>OY776294.1:8362689-8738262 GCA_963675345.1 Trididemnum clinides
TTTTGATGACGAACAAGCATTTGCTGAATACAGGTGATAATTTTTAAGTTATAAAAGATTATGATGCATAGCAACCAGCGAGTAATTTAAACGATAAATAAATTTTAGAGCGATAGTCTATCGCTCGCCAGAAGTACATAAAGCATGAGTTAATTTTTTAAGTTCGCTATATTTTTAGCACATCACTATTTTCTTACATCTGGCAGTACTTCAAAGAAAATTTTAGATTGCTTTGTATTTCCTTGGCGATGATGGTTAAAAAGTCCTATGCATTATTGTTTGTAAATATGGGAAACAAAACCTCCTTCTGGCAGGGTAAACATTCTGTTGTGCTTTTATTTTACAGCCTATGCCAATAGCATTAAAAACTTTTCCCAAAAACCAAAAAAAATGTAGTTTAAAATGATCATAACTCAATAAGTGATGTTGTCGAGCGATAATGCATAATTATGTTACTGGGTAAACGAAGAATCTCTGTAAGACAATCTTTTCATTCCCTGCTTGGTAAGTTACTTGCTAGAACGCGTTTTATTCAAAATTAGTTAAATTTATTAGTGGAGAAAAATGGGTAAAAAGCCATCTCGCTATACAGAAAAATAGGCTGAATTTGTAATCTTAAGCAATTTGAAGTTTTCTAAATACCAAATTGCGAAAAAGATGAAGGTTAGCAAAACATCTGTGCACATTGTAATCATGAAACACCAAAATGAGGGTATTTCCAAGAGCACAAAACGTTCAACCTGATTAAGGGTTCCAGCAGCAGAAAAAACAGCCTTATGCGTAAGGTGATTATTCGCTCTTCGGTAAGTTCATCCAAAAAATTTAGGTCAAGTTGATGGACACTGGGTCAATAGTTAGATCCAAAACGATTTAACTAAGACTGTCTCTGGTATTTGACCTCAAATCGTGCGAGCCAGCGAAAAAAAACACTTTTGAATGAGGCGATGAAGAGAAACGTTTGAATCTTGCTAAAAGACATGCTACCAGAGACATAGAAATGCGGAAAAAAGATACTTTATTGGGAAGAGTTTTCTGTAAATTAGTTTTTTGTTTGATGAAATCGGGTTTAGAGGTCGGTTGGAGCACGCCACCCGAAAAAGAACTCTACCCCAACTGTGCAAAACCACCCAAGCCAAACAATTTAGGGAGCAATGTCCTTCAAGAAAACCGCTGGATTTTAGTTTTTGCCGCCGGGAACAGCCATGAATGGTGAAAAATAAGTTATTTGTAAAAGAGCTAGCATTAGTTTTGTATGAGAGTTCACACCGCTGACAGATATTGATGCATGATGATGCTCTATATTGTCGAAGCGAGATGGTGATAAAATTCTTAAAGCAAAAAGTATTCAAATGTTGGAGTGGATGGTAAACAGTCCAAATTTGAATTCGATAGAAAACTTGTAAAACCAAGTTTCAGAAAAATTTTCCTCAAGCCTCGATGCCCTTCGATCAGTAGTTAAAGAAGTTTAGATAAAAAAAAACTGTCCGGATTATTGTTGAAAAAAAATTGACAGAATCCCTGGTTGATTGCAAAAAGTGATTAATTACAAGGCCGCTTACTCAAAATATTTATTGTTGTAATTGTTTTGTCAATTCTGTGTAAGCTTCTTTTGATTGTAATTACGCCAAGTAGCCAACAAATTATCTAAGAAAAAATTGTGTGAAAGTAGTGCGTGAAAAAAAAGGAAAAAGTAATGGCCGAGTGAACAGAGAATTGTCGACAAACTCGAACTGTCCTTAAACATTTGTCATAAACTGCAGATTTATTTTCATTTTTTATGGTAATACAAGATGACACTTCATAACTGAATGTGATCTGATGTATGACTGTTTCCCTAAGTCAGTGGTTCTCAAACTTTTTGCGATGCGACGCATTTAAAAAAGCTTGCGAGACTTTGCGACGCACCAGACAGCATCCTACAGTTTAGTTTGCCGTACTGCGAGATAAATGTGACCCATAATTTACATAAATAACTGCTCCTATGCAGATGCTCCCGAGATTTTGGATTGGTCTGTCATCTTCAATCGTAAAATTGCGCTCATCTTTCCTGTTTTCGTGAAACATACAACTGAATGCTTTATTCTTTATATATTTTTCGCCAATTAAGTTAAACTTCTGCAATTTGATTCTTGAATAACAACCGTTGCAACAGTTGCAACAACCGTTGCAACAGCGTATTAAAAACACTATTGTGAAAATGTCAGAAAAAAGTGAGAAAGGAATCTACGATCGGAGTTCTTTTGACGCAATAAAACCTAGCCTAAATGGCACAAAACCAAAATATCCCGCGACGCCTTTGGAAAATTGAAACGACGCACCGCGACGCACAGTTTGAGAACCACTGCCCTAAGTGATCACTGCTTCACCGCAAATTAGTCAACATCTCAGACGAAAATCATACGAAAAATGGTTTTCTCAGTTATTTAACGCTAAAGTTTACTTCTAGCACTAGCCGGCTCTTTTGGGAGGCCCGCATGGCCCCCATCAATAACATCGGGGATAAGTATTTTGGTTCAGCCGGCCGAGTCGGCTTCACCAATCGGGCTATTGAAAGAGTAGTGAAGAAAAGTTAATATTTTTTATGCACTTCCGTAATTCCTTTACACGAAATAGTAATCATCTTATTTTCTTAATCAAGGCTGGTAATGCTCTCGAAGAAAGAATGTTGTCACAAACTATCATTAATACTTTTAAAAGTTCTAAGAGGGACGGGTTTGAAACAGAAACAAAAGTGATGGTGGCGGCCAAATGGTGGTTGTTTTTACAATAACAAAATTAAAATAATTACTAGTAAGTCCATTTTACGACTTGGTGCGGCCATTTTCGAATTTAGATTTATGGTATTAAGTTCTTTGGCTGCGCTATTTGTCTTGTTTCCGGCATACCGACAAAAAAAGCTGTGCCTTTGCTCATATTCATCTACTATATTTTAGTAAATGCCCATCAGCCCAAGTTACTTTCAAACAAAATATTCTCTCTTAATTAAGTTTTGCAAATTGTTAGATTTATGATTTATTTTGTTTTTTGTTCAACTTAGGATTTTATTACATTGCTTTATAGTACAAATATAGATACCTTAACAGGTAGCATATCAGCAAAAGAAAAAATTCTAGTTTTATAGTATATATGCTGGCGTCGTTTACAGGATCCCATCAGTAACATCGGAATTGAGAATGTCAGTTCAGCAGGCTAAGCCGGCTTTACCCATCGAGTACTTGAGCATACAGTAACAAAAAGTTAATGTTTTTTTGCACATAAGATATTTACGACTTGGCGCGCTCCTTTCTAAGTATAATTTCTCATTTCAAGGTTATGGCTATGCCTTAGGTCCATGTGCTCTGTTCATTGCTTACGCAAAGCAAAGTGGACTTTGCGTTTTCCATAGTTTGTAAGTAGAAAACACATATCTAATATTAATATTAAGCTATTTTGAAACGAAGTAGTAAAAACGTATTTCATGTGGTGCAATTTCATACGAGAACGTTGTTTTCTTTAAACTTTTGAAGTCCTTGCTGGCTACGCATTATGTTGCATGTTCTTTTCTCCCTGCTTGGCATGCATAGGGGAGTTAAAAGAGATCCCGCTTTTCCTAAAATTGTTGGGTTTGATCCCGGTAGCTCTACAAAGATATTATAAAGCAAAATATTAATGATATCTTTCATGCGTTGCGATTTCACAGAGTGACGTTGTTTTCTTTGATTTCCCCTCAAACGTTCTCATGACCCTGTACTTTATGTTGCGTGTTTGTTTATCCTTGTTTAGAGAATTTAAAAGATTCCTTGCTTTTCTCCCATTTTTAAAGTTTGATCCTGGTAGCTTTATGAAGGTATTAGCAAACTAAATAATAAAAACGTTTTACCCCAGCAGGGCATGTTATCACCTGTGCCGAGTTAAAACGTATCAACGAAGGCAGCTGCGCCGGCTTCACCGTACAAATATTTGTGAGAGCAGCAACGAAATGTTGTAGAAATATACAACCATAGTTTCTGTACACGAACATAATGGTGATCATCCTGGTCTTTTAATCAAGACTGATAATACTCACAAAGAAAGAATGATGTAACAAACTATCATTCGTACTTTTTAAAAAGTCTAAGCGGAGAGAGGTGAAACACAGTCATCAATGATGGCCGCGCCCAAATAGTGGTCGTTTTGACAATTAAAGAAATGAGCTATGTAGTAACTGTTTGACAATTTGCTGGGTCCTTTATTGCATTTATATATGTGGTATGAAATCCATTTTGGCAACGTTTTCTGCTTTAATTCGGCCACACCATGAAAAGAAGCTATGCTTTTTGCCAAATTCATATAACCTATTCCAATGGGCGTCTATTAAGCTCTTTTCAAACCAAATCGTTACCTCTGAAGCCAGTTTTGCAAATTAATGTTATTATTGTTTTCTTTTTGGTCTTTTCTTAAACTTGGGGTATTATTTCATTAAACATTGTCCCTAACCCAGGCCTCCCTGCTTTTAAATTAAGATCGGTGTTTTGTACCGATACAAAGATCATATTAATTACAAATATCAGTAATGAGCTCTACTATTTACGTTTGCTATTAAAATGATTGTGGATAGTTTCCTGCCTGCTGCTGTTCTCACTATATAGTGTCAAGCATTGTTATGTTATTTATGATTATGACGGAACATAGCGTTGCAAAAGATTTAAGAGAGTGATAAAAATTGTACTTACAAAACACTTAAAAGAATAATTGCTTGTTACATCTTAATACAGCATAAGATATTATAAAATTACTTTTAGCAAACATTAATGTTTCTTAAAACACAATCGATGAAAAAAACATTGTTTGCAGTTGCTTATAGACACTACATGCCTCACGAATCAATCGAGTCCCTGGCAACGTCTTATTTGCCCTGTTTTACCATAAGCGCTCTTAAACTAAAAGTTAGTCCTGGCATAAACGCAGTCATCCAAAAAGCAAACTAACCCGATGTAAAGCGCTCACGGTTAAGTCATTGCAATAGCAGGGCCCCCATCAATAATTGAAAACATTAAATTAGCTGGCGGCACCGCCCTCACTCAATTTCAAGAAAAATTACTTCAACATTTAGATCGTATGTTGTTAAACACAAATAATTTGTTGCAATAGATAAAACAGAAACATGTTTGTCCCCCTTCCTCTCTTTTTTTGGAATAATCAAAGGTTTTACTTGGAGTTGGCTGCATATTAAAGTAACAAGAGACTTCATTTTTTGATATATATTTTTGAAAATTGTGACATATGACGCCAAAGATCCATGCTATTGAGAAAGAATAGTCAAAATTTATTAACCCTTTCGGTACTGTTTGGGTCATTTTGATCCCAAGACACCAGTATTAAAATACTATTATCATCGTTTTGCCTTCAAATTTAATTGGAACGCGACAATTTAGTATATAAAGGTTAGGTAGTGCTAGTTGCATCATCTATTCATCCGCCTGACTTTGTTACGCCTGACTGAACACACGTGTTGGCAAAGTTTAGAAGCACATTGCATAAGTTTTCTGTCAGTTTTGAGAAACTTTTGTGATATTTTAGGGCTTACATGCCAAGAAATTCTTTTTGAGGTAGACTAGTTTCTTTCTGTTCATAGTGGAAAGTAGTTAGCAACTTTTCTTTGATATTGTTGATGAGTGTGATGTAACTTAGATAATTTTGTGTTGATTTGGGACAATTTTATCCCAACAGTATTTAACGATGGGCTATTTTTATCTCAACAGTATTCTTCGACATGGCTAGCAATAGACAACATAGTACTAAAAGAAAGTTGTTGCTTAGTGATACTGTGTCTGCTGTTGTGACTGATACAGATGAAAGCATATCTGATTTGGAAGAAAGCATCTCGGATGGTACTAATGAATACTTACCTTCGGAGACCGTGAGTGAGAGTGGTGACAGCATGATGGGAACAGGTCACCAAAATGATGACATTGGCCTTGTTTTCAATGATGGCGATAATGCTGATGAGGAGGAAATAGAAGAAGCTGTTGGTGGAAATGCTGCTACCGGTGTTGAAATAAATGACAGTATGCATACAAGTATAATTGAGACTAAAGGTCATGAAGACCAAAACGTTTTTTTGTGGTCAAGTAACATTAGCAACTTCAAACCTAGAATGAATCTGCCTTCCCTTTCTGACCCTATGATTCTAGCTGATGTCAATAGATCGTCCACCGAATTAGAAGTGTTTTTTAAATTATTTCCAAAGAGCCTGTTTGAAGAAATTGCTAATTACACAAATATGAGATTAAAAATTTTGAAGCATGAAACTAAAAGGTTCAAAACTTTAGACTGTACCACTCCTGAAGAAATAATGGTTGTTTTAGGCTGCGTTCTAGTTATGAGTTATAACAGATTACCAGCAATTTATCTGTTCTGGTCAACATCACCATCTTTAGGCAATGCATTGATAAAAAGTGCTATTGCTAGAGACAGATTTCAAATTTTATATTCTAAACTGTATTTCAATGCTCCCCAAAAACCTGCTGATGCCTCAAAAGTTTACTGTGCTGAAAAAGTTATGGACTGCCTTAGAAAAACCTGAATTGATGCAAGATCTGATTCTACATTTCAATCGATTAATGAGTCTATGACCAAGTTTAGAGGCAAGTCTTCTATAAAACAATACATGCCTATGAAGCCAGTAAAACGTGGAATAAAACTTTGGACAAGATGCGACGCAAAAACAGGTTATGTGTATGACACAAGAATTTATTGTGGGAAGGAAGATTCTTGTCAACAAGGCACACTTGGTGAAAGAGTGGTTAAAACCCTGTGCAGCACTATCAGAAATCAAGAAGTTATTTTGGTTTTTGACCGATTTTTCACTTCAACGTCACTAATGCACACATTGCCATTTCCTGCTATTGGGACCTACATGAAAACAAGAAAATGTACTCCAAAGCTTGAAGCTAATCTCAAAAAAGGGGAGAGCGAAATGGCGATGGCACAAGGAGTACTTGCATGTCACTGGAAGGACACAAAACATGTCTTAGTGATGTCCAATTGTCACGAGCCTGGTGAAGTTCTAGTAAAGAGGAGGAAAAAACTGGCGAGTCTTGCCAGGTCCCATGTCCAACGGCCATTGCAGACTATAACAAATACATGGGCGGCGTGGATCTTACCGACCAGATGGTTACAGTGTACGAACTTGACCGAAAAAACCGAAAGTGGTGGCGAAAGGTATTTTTTCGTATGCTCATGGTAGCAATTTACAACGCATTTATTGTTTTTTGTGAAACAAAGCACATGAAAATGCCTTTCCTTGGCTACCTCGTGAATTTAGCTGAAGGACTGATAGACCACGGAAGATCCAATTTGCCATGCAAAAAAAAACAGAAAGGTTGGAAGACGTTCTAACGCTGCAAAAGCGCAAGCAATTTTGGGGGATCACTTCCTTGTGAAAGAACAAAAAAGAAGGCGATGTGTACGATGTGCATCAAGAAAGAAAGAAGGATCAGACTACTGTGCCAAAAGTGCAACGTGCCTTTGTGTATGGACTGTTTTACTCCACATCACACCTAAGTGTGTAAGACTAAACATTTGCTGTCTGCCAAATTTGTGTGTTTGAATTAGTATTTATTTTTATGCAGTTAATACTGTTGGGACTAATTGATCCCACCATTAAATACTGTAGGGATAAAAGAGTCCCACTTCCGGTATGATAAAATTTAAAATAATAAACAAAAACAAGAAGTTGCAGCTTGTTTTATTAATGAAAAAATAACCTGGAAGCTAAAAAAATGTTTTAAAAAGGTTTGTTTAAAATCCGTATTGAAAGAGTTAAAAAAATTAATATTTCTACAAATTGCAATATTGTGAAATGCAGGCACCAAAATTTGGAGTGTTTTTAACTGGTGGACTGCACTTCATAAACGTTTTGAGATTTAATTTTTTGATGAATGTTTTTGAACACGTTAATAGATAATAGATTGAGAAATGAGGTCACAAATTAGTTTTTGAGTAAACTGATATCGTAAAAATGTTAAAATTCCTGAAAGCATTCTCATGTTACATTCTGAGGTAGCGAAAGACTGTGTTAATCGTGACAAACAGCATTACGACATTATAGAGCGAGAATGAAGCGTGCAAAAAAAAAGAGAAGAAACATGCTTGGAAGGCTTAAAATGCTTAAATAAAGAATTGCTTGTTGCACTGTCAATTGAGCTTAAATTGTTGTAGAATTGATTTTATTGAAACCGCCTTATCAAAATCTTTTAAAAAAGCTGATAATTGCGTTTCTACGATCTGTAGTTTTTGAGGAAATATAGATTACAACTTGTGACACTCACCTCAATGTGGTGATCAATTGCGCCAAATTTCATGTTTGTAATTCCAGTAAAAAGTTAAAGCGTACGTACGTACATACATAAAGACAAAATTGTGCTTTATGAATTAGATGTGATGACACTTTTTCCAGATCCGATGAGTTTCTCACAAAACTCAACTGTATTTTTCTATCAATCAAACCTACTTTTGAGAAAAAGACGCGTCTGCCTTTTCATTATGTCTTGGCTGAAAACACGGGTATTGGTTGTTAATCCATAAGCCTTACATAAACGTACTTTCACTGGTTAGTAATTACTCTGGTAATATTTAAGTTCAGCAAACGTAAAACAAACTTAATACCTACATGTATATTAGTGCATCGACCACCGTTAATAATTTACTAAAGGTGAAGACTTCACGATGAAGCACAACAATTAAAAAAATCTTTTTTGTTAACAATGGGTATGGTGAAAAGATCATATGATTATGCCTAATCATCAAGAGTGAGTAAAAAATTAATCAGTTTTCTGACAACAAAAAATTTTGCCTTGCAACCAATCCAGCAAACACGAGAGTTTCGTAAATAGAAAAGCTTTTTACAAATCTGAAAAACATGTCAGAACAGTGGTAGAACGCTACTTTTGTAGTGTTACCACTTGTGTGGTTTTTACAAAGATGCCAATGCTACCTGTAGCTTGTGAAGATTGTTTTTGATAACTTTCAAACTTTCTGAGAGATAAGTAGTGACTCTGTATACCACCCAAAATACTTTTGGTACAACAAGAGCAATGCTATTGTCCGTTTACAACACAAATATCAGCAACCACAATTACGTGTAAAGCATACTGCGACTGGTGGGATCTATTTTCTAAAAATCGACCTAGCAGTTGATGGATTAGAAATAACCTGACCAAACAGCCAGCTTTTAAATATCACATGTGCGCCTGGGTCTACGCCAAATTCATCACAAGGAAACATTGTAGGGGTTTAACACACAAAGCATATAAAAGACTCTAAAATACTTGCCCAAGTGCAAACTGGGCTTTGCACTGTTTCATGCCCACTACTTTTGTTAACGTAATATGTAAAACTTTAAAATCTTTTTAATTGCAAACAAATTTCAAGTTCTTTTTTGAGTTTGTTTATTTTTCCACTGTTGCTCTGTAAAAAACATTTAGAAATTTATTTGTTTTATGCTGCTTATAGACCAATTTTAAGTTTTGTTTAGAGTTTTCTGATTTTCTAACTAGAGATGTTTAAAAGCATTTAAAAATTTAACAAAACTAAATTTATTAGTTTGATTGATCAATGTTGATCACAGATAAATTTCAAGCTTTTTCGGAGTCTGCTCATTTTCCAACTGCACCTGTTTGAAGTATTCAAAAAATTTATTTGATAATTGCTGCAATTCAACATTTTTCAATTCCTGATTGCAGTTTTCTCATTTTTTAACTGCAGCTATTGTTTGAAAACACGCAAATGATTTTCTCTGCGTTTCTTTTTCAAGGACACGTTACACATTTCTATTCTGTTGATGCAGGATACTAATGGTCAATCTCATTGTTTTCAGAGTGTTTGCTGTGGAAAATGAAACCGACAGCTACAGACTGCATGTGGACGGTTATAGTGACAAAAGCACTGCTGGAGACAGTTTTCTAAGAGGAAGCAGACACCATGATAATATGCAATTTACAACAAAGGATAGAGACAACGATCTGTGAGCCACAAATAATGTTGTTTAAAACGTTGATAAACATAATGAAGGTCGCTGTTTGCTAAAAGGAACAACGACGATACAGAAATTGATGATGACTCTGCTTAGCTACCTAAGTAGTTGTTTTGGTGAAATCGATATTTAAAACATAAAGGCTTGAACGCAAAAATGTTGAAAGTTGATATTGTGCGTTCATTTGCTTTCGTCAGTATTTATGTTGCACAAATAGTTGTATTAAAATGTTATTTTGATATAGTCTGGTGTACAATTGAAAGTTAGCGGTTGCCGCTTTTACTAAATCCAAATATTTGCCCTGCTGATGCTAGTACTTTTGAAGTTTGAGCAGGAGCTTAAGAAATTTGTTAAAATATAAAGTTGTGACACAATTGGAGGGATGAGAGCAAAAAGAGCTCTTCTCCAAAATTGGAATATTGAGTAAAAGTAGAAAAAAATATTTTGGTCCTCTGAAATACATATTTTGTGATTGTGCACCAAAAAAGAATTATCGAGGAGGAATAAGCAAGGCACTGGAGTTTAATTTCAAAGTTTTGTCATAATTTGATAAAATCGATTTTTGACTGTTTGGTTATTTTATAAAAGTTTAACTTGGGCACTATTTTGATCAAACAATTTGCTCTATTCGATCCTAATTTTTATTTTTTAAGTGGTTGCTTTTGTAAATAGCACTATGTTTACCAGTGATGCTAACATTCTTTGTAGAAACAGTAAAATTAAACTACTATTAGAGTACCTTCGCAGATTTTGGCTAAATCATGAGTTATCAAAGACAAAAACACAGCAGCAAAATATGTCTGAAATTTCAGATATGCATCATTTGAGCTATATCGAAATCTAGAAGTAACTTCACATGGTTTTGTGATCTCAGTGCAACAGGGAAAGAACTAGAAAACACTTAAAACTTCACGCTACGCAGACACTAATTTTGACAAATAAGGCGCTACGGACATTGCCATGAAAAGCTGATAAACATGGAGTTAGGGTCGATCAACACTAGCAATTACGTTACAAAAGAAATATAACACTGCCAAATGCAGTAAGCTTTTGGGGAAACGCCACAAATTTAACTTATCAAAAACTTACAAAATCTTATTTCCAATTTGAAAGAGGTAGAAACGACTTCATTATGTAGCATATAACAACTTCTGTGGACCACGAGTATAAAATTTGAAAAGCTCTGGTCTAGAGATTTTGGGGGCGATTTGTAGTGGTTGTCGACTTGTGTTTGTATTGCAACCCAAAATGTCTTTTGCATTAAAGTGATGGAATAATTGCACCAAGGTCACGAAATTGCGTGAAATTACTGCTAGCTTTCTGATATAGCTTATACGATATATTTCTGAAATTTTCGATATATTTTGAAGCAGTTTTTATTGTCTTATTTAAGATGGATTTTGTCCGATTTATATATCGTAAATTTTCAATAAATTTTGCAGCTGTTTTTGTCCGATATATGCAACGGAAATTTGCATTATATTTTGTAACTGTTTTTTGTTCCATATATACGTATATATTGAAAATTTTTGACATGTATATGTTGGAAGTTTCCCATATATTTTGCAGCTGATTTTATTGACTATTTTACGGTAAATGCACAAAAAACACTCGCACAAAATAAGTAATTTTTTCTTAATCGCGCTACTTTCTTGTCCTTGATTTTGTATTCATGAGCCAGATCAGCTTTCATTAAATGCTGTTCTTTTTTTCGCCTCAATAGCACTTACTGTGAGGTACTGAAAAGAAATCACAAAGAGAAAAGGCTGCCTTTTTGTATCATTCTCAAAAACAAATTTTCAACGATGTTTAAAATATGCTTTTGCATTAAGTGCAGGAAGGGCCAAAGTTTAGATAAGCTCTTCTTGTTCTAAACTTTGAACACAATTTGAGTATAGACTTTCTAAAAATATCTAATAACAGCACGAATACTTGAGATAGAGATTAGACCCTTCTTGCACTGAAAGCCGGCAAGACGTTTTGCAAAATGATGTCATTTTCTCAAAGTTGGCGAAAATGGATTTCGGTCCATCCTGCACTCATACCTCCTATTGGTCGTTATATGGATACAGTATCTTTTTTGTAAATCAATCTTTGAAAAGGTTATATTTTACCAGACACTTTTGGATGTGAAAATTTTATGTATTTTTAAAATTTAAACGTGCATTTAGTTATATCACCTCATTTTTTTAAGCTACTAGTATGTCGGTTTAGCTCCTAATTACACAGCGATGCATTTTAGTGTTTAGTAATTTGTTCACATATTTAGATACAAGGATTTTTTCATATATTACATTTAGTCGATTCACATATTTGTTCACATATTTTTTTTAGATACGAAGATAATTGCGCTACCGTTTCCGGTTACCAAGGAGGTTGGTGGTTTAACAAATGCCTTTATGCTTCTCTCAATGCTCCATGGGGTATGTCTCAAGGAGTCTGGCAAAACATTGTTTGGTATGACTGGAAAGGACACAGTGAAGCTTTGAAAGCAACAACGATGAAGCTTCGTTGCGACTAAGACAAATGAACAATAAAAAACTCTCGAGCACTACCATATCAACTCATCCGTACTACGACATTTTATTATAATGCCTTGTGTTGCCTTCAATCTTAATCAATATATTTCAGACAATACGTTACTTCAACAGCTATGTTGTTTGAACAGTAAATAACTGTCTTATCTAACTGCAGGAAAACGTAGGGGACTGAACAACTCTATAAGATCATGCTTCACTCGAGTAGTGATTTGTTTCTCGAAAATTGTTTGATTTGAAAAATTGTTAGTTTTTCTATACTCGTGGTCCAATGATGAGCCTAGAATATGGATTACTCTATAAATATAGTTTTCATTTTGCTGTCACTCTATAGTCCCTTTGGAATTAAAATAGTTGCCGCGCAGTTGGTTACATCCATTACTTTATAAACAAACAAATCATCGTGATTTGTCAGCAAGTCGAATAAAGTTTGTTACGCAGATTTGTAGTTCTGCCACTGGATTTGTTTCTATTAATCACACACTCGATGAAATAATTACTTGATTTACATAAACCGCATTGCAAAGAAAAGAGAGAATTTAACGTTTTCTTTTGGTACTAAACAACTGCCCAAAAAATATGTAACGATATAAACAAGCGTGGATGAGTAAATAATATTTAAGAGAAGGTTTCTTTAATGCCTTAAGGTTAGTTTTTTGAAGAAGGGTTTCTCTGAGGCACATGAAACACAAAACATAAAAGATATAGAGGTTGCCAGTTGCTGGTTAGCACTTTTCAGACAATCTGTTCAGAGAGACCTGTCTCCGGCATCACCCTAAGGTAAAATAGAAAAATTTGCTCAAAAATTATCACTAGCATCATACCTGACAATATTGCAATTCATTAATTTGCAAACGGTTTCGATCTTATCGAGTCTCATCAAGCGTGTGCAAAAAACTCACGATTATAAAAATGCTTAATACGCAACAAATTTTCCATTGGGGCATGGAAAAAGTCGCATCGGTAAGCCTTATTACGAATGCGGGATTGTAATCAAGACTGTATCATTTTACAAAATATAGAAGCTGCTAGTTGCTAGTTAGCAGTTTTCAGGGAATTTTCTACATAGAGTGTATTGCTGTATTTTATTATTTGTATTGCATCCTTCTTTACACCAATGGAAAATCTATGGATGTATGAAACATTTTTGTTATTGCGAGTCTTTTAAACCTGCCTGATGTAACCCAACAACTTCATTGAAACCCAAAATCCAATAAGAAATGTATATAGTCTGGGGTTAATAACAAGTTGTAAGAGATTCTTGTATTGTGAGGTATGACGCTGGTGAAAATTTTTGAGCAAATTTTGCTATTTATCCATGAACAACATTCTATTTAAAATTTTATTCTCCCTGTTGGCATTATTTAAACAACATCAAAAACTTTAAGCGCTCATTTTTACAAAAAAACTGCTTATTTGCAAAAATGCTTTTTTCCGTCACCGTCTACGCAAGAGCCTTTATCAATAACTACTGTAGGCCTATAATACGAATTATAGGAGCTGGTGTTAGCCTGTTTAAGATATTACTTTTAATTAATGGATGTTAAGGCATATAGGCTAACTGCAATCAGTTGAATAAAATACCACTTTTACGACCGGTTTTGTTCCTATTAGAACTCGTCAGGTGGACTCAGGTATTGAACCGACGGTCACATGAATTGCTTCATGCGGTTTATGCCACTCCGCCATCGGTCCTTTCAACTGATGCTGTTGATTTTAAGCTTATATATGGTGCACGCTCACTACAATGAGCTTGATGCAATATATGCTTTTAATTTCCAGCCAAGCCAGTGCCTTTATTACGTTATAATACGAATTATAGGAGCTGGTGTTAGCCTGTTCAAGATATTACTTTTATTTAATGGATGTTAAGGCATATAGGCTAACTGCAATCAGTTGAATAAAATACCACTTCCACGACCGGTTTTGTTCCTAAAGCATATATCGCATCAAGCTCATTGTAGTGAGCGTGCACTATATATAAGCTTAAAATCAACAGCATCAGTTGAAAGGACCGATGGCGGAGTGGCATAAACCGCATGAAGCAATTCATGTGACCGTCGGTTCAATACCTGAGTCCACCTGACGAGTTCTAATAGGAACGAAACCGGTCGTGGAAGTGGTATTTTATTCAACTGATTGCAGTTAGCCTATATGCCTTAACATCCATTAAATAAAAGTAATACTGTAGGCCTATTTACTCCTGACAGCTGCTTTCAGAGATTAAGAATACAAATAAATGCCAAGAAAATATTGCTGAAATAAAGTGGGCTACTACCTAATCTGCATAGCAAGTTCAGCATATTAAAACTTTTTTCTACATTATGAATGCTTTTGTCTAATCATGTGATATGTTTCAGGGAATTAACAGCAACATGCTTGATGCCTTTATTTGAACTTAAAAATTAGAAATATATATGGACATACGAGCCAAGAGTAAAGACAGTCTAACACTTGATTCATACCTTTAGGAATGAAAATTGTAGGGCCCGAATTGTACTGAGCCCACGACATCGATTAAAGTAAGGGGCCAGTTTCTTTTATCCAACCTTTATTTCTTCGATACAAATGTTTATCTGTTATTACATCCTGGGTACAAGTGGCAAACTGCTTTTCGAAATTTTGGCACCGTCGGAATTTAAACTTTGATCTTACGCTTGCGAGGGGATTGCCTTAACCGCTACATCACCGAGCTCACCAGTATTGTAATCAAAACGGCATCGTTCGAGACCAAGATCTAAACAAGACATGATTGCTTCAAGACCAAGATCAAGACCAGTGTTTTTCAAGGTCATTCTCAAAAGACCAAAGCTTCAAATCAGCGAGACCAGAGCTAAGACTCAGAACAGAAAAATTTTTGCAATATATCAAAGCAACCTACACAAAATTAAATTTTAAGCCATAAATACGCCAGAAAGAATTTGCGCGCTTGATTTTACATTTTCATATCAGCATCGCATTTTAAATTCACAATGATAGCAAGCATTTTATAGGTTAATAATTTGCTTGGATGTAGTAGCATAGCTAACCCAATTTTACTAAAAATGCGTTCCTCGTATACGACAAAGCGACCACACAAAAACTTGGTCGGAGTTAGTGTCGATGACAGCATCAATTACCCTGGTCAACACAACTTTTGGTGTATGCAAGAGAATAACTCAACCGTTTTTGGAAAAATCTAGCAAGCGGCAATTTCAAAATTCTGAAACAATTAACTTTTAATGTGTCGCGCAATTATTGCAATAGGTGTAGTTTCAAATTTTGATATTCTTGAATCTCCATGACAACGACAGGTTAAATACCAAACTTTCACTATAATACACCAATGTTTAAAAACAGCAATAATCCCAAAACTTATTTTTTCAAAAAGTTATTTACTACATTGTTGCAAAATATGGAATAACTAATTTGTAGTAATTAAAGTCTGTAACATTAAATTCGAATTTTTAATCTGTTTTTTCCAAAATCTGTTTTTAGTTTATTTGCAATTATGACAGTTCCAACTGAATTATTACTTTGCTACAAACACATTAGCTAATGCACAATAAAATGCTTTCTTTTGTATCAAATTAACAGATAAGATGTCGTAAATTTGTTAAATAGTTAACAGATACCGTTGTAGGTAACAAATGTTTTGGTGCAGTGATTTCCATTCCGGGAGGAATTCCTCCGTAGGGAGGAATTTTAAACTGTTGGGAAAAGAATATAGACACTTCGTGGTTGACATCCAAGTAAAAAGTTCCATAGTTTTTGATTTTATTGCATCTATTGGAACACTTGTGCTTCAAAGCTTTTCCATGCATTTGCTTAGTTTAGTTGTCTAGCTATAAAATGCCACAATTGAATTCACACATAAGAGTGAAGGAAGACCCCAAAAGCAAAGAGGAGAGGGGAAAATGTTAAACCTCAGAGTGACTAAATTTTAAAATTGCCCCTTGTTTACTATCTTTTAACTTTAGACAGTGCACTTATGCTTCATATAGAGGCATTTATTTTGGAGACTATTTAAGAACCCACATCACAAACATAGGTGTAGCTAAAATAGACCGGCAAGGTGACATGATCTATCAAATCTCTTAACTCTCAAAGGAACCATCGGCTCCTTGAGACCATCGACTACATGTAATTTCCACCACTCATGTAAGTTACAGTTATCCTCAAACTATGATGAAGAGCTCTATCAACCATGTACTGATTCACAATATTAGATTTTTTGGTGTTTGTTTATTTTTAGATTTAAATAGTTACACAAATGGACAATATAGAAAAAGATGCAAACATTGTTTCGTCAGCTTCTTTGTATAAAATTTGCTTTACATAATGAAATACTGAGTTTTAATCATTTCGTTTATGTAAAAGATAAGTTTTCTTATCAAATATAGATAATTTTTCTTTTTGTGAGTCGTTTTAAAAGGCTTTACAGACACAGTAGGCTTGGGACAGGCATCGTACAAGCATACCAAACACAGCAGTCTGCAGGCATAGTATAGATATCTCACGCACTTCAGACACAGTAGGCAAATAACGAGCATGGTAAGCAAAGTATCGGCATAGTAGGCACTATGACTATGCAGATACTTTGCTGACTATGCTCGTTATTTTTGTATTGCCGAATTGTATTTATTTTTGTTTATTTTGTGTTTATCACTACTTTGTGTATTGTGTCTATTTCGTTTGCACCATGCTTATTATGTCTGTACCATCTATACTATGCCTGTACTATGCTCGTAGTTTGAATGTACCTGTATGATTTCACTGTCTTTTATGTCCACCACGTCGGTGCTATGTTAACTCTATGCATGTCTGTACTATGTCCAATATGCGAGTGATGTGCTTATTATGCCAACACTACGTTTCCATTGTCTATGCTGCACTTTGCTGTGCTTAATATGACTTTACTATTCCTACTATTTCTTTACTATGGCTATTATGCCCGTGCTATGCTTTTATTATGCTTACCATGCTTGTACCATATCAATACTACTGTATATACTTGGATATAAGCCAATCTTTCATATGAGCCGACCCTTAAAAAACTGCCTCAAAACGAGGAATTTTACAAATCTCGCATGTAAGCCGACCCCCAAATATCATAATGTGCTGTTTGGACCAATAACAAGTTAATTATGAAAAGAATCTGATGTCATATAATGATAATATGTACACTTATTGTCGCAAAAGCTACCAGAAGAGAATAAAAACCACTTTTATTAATTTTCACAAATTAAATAGTGTCTCAGAATACTTCAAATTCATCCTCACCATTACCCTTGTCCCCAGATTCCCCAAAGAGATATTTCCAGTCTTCCAATGTATATTTGGCATTATCGTCATTCCACATTTTTTTTATCTTGGTTTTCATTTTCACTTACTTCCGCTTCGTCATTGTCTTCATTTTCAGTTTCATTACTATCCTCCTGCCATGCATTATCATCTTCAGTGCCATCCAATTTGTTGCTGATGCAGCATTTTAAAAAGGATTTCTGTACCATTTTTTGGTAAATCATATCCCATGCAGCAGTCACCCAAGACACAATGGGCAAAGAACGGCGTTTGAAATTTTTTTTGGCTGTTAGTTTAGCCTTGCCATCTGCCATCCACTGTGTCCACAGGTTTCGCATGTGCGTCTTAAAGGGTCTGTTCAGGCTGATATTTAGGAGTGGTAGAATTCCAGTCAACCCTCTTGATATGAGTGTTTGACTTCTTTAGACTTCTTTTTATTTTTTTGGTTAGGTGAGCTCTGAACTGGTCCCAGACTGACATCGAGTGTTTCTCGAGAAGACCTCCATTTCTGCGCACCCACACTTGATTTGTCCATTTGATTACGCCTTCTTTATCCGTCTACCTTTTTAAATGCTAATGGATGACCACACCACTACGAAATTTATCCTTTGGGGTTTTTTTGTTTAAATATTACGATTGAAGGTAGCTTCACCCATCTGCAGTGCAACTCAGCACAACTGTAAAATAGGTTTTGTCGTGCCTTGTTGTCTTGATAAGGACTGTTTTGTCACTCTTTTTTCAATGTTTTCTTGCTTGGCATGTCAAAGCACATTGGGGTCCCGTCCATATTGTCAATCCTGCTGAGAAAGAAATCATCAGTTTTTTGTTTATTTATCACAAAACGTTGAAAGTCCATCGCCTTTTTCTCAAATTTTGATGGTAGCTTTTGGAATATTTTAGTTCTTTGTCTTAGTGATATCCCATTTTGTTTCAAAAACCTTGTACACCAACCAGCGTAAGCATTGAGGTGCCTTGGTATTTTCCAGATTTGGCCATCTGCAATGCTTGTAAACGCACGGCCAATCTAGACATGCTTTAGCCATTCTGCCTTTGAACCTCAAACCATTTTAGAATGTCCTTTTCCATTTCAGGGAATTGTTCAGCTTTGGACCTTCTTTTTGCACGTTCTGAATTGGGGGAGTAATTCAATGGGCTATCCTTTCCCTTCTTCTAATATTGCTCTCATCCACTCCAAAATTTTTGCTGCTTCAGGGTTGTTTATTTCATCTGCGGCCTTCACAGCTTCTAGTTTAAAAGAAGCAGCATACGACATTCTCTTTCTTTCAACATCAGACATGATGAGGTTCTTATGAGGTATCAACTGTAAAGTACGTGGTAAAGCAAAATTTTGCAGGGTTTAGGACAAATCATACAGCAACGAAAACGTTTTTCCTTTTTAAAGACAAATCATACTGCAACAAAACAAATTTTTCTTTCTAAAGAAAAATCATACAGCAATAAAGCATTTTTTCCCATTCAAGGACAAGTCATACAGCAGCGAAAACACGGTGAAGTGCGGTCTATAAAATAGCCTAGCGCTACTTGTAAAATAGTGCGTCGTGCAAAGTATGTTCGGAAACGTTTGTGGTAATTTAGAAGCGGCGAGGTTCGGATTACAGTGACATGTGCTGGTTGTTTATAGGTAGGGATAGGCTTTGTTTTGCTGTTGACCAAACTCAAAAACAAACCAAGAATAATCAAACCGCTGCCTTATATTTTTTACGATAAAAATCCATCGATTTTTCGCAAGATCATAGGTTGGTTTTTCAAGTTCAAATTTGAGTTCGGCAACATTAACGAGTTCTTTCGAATTTGAGTTACTATGAACCCTGAAAAACGCAGACCAGCACATGTATATTGACATACTTGTTTTATAGTGTTTCGTAAAGTTCTATTGTGCATTACAACTGATTTCAACATAATTTATGACAAAATTAAAATTGAATTAAAAAGTGTTCATAATGATTATTGATAATGATTCGCCAGTATTTTCTGTAGCTGATGCTTTGGTAACAAAGCTTTGCTGTTAAACTATGGCGTGATTTTGATCTGCAATTGAGATTTCCTACTAATGCTGCTATCAAACTTTTACGCATTTTCATATAGAAGCACTATGGTATTTCTTTTTTGCTTTATAAAATGATGATGATTATGCTTTGTAATATTTTATACCTGGTTCCAGGATTTAACTTTAACATTAAAACAAACTTTTTAAGTTTCTGAAAACAAGAATCTGACCAGAAGCAAAAGTCAGCAGAATTCACTTGCAATATTACAATAAAAACTAGTCGTGAAGCAAAGCAAATCTTATTACTTGAAAACTTGTGGTGATGCTGCAAAGTGCAAGCTATTTAAACGCTTAATTTCATTTTCTTAGTCTAGAAGATTTTGATTTCAATAAATAAATGGAAAATCTTTATCTTAATGAATTGTAAATATCTTTTTTGATGATCTTGTGTTTTTTTTAAGAATCTTGTGGTTTTAAGATGAGGCAACACTGCAGGTGGAGTTATTTCTCCTGTAACTTACTCAAGTAAAAGTAGAAGTACAAAACTTAAAACTAATCAAATAAGTATCACGTTTCTGAAAAACCTACTGAAGTAGTTTACTTAAGTAAAACTACTTCGTAACTGACAACCTCGGGTGATTTTAGTGGTCCAAAAGATAGAAAGGAGGAAATGTTGTTCACGCCAGAGACAATGCATTTAATACCGATACGACTGTTGATAGGAATAACAATCGGCTATTAACCCTTAAACGCCTACGTGGGTCGCTAGCAACCCCAGCCTTCTGTTCTTTCCACATATCTCTTGAAATGGTCGGCTACGTTCTGTGTGACTTCAAGTATTCCCAAAGCATTTATTCTTCTTCCATTTCACATTTATAATTTCAAAAATATTAAACTGATAAAATAGTTATTAAGGATTTAAAAGAAAAAACCTATAGGGTCTCTAGAGACCCATGTTAGGTAATAGTGTAACTTTTTTTTGAATTGCAACTTATGTAGTTAGTAGTTAATTGTAAAGTGCCCCAGACATCAAATTAAATCAAACAATATAAGAAATATGAAGGAAGTATAGCCGTGTCGACTTATAAATCAGAATATAAAAATTCACAAATGACACTTGTAGTCGACTAAAATCTTTATTATTGCAAGCTTTCGTGAGCGAATGCTCACTTCTTCAGGCAAAATAAATTAAGACTAATGAATGAATTGAAATTAATACAAATAACTATGGCAATAAATTGAACATAAAATATCTACACTGTGACATCACAAACCAGTTAGGAAAGGACCGGAGTTAATAAGAAAATAGGAGAATGAAAAAGAAAAAGCGGAAAAAGGAGAAACATAGGTTAAGAACATAAGCAAGAAAGTAGATAAATAGGGAATAGAGGAGAAAGTAAGTGAAGAAAAGGTTACGTAAGGTAGAAATAGTAAGAGGCCAATTATAGTTTTTTTAAGTAATGTGATAGAAAACCTGAGTCCTTGTTTAGTCCTTCTTGGATACAGTTGAATTTGGATATGAGCTTTTGTTCTTCGATTTGTCGTTGTCTCCGGTTCGTGTTGGTTCGTTTAAGTATTGATACTTGAAGATGACTGACTGAATGTTCAGGAAGATTAAAATGCTTGGCAACGGGTTTGTTTTTATTGTTTCGGATATCACTTTTGTGTCCGTTTATTCGCTTTCTGATGGTATTTCCAGTTTCTCCGATATATATAGCTTTGGGACAGAGTAAACAAGAGAGTAGGTAGACGACATTGGACGAAGTGCACGTAAATCTTTCCCGAATGGTAAATTTGTAATTATTGGGTCCAGTAACAATGTTATCAGTCCTGATATGTACGCAAAGTTGGCATCTGGGAGTATTACAAGGAAAAGTGCCCGGGTGAGGTTGAGGGTTTTTGTTGGAGGTGAGTATCCGTTTGAAGTTGGGTGGTTGTCGGTAAGCGATTAAGGGAGGAACAGGAAAAAGATGTTGTAATAGGGGGTCGCTCTTGAGAATAGGTTGTAGTTTTTTGGCAATATAAGCTACAAATCTAATCTGTGGGTGATAGGTTAAGACTAGAGGGGTTCGTTTTTTTGGGGACTTAGGTTTGTATTGAAGTAGCGAATCTCTGGGAATGGATCGGGCTCTGTTGATCTGTTTATTTATGGATTCAGTATCGTAGCCTAATTTCTGAAAATTATATTTAAGTTGAATGTAATTAGAATCGCGATCTTTATTGTCCGAACAAATGCGGTTGTATCGCAATGCTTGACTGAAAATTATCGATTTGAAGATGTGAGGTGGGTGGGAGCTTTTGGGGTGTACGTAGTTGTATTTGTGGGTGGGTTTTTGGTAGAGTGTGGTGACCAGCTTGTTGTCTTTGATCTTGATGATGGTATCTAGAAAATTGATTTCATCCAAAGCAAAATTTATAGTAAGTTGGATATTGGGGTCAGTTAAATTGAATTGTGAACAGAAAATATTAAGTGCTTTTTCGCCATGGGTCCAAAGCATAAAAATATCATCAATATATCGTAGATACAGAATTGGTTTTTGAGTTGATTTTTTCAGAATCCTTTCTTCCAGGTGAGCCATGAAAATATTTGCATATTGAGGAGCCATAGGGGTGCCCATTGCTGTGCCTTTTGTCTGTAGATAATGTTCGTCTTGGAATTTGAAGTGGTTGTGTTCTAGAATGATTCCAAGACGAACATTATTTCAAGAAATTCCAAGACGAACATTATCTACAGACAAAAGGCACAGCAATGGGCACCCCTATGGCTCCTCAATATGCAAATATTTTCATGGCTCACCTGGAAGAAAGGATTCTGAAAAAATCAACTCAAAAACCAATTCTGTATCTACGATATATTGATGATATTTTTATGCTTTGGACCCATGGCGAAAAAGCACTTAATATTTTCTGTTCACAATTCAATTTAACTGACCCCAATATCCAACTTACTATAAATTTTGCTTTGGATGAAATCAATTTTCTAGATACCATCATCAAGATCAAAGACAACAAGCTGGTCACCACACTCTACCAAAAACTCACCCACAAATACAACTACGTACACCCCAAAAGCTCCCACCCACCTCACATCTTCAAATCGATAATTTTCAGTCAAGCATTGCGATACAACCGCATTTGTTCGGACAATAAAGATCGCGATTCTAATTACATTCAACTTAAATATAATTTTCAGAAATTAGGCTACGATACTGAATCCATAAATAAACAGATCAACAGAGCCCGATCCATTCCCAGAGATTCGCTACTTCAATACAAACCTAAGTCCCCAAAAAAACGAACCCCTCTAGTCTTAACCTATCACCCACAGATTAGATTTGTAGCTTATATTGCCAAAAAACTACAACCTATTCTCAAGAGCGACCCCCTATTACAACATCTTTTTCCTGTTCCTCCCTTAATCGCTTACCGACAACCACCCAACTTCAAACGGATACTCACCTCCAACAAAAACCCTCAACCTCACCCGGGCACTTTTCCTTGTAATACTCCCAGATGCCAACTTTGCGTACATATCAGGACTGATAACATTGTTACTGGACCCAATAATTACAAATTCACCATTCGGGAAAGATTTACGTGCACTTCGTCCAATGTCGTCTACCTACTCTCTTGTTTACTCTGTCCCAAAGCTATATATATCGGAGAAACTGGAAATACCATCAGAAAGCGAATAAACGGACACAAAAGTGATATCCGAAACAATAAAAACAAACCCGTTGCCAAGCATTTTAATCTTCCTGAACATTCAGTCAGTCATCTTCAAGTATCAATACTTAAACGAACCAACACGAACCGGAGACAACGACAAATCGAAGAACAAAAGCTCATATCCAAATTCAACTGTATCCAAGAAGGACTAAACAAGGACTCAGGTTTTCTATCACATTACTTAAAAAAACTATAATTGGCCTCTTACTATTTCTACCTTACGTAACCTTTTCTTCACTTACTTTCTCCTCTATTCCCTATTTATCTACTTTCTTGCTTATGTTCTTAACCTATGTTTCTCCTTTTTCCGCTTTTTCTTTTTCATTCTCCTATTTTCTTATTAACTCCGGTCCTTTCCTAACTGGTTTGTGATGTCACAGTGTAGATATTTTATGTTCAATTTATTGCCATAGTTATTTGTATTAATTTCAATTCATTCATTAGTCTTAATTTATTTTGCCTGAAGAAGTGAGCATTCGCTCACGAAAGCTTGCAATAATAAAGATTTTAGTCGACTACAAGTGTCATTTGTGAATTTTTATAATATAAGAAATAGTTATTCATCGCATTTTTCATACTGTGTAATGCAAAATAAAAACGTTTATGACAAAAGATTAGAAGTTTCAGAAGAAAGAAAGCAACATCGAAGAGTTGATGGCAAATCGGTATAAGATCCCAAAAGAATCTGAACAACGATTGCAAGAAGGCTACTGGATGCAGCAACAGCCACTGGGAAAATGGTATGAGTTGGTTTGATTTAAAAAACAACTCTAACGACGAAAAAATCATTGAGAGCGAAGATCCTGTGGATGGCCAATCATGACCTGAGATATGTGATGACGCTTCTTCTATTGTCAGAAACCAGACCACAAGTGCAGACGATGAATTGACTGTCGGTAGTGGGGAAGAATGTGATAGCGAAGACTCCTCTGAGCATGACAGTGACGATCTTACGACCAGAAGCTCGTTTGCTGGAAAAAGTGGCCGTGTGTGGTTTATCACGTGTCCCCCACCATCAAGAACATGTGCACGTAATCTTAGACACACCAACCAATACCAATTGGTGCTGCAAAACCCATCCAAAATAAAGTTGATTTTTTTGCTTACTTTATTGATGAATATATGCTTGAGCAGGTTGTCAAACACACCAACAAGCGTGCAAGAAAGGACCTCAGAAAAAGAAGCAAAAATCCAGATGAATGGATGCCATTTGACTTGTGTGAAATGAAAAACATTGTCGATGTTCTTTACCTCATTGGTGTGTATCGTTGTCAGCACGAATCCCTTCATTCGTTGTAGTCACCTGGCCCATCAGGAAGAGCTATATTCTTCGTTTCTTTCGATCATAATCGATTTGAGTAACTTTAAGCAAAGCTACGTTTTGACAGTTGTGAAGATCGTAACACGCATGTTAAGTCTGCTGCGATTCGGCAAATGTGGGAACAGTTTTTTGAGAATTACAGAAAACATTATGCTGTCTGCGCTTATGTAACCGTGTATGAACAACTAAGGTCATTTCTAGGTCGTTAATAGTTTCATTCCAGTATATGCTCAACAAGCTAGACAAGTGCGAGCTGAAGCTCTTTGTTGTGTGACTGTCTCGCTGGCTACACATTCAATGACATGCTGTATATTAGATGTCAAGGAAATCAGGGAAACGTTGGGTTGTCATCTGATGTTGTGAAATTCCTCTCGACATTACCGCATTTTTCTGGAGTCAATGTAACAACTAATAATTGATTTACCAGTTCCTAACTTGCTGCGGACTTACTCCAAAAACAAATCATTTTGCTGGGAACGATGAGAAAAACTAACAAAAACTTCCCATTAAATTTGCAACACGGAAGGCAGAAAGGATTGAATCAACCTGTTTAGCCTTAGTGACAGGCAAACGTTAGTATCGAATGTACCCAGAAAAAAAAAGCTGTGGTTTTGCTTTTCAACTATGCACAATGACAACAAAATTGATGAAGATTCATGTTTGCCTATAATGACATTAGACTACAATGCTAATAAAGCAGCTGTTGACCGAGTTGACCAACTTTGTCACAATTACAATGTGCAGAAAAGGACCAAGCGCTGACCACCTGCATACTTCTTCAACTGCCTCAATATTGCAGGTATCAATAGCATGGTGATTTCCTGAGCAAAACTTCCACAGAGGGAAAAAAGTCAACTATCGGCGCCAAATATTTTTAGAAAGCTTTGGCATGAGTTTGCTTCATCCACGGCTACAGCGACGAATGCGAGTCAAGCAACTTCCAAGAGATACTAAACCATTATTACGAAAATGTAAGTACAAAATTGACATTGGCACTTTTTAATCAGCTGCATATTAGGGTGGAAAGCGTAAAAGAGACAGTGCTACATCTGTCCATCTTCTCTGGATCGCAATACAACTGACGCGTTCGAAGAATGTAATAAGCCATCTTGCATTGATCACAAACAGGTCACGGTTTTATGTTCCTATTGTGCCGCATGATTTTTGTGCCTTGGCATTATCATGCATATTGTTTTAGAGGAAAACAAACTGCAATCGTTTTATTGTTTTTCATTCCTTTTGTGTTAAATTTTGATGTTACACGTTATTTCAATAATCGTTTGTTGTTGGTAGTATGCAGTGTTCATCTTAACTTTTGATTGGTCACTTTTTGTACAAAATGAAAAATATTGCACTTGCGATTTTTGCAAATTTTGTCGTTTTTTTTAAAGCATTATACTTAGCTGTAAATAATAGTGAACTTGAAACATGTTGATTAGTTTCATGACCATGTTTTAGGAAGATGAGCAATCTGAAAGCTTGAGCAAAGATATTTCAATACGTCGGGTCGCTAACGACCCACATAGGTAATAGTGGTTGGCGAAACACTTGGGCGTTTAAGGGTTAAGCTATTACGTCACTGTTTTGGTACAGAAATGAACAAAATAATTAAAAATTACAAACAATGATGTGCTGTTTATGTAAAAACGTATGACAACGGAGTTTTCCTATCAAGAAAATGAAATAAAATGATAAGTTTCTGTTGTAGTTTTTTTCTATAAAGCGGTGATAGGAAATCGTTTCTTCAACAACTTTTGACCCCGATTTCATTGATCCAAGATGAGCGGTTTCGAATGCATGCAAAAATCCTTGTAATTGAGATTTCAACAAACGCGTGGTGTATTTTATGAGATCACAATAAACTGAAATTTTAAGTGTCATGCTTTTTCCTAAAATCCCACATTTTCACACTCCAGGCATTTTGAATTTCAAAAATGGTGAAATTATGAAACAAGTACCATAGCATAAGTTTTGACCACCTTGTGCCATATCAAAAATGCCGCCTCATTTCCGATCAAGCAAATCATAAATGTCAGTGTTAGAATTCTGTGTTCAAAAACAGCTAAAATTTTGACTTTTTCTGACAAACACGGCATAGCATAAATAAAATATAGACGTAGTAAGCGTAGCACTGGCATAGTACAGCTATACACCAAATTTATGCTTGGGAACTTCAGTGTTTAAAAGGTCTTTAGCGTATGCCAGTGGTTTCAAAACAGTGGATATTGCTCTTCCGCTACGTTCACATATGACTTTTATTGGGACCCTTTCTTGTCTCCATGCCAGAATGCGAGATTTCTCCTCATTTGTTTTTGCTTTATTTGTTTTATTTGCCATATTTATCCTCCATTCAGGAGAAAGCGAATTGTATTGCTATACTTTTGACGGGAAGTCCGCACTCGCTTGGGAGTTGCCTTTTTCGAGGTTTATGGGCCACCTGTCTTCCACATAAAGGTGGGGCGTCCCGTTAAGTGCCTTGCCCAAGGACACAACAAGCGAACTTGCCGGCTTGTTTTCCACAGCATCCCTTAAATGCCGAGCGCCAAGCAGGGAAGCTGCGGATGCCATTTTTTAAAGTCTTTCGGTATGACTCGACAAGAGGAATGAACCCCAGGTCTACCGACTGCGAAGCGGACGCTCTAACCACTACGCCATCGCGTCGGTGCTCATCACAAGTATACTTCCCAAGCATGTCTACACTCACACTAATGAAAAAACTAATTCTTCAAAATTTTACTGTTTTTCTTTAAGACATCAAGTTCATCTGCTTCAACGTTGTGATTGTTAAAAAAATGAAGTTGGTACGAAGTCATTTTGCAGTAGCTGTACACTGTATATATATCGAGCCAGGTTATTATCTTTTAAGATGCTTACAATCAATATGAATTTAAAATGCAATGCAAATGTGCAAAAGTAAAATCAAGCGCAAATTCTCTCTAGCGCATTATAGTGGCTACAAATTAAAATATTAGTGCAGATCTGTTATTTTGATACATTGAAAAAATTTTACCGGTCGTAGTCACAGTCTCGGTCTTGCTGGTTTGAAGCCTTGGCATTTCAACAATGTTCTTGAAAAAACTGGTTTTAATCATAGTCATTGTTTTGGGAAAAAACCGGTTTTTGCTCTTAATTTTGATTTTAAACACTGCGGCCTTGACTACCACATTAGTAAGCTCGATGATGAAGCAGATGAGACACTCGCCTCGCAAGCGTAAGATCACAGTTTAAATCGCGGCGGTGCTAAATTTCGAAAACAGCTCGCCACTAGTACCCAGGGTACAAAAGCAGGTAGGCATTTGCGTCGAAAAAAAAGGTTCCGTAGAAAGAAACTGGCCCACGCACTTTGATTAGCGATGTGGACTCAGGCATGTACTTCTAGAAAAACCTGTACTGGACACAGACTCCGCATTGGTCACGTGACTGCACATTAGTTGCCCGATCGCAGAAAGCTAATTTCGCTCAGTCAGAACGACTGGTAGGCGCGTTGGTGTTGCAGCTAAAAGATTTTGTGCAAGCTCAGCTTTTTTCAGTTAATGGCAGATGGCGTATAAATTAAATAATATGTTAAGGCTATAAGTTAAGAAATTGAAGAACTGAAAGAATAAATTCGCAATTGTTCCGGCGTACCCTATTACAATACAAGAAAATGAGCAATTTAGAGTAGCTCTTTGTGGATGCACATTTAGGCTACAGTCCAACTAGCTGATTACCGGTGGTTACATCAATAAAAAGATCTTAGAATGTCGGATTCGATTTATTTTATTATAACTTAAAACTTTGACTCTCCTTTAGAATAAGCTGCCATTTTTCATAGAACATGTTTTGAGGTTAGTTTTAGGGAAAGGGCAGGAATTAGAATAGGGCTTAGTTGGGTGTTGTTTACAATACTACCTAAGGGTGTGTTGCAGTTCTCTCCCATTGATTGTTGGAAAAGCACTGAGCAGTTGCCCACTTTGCTCACTGGATAAGCCAGTCGTGTGTACACTACACACTAGGACCTGAAGACACTTGTGCTTTGATTGCAGATTGGGACTCACAGGGTATGTTGTATGCCTCCGTCAATTTTCAACCCTGTGCAATGTGCATTGTTCAACTTTAGGGTTGGGGTTTGGTTTGCGAGTAGGGTTAAGGCAAGATAGTTTGCAGAGTTAATAACCCTAACCCCAGGCTCCAACCCTAAACTAAATTGATAAGGGCATATTTCATATGAGACCCGGAAAATATACAGATGAAGATATGCATGAATGTGCGTCATGATTACTAGCAGGGTTGTGGAGTTGAAACCTAAATAGCATGACTCTAACTCTTCCCTAGGAACGATTTTTAACTCAGCCCCAGCACTTTTTTGTGTATTTTCCTTAATTTATGCCTAAAAATGGCTTTTGGCAAAACTTCAAAAAGTCTACTCCCACTCGAAGCTAAAAAAAATTTCAACTCCAGCCCTTGGCTCTCAAATATTTTTGACTGTTGACTCGTGGTTCTGGCAAATTGCCTACCCTACCCTCTCCGATTCCACAATCCTGATATGAAGAGACATCTTACTGGAAGCCATAATGATCAAATTTCCTCTTTTGAAGAAAGCACACTGATATCAATAAAAATAAATTTGGATTTTAGAAAACTTTCACTGAGCAAAAACATTTGTTCAGATTTCATAGTTTCTACTGTTATCTGTTAATACATCTTTATATGATATTGCTGATACTACATATATGGGTCGCTGCTCTGCATATGAATGTAAAAATGGATATGATGGACATGAAACACCAGAAAATGTATCAATGCACCAATTTCCGTTACAAGATCGACCACTTTTGCAAAAGTGGTTGCGCAAAATTTCCCGTCAGGATTTTGTTCCAAGCAAAAATTCTAAATTATGTTCACTACACTTTACGGATGATTGCTTTATAACAACATCAGAAGATTCCAACTCACGACGAAAAAAGAAAAAAGACACATCAGAACTCAAAAGAAGGTGAACTATTGTATATTGTGATCATAGTTTCATATATTAGTTGATTTAAAAATCTAAAATTAAAAGACCCCTCACTGTATGATTTGGTATATATCAAGTGTACCCCAGAAAAACAGAACCATGCTTTGACAGGTAATATCTCCATAAGCAGCAATTCAATTTCAGTGACATTTTACCCAATTTGCCTTACAGGCATTTTAGATAGCTGTGCCAAATTTCAAAAAAGAAATCAGTTGAGCAACAGAAGAGTATTGCCTATTTCAATAGAGTATGTCAAAAACTTAATATCACAGAAGTCTTTTTCATTAGGATGTTTCAAAACATCTTTTCGTCTTTCAACAGTTCAATGTCTTCGCATGAGAAAACCAAATCTAATGAAATTTTTTCACAGATAGCCTTTCAAACATTATAAATAAGTGTGCCAGATTTAAAAGAAATTGATTAAGGAACAAGGAAGCAATGCTAATTTCAATATACCACGTCAAGAAATTCAGTATCAGAACTTATCAATGTCATCCTGACAGGATTCTTATGGATACTGTAACCGCAGACTACAACATTATCTTATGTCAATATATTATGACATCATCTTTATCTTTATTTTTACACCAGTTAATTCGAAATGAGCTTAGTATAAATCTTTCAGTTCTAAAACTACAATGTGAGTAACAAGTGAACTTGCACTGTAGTAGAAATAAGAATTACAAGGTGTCATTGTTGAGGTGAAGAAAGTAACAGATTTTCCATTGATCTAAGGATGTTGAGGTTTGAGAGAGATCGAAGAAACTCCCGTAAACAACAAGAAGGGGCGTTGTGCTTTTGTTTATCAAGTTATTAGTAGCTAGTAAACTACAAATGCCTATTGCCTTTCCATGATAAATTTAGTAAAGCTGCACATTAGGAGGCTAGCAAACTGCACTTTAAAAATTTGGCTTTAAAAATCCTCAGTGAGTTAAATGAATTTCTTATTCTCTGTTATTAAATTTTTTGACATGCTCTATAGACATATATATGTAGTACTCGCTTGTTGCTCAACCGACTTCTTTGAAATGTGGCACTGCTGCGTTGTACAACTTTAGGGCTGGGGTATATTACAATTGTATTTAATTTTCACACTAAATTGCAACTCAACGCTTTATCTTTTTTGTTCAGAAAACTGAAGAGTGGCGCAGTACCAACTTTATTTCACAACTGTCCCAGCTATATGTCAAGTGATCCACCAAATAAAAGGTCAACAACCAGTTCTGCAAGTGCCAGACGTCAGCAAAGTGCTGAAGATGCCGAGAAAATGAGTCAACTTTTTTCGAAAAGGATAAAGTGTTATCCATTCATGATAGCTATCAGCGGATTCAATCTGACCCAGCAATATCTTCTGACATCACTGCAATATTAAAAGGTGACACACTCTTTTTATGCATAATTGACATACATGCTGAAACTCCACATCTAAGCATTGTTTTACGAATTCGTGATGATTTGTCCTATGATTCTTTTGTAGATGGCAAAAAGTTGAATAAGAATGATGATATAGTTGATGGTGCCAAACTGACTCTTTTCAGCCAAGATTTGAACTTAATTGCCAGTCTTAAATCCAAGGTTGGTCGCCCTGATCAACCTATTTTTGAGGATGCTTTGATTGAACTTAAAAAATCACTTCAAGATGACTCATTTAAGTCAGTTGATTTCTTCATTGAACAACTGCAACTGATTAGACTTTCCCCAAATAAACGGCGATATTCTAAATTAAGTACTGTTTTTGCTTATTTGATTTGGACTGCAAGTAGCAGCGCATATCGAGCATTGTTGGAAAATGAAATTTTAATTTTGCCATCAGAAAGAACACTGCGACGTATTACGTACAAGTTTGGTTCGCCAACTCAAAATACTTCTGTCAATTACTTAAAGGCTAGAAGGGCTGGTTTGACTTCTTCTCAGTCGTACATCAATCTCATGCTGGCTGAAATTTATACTGCTAAAAGAATTGAATATTCTTCTGCATCTGGCAAAGTAATGGGTCTGACTCAGGCTGGAGAAGTTGCTTCTACGATTCTATGCTTTATGGCTTCATCAGTATGTGATAAGTACCAAGATGTGGTAGCCTTGATTCCGATTTCTCATTTGAATGCAGATAAGCTCAAGGAAGCGACATGGAATGTTCTGCAGTTATTGGCCGAATCTGGCTTCAATGTTGTGTCACTTTGTTGCGACAATCACACTGCAAACCGTTCATTCTTCAAAAATGTTTTTTGTGGTGGTGTTCTTAGTTCCATGGTCTATAACCCTATCACAAAGAGGCCGTTATCTTTACTGTTTGACTCTGTGCACAATCTGAAAAACATATACAACAATTTTTGTAAAAGAGGATTACTTTCTTTTCTTTTCGATAAAAACTGCTTCATTTATTGATATTCGTAACTTATATGCTGAAGAATCGAAACAGCCTCTTAAGCTTGCACACAAGCTAACACAAAAATCACTAGCTCCAAAGAACATTGAGAAGACTTCAGTAAAATTGTCAAATGCCATTTTCCATGAAAGCACTCTGCACGCATTGCAGTATTTCAACAAAAATCAAGGTAAACAGTGGACTGGAACAGCTGATTTTGTAGAGATCGTCCTTAAAATGTGGAAAATCGTCAATGTTAAGACTCCGTCTATTGGTCAACACAAAAAAGATATGTTTCGAGAGCCCATCAGTAGTTGCGATGATTTCAAACTGCATTATCTTGAAAAATTTGCTCAGTTTATTGAAACCTGGTATTGTAGCGGATTGCCTTGCCTTTCCAAAGAAACCTGTTTAGCTGTCAAGCACACCTCTCTTGCCCTTTGTGATATTGCTAAATACCTGCTTTCTGATCTGGGATTTAGTTATGTGCTTCTTGGTAAATTTCAATCTGATGTTTTAGAGTCTAGATTTGGCTGGTATCGTCAAATGTGTGGCGGCAATTACTTCATATCTGTGCAACAGGTTCTGCAAAATGAGCGAAAAATTAAAGCCATTTCGCTTATAAAGTTCTCAGGATTTTCTCTCCGCGATGATTTTGATGACAGTTCTCCACCACCAAATGGATTTGTTGAAGACGTAGAGCTCTTCCTTGAGCAAATTTCTCAGTCGCCCAGACCATCTTCTTCCGAACTGAATAGTATTTATTATGTCACAGGGGCAATGGTCCGTTCTCAACTTCGTGCCAAATCTTGTGATTCTTGTTCGGACATTCTTCTGTCGAGTTCTACAGATGTTGTGTTAATTAACCCCGATGTGTTTGATGAGCAATGTGATGAAGCCTGCAAATTTATGAATGAAATCAATCGAGGAGGGTTTATTCCCCCTAATGATATATCATTTTCTCTCTGTCAGCAATGCTACTGCATATTCAATGCCATCCGTATTGATCCTTTACTAGAGCAGAAATTTTTAGCAATTGAAGAAAAAAAGCATTTTTTGTTTGTCTTGTATCTACTTCATTGGTTGATATTTGGTCAAACTACACAACTTTGTTAAAATGTTCAGTAGGCCATGATATTATTAAAAGCATGATCTGTAAATTTTTTAACTGCTTTATGTCCAATTATGTTCGTGATTTAACACAAAGTAACCGACCTTCATCGTCAAGTCGTAAAATTAAGAAGCTTTGTGGTACATTTTGATTGCATTGCATTGGCTTATAATATACGTTTTTGTTTATTTATCACTCCACAACTGACTGTGCACCGTTCTGTATCATTTTTGTGAGTGTGCTATCTTTGGTCATTGGTAATGTAGTAGTGTCATGTCAAAAAACAACACACTGTGTGTAGTTTTGTTCAGTACAATATCTGCAAATGTCATAAATATTCTAGCCAGTACCATGGACACCGGCGTCCACAGAAAAAAACACAGGTGTTGAGGGGATTCAGCGCAGATGTTCATGACAGTTGATTCTTGATCTTCATATACTGAGGTGTAGTGTGCAAGTCTGGCTGATTTGTCTAGGTATTATACGGTAGTATTGCCCTATTTGTATTTGTATTATAACGCAGTATTACCCGATATTCGTAGATTTTCGATGCACTCAATGTCTGCATGTCCTAGATAACTAAATAAAACGTGAATTTTTAACAAAAGCATTTTTTGCTTCAATTTTCTGTAATACTGACGTCATTATGATGTCATCAGTGTCCGTAGCAACATACATGACGTCATTATGTGTTTGTATATATCATATGGCAAAGTAACTTTTTGTTTTTGCGCAACAAAGCTTTGAATGTGTAGATTAGCCATTTCAGCATATCGGACCACTAGTGTATACCAGGAAATCTTGTGTCCAGTACAGGTTTTTCTAGAAGTACATGGCTCAGGATAATGTGAGCCTTAAAATCTTCATTTTCAAAGGTCGAAATCGAGTGTGGACTATCTTTATTTTGGCTTCGTATGTCCATATACATATTTCTAATTTTTAAGTTCAAGTTAAAGCTTCAAGTATATTGTTGTGAATTTTCTGAAACAGACCATATAAGTTGTCAAAACCGTTCAGAATTTAGATAAAAATTTTTATAGGCTGCAATGAAGCTGGTGTTCATGTTAGGTAGTAATACCACCACTTGTATAACTTCCTAATTCTCGAAGTTTATTTCTATTTTTAGTCTATGCAAGCAGCTATCAGAAGTAAATGCAGTAATTATTGTATAATACTCTTGCGTAAAAGGTGACAGAAAGGATTATTTATGCAAACAATCAGTTTTTTGTAGAAATGAGCACTTTAAAAACTTTGGTTTTGTTTAAGATGCGCTAAGGAAGAGAATAAAATTTTAAACGAAATGCTGTTCATGTGTCTAAGAGAAATCGTTTTCTTAAAAAACTATCTGAGTGACATTATTAGACAATATTTCTATTACATATTATCTACTAACCAGCTCTCCCGGCGTCGCCCTCAGGGCCCCATATGGAATGTCGGAATTGAGAATATCGGTTTAGCCGGCTGCTGCGGTTTCACCTAATGAGTGATATCTTTTGAAAAAGGAATTAATGGTTGCACGGTGAAAAGTACCGTATCAGAAAGATATTAACTCTTTTGCTCCCCCGCGTGAAAAGCGAAAAAAATGTCCGTAAGGTGGCAGTGCGAAAAACTGTCATAATTATGTACCTCAAGTTTGTTTGTAAATCATTACTCAGCTGTCTACTTCTACATTAAGTGTGATATATCGTTGAAATCTACATTTCTTGAGGATTTCAAACAGAAAAAAAAAATTTTTGAATATGCAAATGAACCCCCCAACTGGGGGTAGTTGTCTTCAAAATTAAAGTAGTACCCTCATCTCAAAGATCACTACAGATTTAATTTTCTACCAATTTTTTTTAGAAATGGTCGCAAGATGATGCTAAGGAAATAAGCTTTCAAGGTACATCAATCAAAACTTACCTAAAAGACTAGGTTTTCTACAATTTGCAATTTTCTGAGACACATGACCTTATTTTTGACCGGTACCAAATTTTGGTAGTTAAATTCAGTACCTAAAATATGATCAGTTATTATCTGCTAGAGGTTAGCCTAAACCATGTAACGTTATGTATTTTTGAACAGGGAATTTCTTCAAGATTCAGAAAATATCAAGTTTAAATAGAATATGCTGTCACTGACAATGAAACAGCCGCTTGTTTACACCCTTCCCATTTCTTGAGAAACAAGGGGGATACAGCAAACTTTGATTTACGAAAGCCATACTTCTGCTAGCTTTTAAACTTGTATTTCGCTTCTTGTCTCCTTGGAAATTTGATACAAAATGACGACTTTATTGGTGAAACATTTGCAATTTATTTTATGTTTTTATAGGATGTAGTTTTTCTAAAAATTATAATTTAGTAAAGGTAAGTCAAACAATTTTGGGAGGTTTTGAACTGACATGATGTAGAGTACTCGTTTTTTATCAGTAAATATCATATACCACTTAGTCTAAACTATTTAAAGTTATATATTGCTGGAAAGAAAATTTCCTAAGCTTTCAAATGAGACCAGTATTTAGCAACATATCATATTTTTTACGCACTAAATTTACTTTTATCTACTTACCATTCAAATTTGTTTGGGGGGTTTTGAGACCCCTAAAAAATTTGGAAATTTAGAAAAGTAAAGTTTATTATTATCGCTTGAAATTTTGTCAAATGATGCCCCAAAAGAGTAGTTTTCAGACTGTGTCAATGATAAAGGGTTTGGTGTTGTGGTAAAGATGTAATCTGAATTTGACTTTAGTGTAGTTGGCACGTGCTGAGAAATTGTCAGAATTTGTCGTCTGCAACTGGGTTGTTGGTCATTTTAACCCTTTTTGGGTATAAAAATTCAAGAATTAGGGCACAAATTATACATCTTCGGATGCGTGAGGAAATAAGCGTCATCTTTTGAAAATTTTATAAAAATCAAATAAAAAATAAAGTCACAAATCGATTTTTGAGTAAACTAATTTTGTAACTCAATTAAACAAAATTTGAGGGAAACACTGAAAACACGAGATCATCAATCGATGATTGCGGGAGCGAAAGAGTTAAAGGGCAAAACCGTTTGGGGGTCGCGCAGAGCCGGTATATACTTTCCTCAAAACCTTTCGTAAGTTGTGGCTACGTGTCATGTACTTTACCTGCAGCATGGCGTACTTTAAAAGTGGACTTGCTTGCAATTGAAATAGACAACAATTTCACCAATTTTTTTGTTTATTTTGACATGTGATATTTGAATTGGTTTTGGCGTCGAAGTGATTGATTGGTATACAGAAAAAGGAAAAAGGCATAGTAAGGAGTTGCTCCAAGTGTGTCGAGCCCCTGGAAACGTCTTATTTGTCTTAATATCACCAAAGGCCTCCTTAAACTTAACAAACTTTTATCTGTTCAATTCAGCAAGTGCTTGAAAGCATATCAAAGTTGTGCGAAGGAGCCAAGACGATTGATATGTATTTTCAGGATTAAGCCATTAAATATTAGGACCGCTGCCTACGACTCTTTCGTAAGTGTAGACGTATTTGTGAGAGCTAACGCCTCTGACTGCGCGTATGTTGCTTGGTCCTGGCATCAATGCAGCCATGCAAAAAGCCGACTAACCCTAAATGAAGTTGAGTCTGCGCTGTGTAGAAAAAAACTCAGTGACAGTGCTACAAATCTGCATAACAAGCTTTTATTAACTTTTTGACAAATTACAGTGGTTTGTCTGCTTATGAAGTAATGGATGTAGCCAAGCGCGCGGCAACTATTTTATTTCAGAAGAGGCTAAAACGTGTCAAGAAAAAATAAAACCATATTTAGAGATCAGCCCATATTCTGGGTTATCATCGGACCACGAGTGCAAGAATATTTAACAGCTTTTTAATCAAACAATTTTCGGAATACAAATGGCTACTCGAGTGGAGTATAATCTTACAGAATTGTTATCTCTTCAGGCCTTATATGTTTTCCTGCACTTAGATATGACAGCCATACTACTGTACTAACTGCATAGCTGGTGAAGCAATAAATCATTTGAAATATAGTAGTTAATATTTGAGACAACATAAGGCATTGCAATAGAATGGCATGGTAATGATGAGTTGATATGGTAATGCGCAAGTCTTTTTTTTTTTTTTTTTGGTTCATTTGCCTCAGTCACAGCGAATCTTCATCGTTGTTGCTTTCAAAGCTTCACTATGTCCTTTCCAGTCATACCAAATGATGTTGCTATAGGTTCCTTGAGTCACACCCCAGGGAGCATTGAGAGAAGCACGTAAGCAGTTTTTAAACCACCAACCTCCTCGTAATTTGGCTATGGTAGCGCAATTATCTTTGTGTCTACAAATAAGAATTTTAACAAATTACCAAAGGTCAAATTGCATCGCGTTGTAAGCAAGAGCAATTGCAATATATCAGTAGCTTACAGAAAAATGAGGTGTTATAGCTAAATGCTTGTCTAGATTTCAAATATACATAAAATTTTCTGATCCAAAATTGTTTGGTAAAATATAACCTTTTCAAAGATTACTTTTAAAAAAACATACTTTATTGATAAAATGAGCAATCGTGTCATCATATCAAAGTTTTAATAAATTTGTTAAGCTCCTACTCAAACTGCAAAAGTACCAATGATTATGTACTAGGCTTATTTGAAAAAGTTGGCCATTTTGCAAAAGTGGCCGTTTTTATAAGAGTGGCATCGGCTAACTTTCAATTGTATTCTTTATCATTGGTTGTTCCTCCAGAGGAACAGCGTCTTTAGTTAACTTTACCAACGTTTAAACAATATTGTTTAGAGCTCACAGATCGTTGTCTCTATCCTTCGTTGTAAACTGCATATTGTCATGAAATCTATTTTCCCTTAGAAGACTGTCCCCAGCAGTGCTATTACTACTATAACCATCCACATGCAGTCGGTAGCCATCGGCTTCATTTGCTACAGCAAACACTCTGAAAGCAATATAGTGAACCATCAGTAAGGATAGAAATGCGTATTATGTTTTTTTGAGAAAGAAACTTCGTGTTTACAATTATATGCGTGTTTACAAGCAAAAGCTGCAGTTGGAAAACGAAAAAAAAGCAAAAAAGCTTGTTTGTTTCCTTCACTGATCAAATACATTTTTTAATGTTTTTTTAAACAGCTGTAAATGGAAAATTCGCAAACTCCAAACGGAGCTTGAAATTTGTCTGTAAGCAATGTCGATCTTTAAACAGCTGTAGTTGGAAAATGAGAAAACTCTAAATAGAATTTGAAATTTGCTAGTGATCATACAGATTTTCAAATGTTTTTTAAACAACCTTAAACTTTCAAACTTAAACAAGCAGTGGAGAGAGTACAACGCAAAACCCAATTTGCGCTTTGACAAATGTTCTGAAATCTTTGATGTGACTTGTGCTCTTGCTTTAAACTACCACAATCATTGCTTTCTGATAAATCCGGCGTGAACGCAGGCTTACATGTAATGTTTAGAAACTGGTTATTTTGCCGGGTTGTTTTTTACCCATTAACTGCTAAGTCGATGTTTAGAAAATAGATCCCAAAAACCAGAATATGCTTTACACTAAGGGTGTCAAACTCGTGGGCTTCTGGGATCCACATTGCATGTTGACAATCGTGGCGAGGGCTGCACGAAGTTTTCGATTTGGAGATCACCGCTTCTCCGGGCAACGGTCTCTGTGATGTAGCCCGCAGCGAGGTCGATCTCCAAAAAAGAAAAAAAAAGAGGTTATCTCCACACCATCACCCTTCTTCAGAAATCAAGTTCTGTAACACAAAGTGGAGTTGATCTCCAAACAAAAAAGTCTGTACCTCTTAAGTTTCGCCTGTGTTAAGGGGATCAAACGTTTCTTCAAAGATGAAACGTTGCAATGCTGACGAAATTCATCAAAAATTTTAGAATCGTCTCGCGGGCCGCATTGAAAGGCTCCAAGAGCTCGAGTTTGACACCCCTGCTTTGTACGGTTTTGTGGCCGCTGGTATTGGTCCCATTAAAAGACAGTTACATTGCTCATGCAGCCTCAAAAGTTTTTTGAGAGGGTGATAGAATTATTGCTTATCTCTCAGAGAGTCTGAAAGAAGTCAGAAACTACCTGAGCAAGCTACAGGTAACATTTTCTTCTACGTAAAACAACACAAGTGATAACACAACGACAGCATCGTTTCACGGCTATTCTGACATATTTTTCAGATTTGCAAAAGGGTTTCTTGTTCACAGAACTCTCATATATACTAGGGTGGTTGAAGGGCAAATTTTTTACTAGGTAGAAATCTAAGTGCTTTTTTTACTTATTCTTGATGTTTAGGCATAACCATATGACGTTACCAGGCTAGACACTATCTGTAGAAAAAGAATTTCTTGATCATTATGTTTTATTGTAGGGGCTGCACTTGAAGCAAATCATTAACGCTCGATGCACTGGTGTTGAAATTAAGCTTGTTTTACGTTTTCTGAGACTTTAATACTATCAGAGTTATTAGGTCAGTAAAATGTTTTTCTTTTGGCCTATCTACTAGTTTAAAAGCCAATATCTGTTCTTTCAAGCAAGATATTATAAAAAAGATGGAAGATTTTATCTCTTAAAACTAAGTTTGATAGATGGAAAAATACAAATGAATTTTATTAGACACTAATGTAATTCAGCTTCATGATAACAATAGGAAAAACTTCCATCAAATAATCAAAATAAAATGTAGGCTTTCGTGACCGAGAAAACTATTTTTCCGTATGATGTATTCTGATTTTTTCGTATGATGTATTCAGAAGGTAGATTTTTCCACAAGTTGTCCAACGAGAATGTTGACTATGAATGTTCGTATTCAAGAAAAGTTAAAGTTCCCGCAGCTTATCCCGTTCTATAAGTTATAACAACACAGTAGCAAAATGTTTTTTAAATCGGGCAAATTTTCGCCGTTGGGCGTCGACGTCAAAGATTTTTGATAATTTCAAGATTTTCGCTATTTAAGATTTCAGTTTATTTTTTGTTAAAATCAGTGGTCCCTAATCTTTTTACTATTGTGACCCTTAAGACAAACTTAATTGATTTCAATTACTCTTTTCAAAAAACATGCTCTCAATTAATAATAATTCAAACCCAAAATGAGGTCATAATTTGCGTTGTCTGGAACAGAGTAATTACTGTTGCAAGTAAATTTAATCAGAAAAATGCTGAATTGACAGAAACAGAGAGCATGCGTTTTTAATTGTAACTGTAATAGTGCATGATTTCAAGTGCAAACGTTAAGGCGAATACCATAATTACCCCTCAAATTTTTTTAATTAGACCTTTGGGGGTATTTACCCACAGTTTAAGAGCCAGTGGTTAAAACGCTCGATTTTTAATGTTTTAAGTAATGTTGCATGCTTAGAAAAGATTGTCACTTGTGACTTCGTTTTATGAGATCAAGATAACAACAAGGCGTCAGTTATGGCGTTAAAAAAAACATATAATTACAGAGATCCTTTTTATTCAGATAGACTCAAACCCCAAGATGTCAATGGGGCGGTGCTCCATGTTGGTAAAAAATGTAGTCATTCAAACCTACTTGTAGTAAAGTGAATAACCAGTTTTGGGTCATTTCGAGATAGGTTGGTTCTGTCAAATAACTTCATTTTTCAAAAAGACGGAGCACCACCCCATTGGCACCTCGGAGTTCGAGCTTATCTTAATGAAAATGTGCCTCAGCAATGGATTGGTAGGAGAGGTGTTAAAAACCTCGCTCTCTGCGCTTGGCCTGCCAGATTCCCGGACCTCACTGTGCATGCCTTTTTCTCGTGGGGCTATATTGAAGACAAAGTTTATGTTCCACTACTTCTAGCAAATATTGATGACAGCTGCAATCAGCACGGTGGACCGCGACATGCTGAAGTGCATTTGGGAGGAATTCTTATATTGGCTTAATGGCTTGATGTTGTCCATGCTACCGGTGGTGACCACATTGACCACTTGTAAAACATGAAATAAAAGTTGAATATAAGTACAACACATATTTCCGAGATAGAGTTTAGTAATGTTTTTTGTTTTTGACATATGATTTTGAGGTATTCTTTTTTGAAACACCCTGTATAATTGACAATGATAAGATGACAAAAATCCTTTATGGGATTAAAATTTCTCTGATAATGCAGCGACAATAATAGTTTCGATCTTTATTGAGGCATGTGGGAGGGACATTAACACAATAAAGTTAACTCAATGTACAACAAAAAAGCACCAATTGCTGGTCGATGTAAGATATCACCAAAAATTACGAAGATGTTTCCCGAAATCCATCACCAAACCTGTCAGTCCACTGGGACGGCAAATTAACTGTTCATTTTTGTGGTGCCAAATATGATGCATTAAGCACGATTGCTTTTGGTAAGCCTAATTATACGAATGATAAACTAATAAGTGTAATTTTACTGAAAGCATCTTCAGGAAGGGCTCAAGCTGAAACAACATAAAAAGCGCTTGAAGTTGGGAAAGTAACTGACAAAGTTAGAGAATTAGTATTTCATTTTACTGCTAATAATAGTGGGTGGAAAAATGGGAATGCTAAACTGCTTAAAAAGATGCTTCGCAAAACAATGTTTTACCACGCCAGTCGTTGTTATGTACATGAGCTGGTCGTCAGATGTGTTTAAAAATTAGTATTGTTAATCCAACCACTGGCCCTGAAAATAAATTGTAGATTTAAAAAATTACTTAAGATAAGATTGTCAAAACCAGACAGTTTGAAACATTGCATTTTTCTTAAGCTGCACTGCAAGAATGGGCAGCACAAGTTATAGATGAACTTTAGGTTTTGTTGACAAAATTTAAGAGCTGTTATGAAAAGATCACGATAATCAGAGGTGATTACATGAAATGTACAATAAGCTTTTTAGCAATTTTTATTACTATTCCTCAAAACAAATTTGTACACTATCGTCCTGGAGCAGCACACAGAGCAATGCGGATGGGAATAGTTTGGACAGCCAGAAAGTTTTTATGAAGTCAGACCAGCTGCACTATAGTGCTGGTATAGTGAAAAAATTTCAACGAGTCAGTCAATTTTTGGCCCTATTTTATGTTCCTGCATGGCCCAAAGCAAGTATTGGTAGTAATGCTTTTTTTAATGAAAGTTTTGCAGGAAATGCCAGCACATTGGTAATTGGACCAGAGTGTTGATAATGTTGCATTCAACAAACTGGCCAAACATCGTTGGTATTTAATCAAAGAAACTATTGTATTTTCGTTGTTTAGTGGCAGCTTCATTGAGACAAATTTAATAAAGCAGAAAATGGTTTGAAACTTATCATTAATGCCAATAACTGACAAGTTTTGGCACGGAATTTCTTAGCTTCCGTGTGCCATTAAACTAATTGATTCCAGACAGATTTCATCGGCCCTAATTCATGCTTTTACTTGCTGCATTAAATAAGAAGAGTGGTTGACTCGGTAAGACTCCCAATTGCTGTACGTTATAGAAAGATTAAAATGACATCAAACTGTTTGTTCAAACAGTTAAAGTTGTTTGCAATGCTGCCAAAAAAGGCGTAAAGTTGGACACAGATTATGTTGCAATTCTTAATAATGATGCAAATGAGCGTGCAAGAATTTTACAAGCAGTTGAACAGCATCGTTTTGGCGTTTCAGACTTCAGAAAATCTACGCTTCCGAAATCTTTCGGTCAATATCAGTTGATACACTTGTTATTTTTAGAACAACCACGCATAAATCTAAAATAAAAGTACCGATGTCTGAGAAAATTACTTCGAAACCTAACAGTGTATTTTAAACTTTTTCCAACGTGGGTTAGCAGTAGCTGAAGCATATGAACTGTTGTCTGTGTAATTTGCCGTGGCATTTATCTGCTTGTAGACTACATAGTTTTTGTTCTAGGGACCTCATCAATGACATCGTATCACGAGTGATAATCTTTTCTAAACTTGCAACAATAATCAAATCATCAAAAATCGAGCGCTTAAAGAAAATACCTGAAATTAATATTAGAAGTCCCGGAAATATAAAAATAAAAAACACTTAAGGTCCATGCGCAACCGTTAAATTTGGTTCGACTACAAAAAAATTTTTGAGGATGTGTTGCTACAACTCATAGAACGGGGTCAGCTAAAGAAACTTCAACTTTTCAAACTTTGTTGAAATGTAAATACTTCTAAAATGTTGAGTAATGTTGGGTCAAGCAGTGCTCACAAAGCAGTCTTACATTACAATATTTTCCCTTGGTTATCATCATGAATGGTTATCATGTATTACCAAAAAATACAAAGAACTACGTAAAAGAAAAGTACGATGAAATGGTTACATCGCAAGGAGTAAGCATTGCTTGCAATTGTTATGGTCAGTGATGCATCGGACTTTTCAGTCATCAGCATGCCAGGAAATGTTGGTAAATCTAACATCTTTTGCTGCGAAGTACTGCCACGAAGAAGATCACAAAGATACTCTGAAAATCTCGTGAATAGAACAAATTAATTCTGGCTTCACACATTTCTGGTTAGAGATAGATTACCCATTTAAAAAATTTTTAAGGCGTAATTTATGTGCTGCGTACTACAGACCATGACCTTCTATGCAGTAAAACTTGCACATTAATAATTGTTACCTGTATTCAGCAAATGCCTGTTCATTATCAAAGGACCACAAATCAATTTGAAGTTTGCAAGCTTTCTTTCTTGTCAGCGAATAAATTCTTTCCAAACCTTACAAGCAAATATCATTATCTCTAAACAAGCAAAAACAATATTTTTTCACCCCTCTTTTGTTTTTCATTTGGCAAAAAATCTGAGCACTTATTTTTATTAATTTGTAGGGAATAGTAACTTTAAACCTGCTGCTACACTATCTCAACTTTTAGATGATAATTTAATGGAAAAATTTTAAGAAAAGAAATTATATTTTTGAAATTAATATTAGTAAAAAAAACATTATAAATTTTATGAAATAGCTTCACTTTTTTAACGGTAGAAGTTGAACGTAATCTTTTTTCGTTATGGTATGCAGTTTGTAATGTCGGTTGATGGTTATGAGCTTTCTGCTCTACCAATCACCACTTTTTAAGTACCTTGAGTTAAGCTTCAAAATGCTTGCTAATAATGTTTCTGCAATTTTTCAAAAAATTTTACTGCTTCTCAACGCTACAAACTTTTTTTACGATCCGCAATTTAATTTCCCTCATATTCAATCTAAAACGTGGTGCCCGCGCAGCTATAGTATTGACAAAGAGTTTCTTTGCTAATTGGCAACTATTACAAGCTACAAATTTCACTTCGCCATTTTGATTTGTTGAGTTTGTGCTCAATGTCTAGCAACAATTGCTAAAGAATTAAACACATGAGAAAAATTCCAAAAGTAAGCTGGCTATTTATTTTCCAATTTTATCACAACAATACACAACGCAGTAAAATATCAAAATGTAACGAAAGTAGTTTATGAAACGTCATGTGGTTGGTGTTGCGAACGCGCTAAAGAGGAGCTAGGGAGTTAATCCTAGATATGAGGGAGCTAACCCTAAGTCCGGGGGATCTTACACTAATCCTATATGAAGTAGCTGACTCTAATCGTATGTGTTGAAGCTAACCATAGGCCTATTTGACAAAGCCAACCATAATCCTAGGTTTTGTCTTATGGAAGGGAGCCAGCCCTAGATATAGATGGGGGAGCTAACCCTGAGTCTAAGGGAGCTAATTCTTATCCTATGTGAGAGACCGAACGCTGGTCTTATGTAAGGGAGTTAACTCCTGGTCTGTGCGAGGAGCTAACCCTAGTTCTAATTCTAATCTTAATTTTATCCCTAGCGCTAATCTTAACGCGGTGTAGATGTCATTAAGTTTTTTAGATTGAACAATATTTCGAACAGTTTGCTCGGGTGCAGTTCTTGCCACCTTATGGTATATTACAGGCTGGATCAATATTAGGTTATTATTGCACAACAATTACATAACCTTTATATAGGGTTACCATACGTCCCGCTTTTTGAGGCCTTGTCCCGCTTTTTTGATCGAAAATCCCGCTTATTGCTTTAGTGTGACAGAACGGATTTAACCAAATTTATGGACATTTCAATTAATTCTCCAACAAAAGAGGGAAGGTGAAATGCGGTTGCAGGTTTAAGTACTGAGTCAAGTATGCGGATCTGAAACAAAGGACGAAAATTGGGGTGATTTCCAAAAAAAAAAAAAAAAAAAAAGGTCAACGCCTTCACGATTACTGAATTTATGCACTTTTCGGCTAGAAAACGACATAACCTGTGGAACTGACAGGCAATGACCTTTTTTATTATTTTGGAGATCACCCCAAGTTTTGTCACTGGTTTCTGAACTGCACCCTCACCTCGACAATGAAGCCTGCATCCGCAATTCACCGTCCCGCTTTTGTTAAAAAAAACGTTGGAGGAAACCTTAAATTTGGTCTCGTGAAAATTCGTCATCCAGTGTCCCGCTTTTTGCTTTTCAAAATATGGTAACCCTACCTTTATACAGTTGTTTCCTGGGGTAGGACGGCAGGGATGGTGGGGGTGCAGCGTAATGGGTGTTGCTGCCGCCGCCACTGTTGAAGAAGAACTTTTAGTTTTACAGATTTTCAGGTTTTGTTGCAAAATATCTCGTGGTTTAGGAAAGTTGACGGAATGTTTTCAAATTTTTGGGAGTGTGATGTTGAGGGAGCACTGCTACGGATGAAGACGTCGACATTGCTGCAAAGAGTAAGAGGGGTGCGGAAGCAGGGATGCAGCACCATCGTCTACATCATCAGCAGCACTCACCCAAACCCACAATCTCAAACAGTTCTGCCACCAATGAAAAATTTTGAAAAATAGTTTGGTGGTTTAGCAAAATCAATTTTTTGACTCACTACATAGTAACTCTACATATTAATAAGCATCCTTTCACAAAATCCTATCAACGCTGCTTTTAATTGAAAAATCTAATACAATTTAAAATATTCTTGTATTTATGTTTATAAAATATTGATAATTAACTTTATTTCGATGGGTTTTTACACAATACTTGGCACTTTTCTGTGTCACTGTCACTTTATACTAGTGCTGAATATCTGACATGTAGCATTAATTGGATGTTTTAATCAAATTTTGTGACGTCACCTCAAAAAGTGTTGGGTAAACAGAAAAACAACGGCAACTAAATATTTTCAAGTAAAGACTTTTATGCAACATCAAAAACTAATAGTCTTCAGGACGATTGAATTTAAATTGAATGCAACAAAAATGTTACATTTATATCATGGTTGGTAAAATAATGTAAAAAATGCTTACTAGTTGAGAAGCATGAAGTCACTTGTTCACAATTTTGTTTTAAACTCAAAAATAGCAGTGTCAAAAATATGAGTGTGATATAACTGATGACTGATAGTTAAAAAAACTTGAAATTTTGTTTTATTAGCCACACATCTATTTATTAACTAGCCGGCTCTACCGGCATCGCCATCAGGGCCGCCGTCAGCAACGTTGAGGTTAAGTGCTTCTGTTCAGCCAGCCAAGCCGGCTTCACCCATCATGGTCTTGTGTGAACAGTAACAAAAAGTCAATAAATTTTGTGCATTTCCACAATTCTGGTACACGTAATGGTCATTATCCTATTCTTTGATATAAGGCTGGTATGCTTACAAAGAAAGAATCTTGCCACTAATTATCATTAATGCTTTTAAAAAGTTTAAAGGGTGGGGGGAAATTAAAACACAGTTGAAACTTATAGTGTTGCTCAGATGGTGATAGTTTTCACTATTACAGAATTAAACTATTTAGTTAACCGGCGCGATGGTGTAGTGGTTAGAGCGTCCGCTTCGCAGTCGGTAGACCTGGGGTTCATTTCCCTTGTCGAGTCATACCAAAAGACTTTAAAAACTGGTATTCACAGCTTCATTGCTTGGCGCTCAGCACATAAGGGATAGTGTGGAGAACAAGCCGGCAAGCTTGCTTGTTGTGTCCGTGGGCAAGGCACTTAACGGGACGCCTCCGTCTTTATGTGGCAGACAGATGGTGGGGCCAAGCAGTCTACCCGTCGTGGTGGCCCAGTCTGACGAAAGACATGCAAACAGAGCATGAGCTCATACGCGTAAATAAATAAATAAATAAAACTATTTAGTGGTAAGCCTATTTTACGATTTGGTGCGGCCCTTTTTGTATTTTCATTTGTGGTATTAAATTCTTTGGCTGTGCTATTTTTCTTGTTTCCAGTATAGCGAGAAAAGCGGCTATGCCTTCCCCAAATTCATTCACAATATTGAAGTAGGCGCCCGTCAGGCCAAGTTAATTTCAAACAAACTATTCTTTCTAAATTCAGTTATACAAGTTGTTAGGTACATGATTTTATTCTGATATTTTCTTAAACTTGGGATTTATTACATTGCTTTATAGTACAAATATAGATACCTCAACAGGCAGCATATTAGCAAAAGAAAAAATTCTTACTTCATATTATTTGTCGGCGTCGCCTGCAGGGCCCCCATCAGTAACGTTGGAATTGAGAATGTCGGTTTAGTCGGCCAAGCGTGTTTTACCCATTCGGCATTTGTGTAAACAGTAACGAAAAATGTGTGTTGTTCTGCACATACAGTTATCGCGACTTGGTGCGCTTCTTTCCAAATAGAATTTCTGATTTCAAGTCCTGGCTACGCTTTAGGTGTATGTGCTCTGTTCATTGCTTATGCTTCGCACGATTCACTTACTCAGATTGTCAATATTCGCCCAGAATAAATTCGCTGGTTACCGGGGTACACCACGTGGAGGTTATTGACTGATGATACAAAGAACGGGCTTCAACATCTAGCCGAAAACCTACGATGATCCCTCAAACAAAAGAAGAAGAAGATTGCTTATGCAAACCCAAGGAGGGGAATTGAAACATAGTCAATAATAACGTTGGAGTCCAAATGATGGTCGTTTTGACATTTCAATAAATGAGCTATTTAGTGGTAAACTTATCTGGCGATTTGGTGGGCACGCTTCTGTATTTATATTTGTGATGAGAAGTTCTTTAGCTGCGCTGTTTGCTTTCATTCGGCCATAGCAAGAAAAGGGACTATGCTTTTCACCAAAGTCATATAACCTATTCCAAACGCGCCCACTAAGCCATTTTCAAACAAAATTCTCCTCCTAATGCAATTTTACAAATGGACGCTATCATTCCTCTTGGTCGTATGAGCTAATTTTTTGTGAGCTTTATGCAGGAAGATGTATATATATATGCCACACTGCGTTAGCGCTCACGCTCGATTTGCAAGTCTTCAGTTAGACTGGGGCCACCACGACGGGTAGACTGCTTGGCTTCACCATCTGTCTGCCACATAAAGACGGAGACATGCCGTTAAGTGTCTTGCCCAATGACACAACAAGCAAGCTTGCCGGCTTGTTCTCCACACTATCCCTATTTGCTAAGCGCCAAGTAGAGAATCTATAAATAATATTTTTTAAAGTTTTTTGGTATGACTCGACTTGGGAAATGAACCCCAGGTTTATCGACAGCGGAGCGGACGCTGTAACTCCTACGCCATTGCGCCGGTTGACGCTATCATTTTTTTATTTTGATTTTATCTTAAACTTGGCATTTTATTACATTTAACTTTGCCGCTAATCCCGACCTCTTCAATGAAAATTAGTGTTTCGTAACAATACAAAGAGCCTATCCCTTATCAATAATGGGCTTTACCATTTATGTTTGCTATCAAAACGATGGTGGATAATTATGCCGCCTGCTGCTGTTCTCACTACATAGTGGCAAAGTATTGCGATATCATTTACGTTTATGATAAAACACTACCTTGTAAAAGATTTGAGACAAAAGAAATCAGCAAGCCTAAAAAATACTTAAATTAATAATCGCTTGTTGGACCTTGATACAGAGTAAGATATTATAGAATTGGTTTTAGCAAAAATTAACTTTTTTTCAAACGCAGTCGAATAAAAACAATATTATGGGTGAGTGTGTATAGTCACTACACGTCTATCAAGTTTATCGCGTGTTTGGTAACGTCTTATTTGCCCTCTTTTCACCGTAGGCGTTCCTAAACTAAATGGACTTGCATCTGTTGAATTCAGAAAGTGCATCAAAGCATATAAAAGTTGTGAGAGGGCGTTATGTTATTTAATATGTATTTTTAGGAAAAAGCCATTCAATATTCGGACCGCTAATTACGACTTTTCGTAACTGTAGGCGAATTTGCATAAGATAACGCCTCTACCTGCGCGCATGTTGCTTGATCCTGGCATAAGCGCATCTGTCTAAAGAGCAAACTAACCTGAAATGAAGCACTCACAGTAAAGTAATTGCAATAGCAGTTCCCCCATCATTAATGTTGCGGTTGAGAACATCAAATTAGCTGTCTGCGCTGGTCTCACGCAGTTCTAAATAAAATTGCTTTAACATTTAAATGGTATGTAGGTGGACACAAATATTTTGTTGTGAAAGATTTAACATAACCGTTTTTACACTTTCCTATTTTTCTAAGGAGGATCACCAATTTGTTTGTTGGGAGTATGCAACACTTTAAAGTTTTTAGACTCTTGATTTTTAGATGAATGTTTTTAAAAATTTTGATAGGTAATACCAAAAAACTATGCAACGGAGGAAGGATACGGAAATGTACCAAAGAACTTAGTTTTGTAGAAACTACAACTTTGTGAAGTGCAGACACCAAATTTTGAGTGTTTTTAAGCTACATTTTATTTTTAAGCACATTTTACATTTATAGGCTACATTTTATAAATGCTGAGAATATTCATTTTTTTTGATTATTTTCTTTAAAAATTCAGGAAGATAATGCCAAAGAAGTATGCTTGCGAGAAAAAGTAGTCAAATGCATCATAGAACTAACTTTGTCTAACAGTTGCATGTTTGTTAGGTCTGCTGAACAACTGTTCATCTAGAAATGAAACATGATGTAGGCCTATGACCATCAGTTTTTGATCAGCCCATATATAGTAATCCTTAGTCTTAAGTAATTAGAGTAACATATTGATGAAAAGCAAACCGGAACCCGAAATCACGCATTTGCCTTCTTCCACCGGGGGCAAAACTTAACCTGGAGCACAGCAGGTTGCACACCCCTACACTTCATCACTGATGACAAAAACAACATGAGTCAAAAGACCCATATTTAAAGATCTAAACAACCGCGGTTTGGCTACCGCTGTTTAAAAGTTAGGCACAACAATGTGAGAAATCACGAATTTAGTGTTTGTGAAAGTGTGCTTAGATAAAATATTAAATATTTGATGCATATAAAAAGTAAAATTAAATTATTTGTTATTTAAATGTGTAATTAATAGCAGTCACAAAAACACGAGTATTTAAGATCATGTTCAAGACAACAGCTTATAAAAAGCTTTGCAGTTTAATCAATGAAGGCCACAGTCCCTTAAAAATTGTTAATGCAAGAAATACCAAATGTCTATCAATTATATGTGCTGTAAATTTAATATCTGATCAGTGGATTGAACTAAAATGTCATTTTGAAATTGCTAGAAATGCGGATCGATGCTACGATTGAGAAATATTACACAATGCTTATGCTGATGAAAAGAGTTTGGTATATTTTTTATATTTGAAAAATGTACTGAATGAAGTAAATAGAGTTAATCTCAGTTTTGAATCAAATACAACTGACCCTAGCTAATTAATAAAAGGTCTTGTTTTCCTCATGAAAAGTCTTTTAAAGCAGATAATAATTACAATAAAACAACATGATCCTTTTACTTGCAATATTGTTGAAAGTCTAGATGAAAATATTGATGAAAATCCATATTTAGGTTATGATGGTGAAAAAAAGTTAATGGAATTGAATCTTAGTGAAACCGAAACCAATGTTATTAAAGTTAGATGCAGAAGGATTGCTGTCAAGCTAGTCACCGAAAGAGGGCTGAAAGTATCTAAAAATGTTAAAATCTTGGAAAAAATGTCAGTTTTTTTCTGTTACAAGTGCATTGAATACAATCAAAAGACTCACTAACTGAATTTCTTGAAATATTTCACATGAATCCAAATGATATAAGCTTAATAGAACGTCAATGGAGAACTTTAACTCTTGTGCAATGGACCAATATCCAAGACCCTCAAAAATTTTGAGCAGAAATTTAAAATGTATGTACATGTCAGTGAGTTTAATCCTTTCAAAGAATTGGCATTTTTTGCCTGAAAGATCCCTACCGCATTGCAATCAAATTATGAAGTTCAACGTGTTTTAGTATAGTACAATGAAAATTCTAAAGATCAGTCAAAGAAATAAAATGGGTTATAAACTTCTTAATGCAATTTTGACTTTTCGTGCTGGGCTTAATACAGTTGGAAAAAATTGTCATGTATATGTTTTCCCGGAAAATTTTTGGAAAACACATGAAATTTTATGCTCCAAGCTCAGAGTAAATTAAGATATTAAAGAAGAAAATTTAGAAGAAGCAGTTATACTTAATCAGTGTTGATAAAAAGGTTTGTCTATTTTAGGTATTTTAATTTCTTGTTCGGACTTTTCTAGTTTTATTGTGAACCTAATTTAGTTTAAATTGACATTGAGATAGTGGCAACAGTCCTTCCAATATTAAAAATATATCAACATATATCTCTGATTTTCCAGATGTTGTAAATCTAAATTTAAGCTGTAATAAAATTTTTTTGATTTAAATTATCTCAAATTTTGTTGATAAACTTTTTTTTAACTTTTGCCAATGCAAAATCGAGGTCTTACACTTTCCCTACGACACTCCCAGGTTCTGCAGCAAATTTAATTGATTTTTAAAAGTCTTTTAAAAGTGATAGTTTGAGTATAAAATGGTGAAATTATTTATGCAACCACTCAAGATAAGTAATTTTGCTGTAATTCTTAATTTGTGACAAAAGATACACTTAATGTTGATTAATGATGTCTCTTTTTTAGTGGAATAAATTGGATTACATAACATTTTTGGCTCTTAACTGATACCTAACGATATAAAATCTCTAAGAATGAATAATAAGTCTACACGAAGAGAGAATTGATCACATTTTGTATGATAAGTCTATAAAATAGCATCATTGATTACAAGAGCCTTTGAGTATCAAACAAAAATAGTGTCAAGTAGAATTGAACGCAAGACCGTGTGAGAAACAAATTAAACGTTTTGACTTCTAAGTAGAGCTTGCAGCTGATTCTTGTTGTCGGTTTGACGTCGCATTTAAATGGCATTAGCTTTGCATGATGCAGATCGATTAGCTTTGACTCATTGTAAAATGTTTGGACGTCATACAAACCAGCAAACCCAATCGTTAAGAATAATTTATGGTCTCGTAAATCAATAAAATAGTGAAATAAACAGCTCAACATATTTACTTTTAAACCTGATTTTAATATATCACTGAAGCATTAGATATGCTACTAAAGACAATTATTATATTCCCTTTATAAGGATAAATTTGGAAAAATCTTTTATAACATTTACTTGGTCACAAGTATGGCATGAGGTTCCATATAAAATTAAGAAAGGTGCCAAACATCAACTTCAAAATATTTAAAAATTTTCTTCTCCAAAGTAATATAATGGCATGCAGAAAAACGTTTTTGCGCTTGATGTTTTTGTTTAAAAATCGTATCTTTTGTTATTTTCTGTTTGTTATTGCTAAATTTGTATATTTTGTTGGCACTTGGCAGAGTGACAGCTGACTCTGATGACCTCATGGTCTTTTCGCCTTTTCCTTGTCAAGTGACGGCAGAAAATTACATTTTTTGTGTTTTTGCTTACTTAGTCTTTGCAAACTTTCTTTTTCGAGAAGCACTTGATAAAACAAACTTCCTGAACTGAACGATGTTGCCAGGTTCAAAGAATTGAAAAGATTACAATCTGTGAAAGCCTAAATCTGTATGCCTTAAACTGCCTAAAACTTTGACTGTGTGCCTAAAACGTTGTCAGTATAATTACGAAATGCAGAAACTTTATAAATAGCTTCAAAACAGCTGAATTGATGAATCTTTTGTCTCAAAATCCTGTGAACATTTTTTAGAAACAAATATGCAATAGACTTTCAAGGATCTTAACAGAAAAATATGTAAAACAGCATTTGTATTTGCCGCAAAATCGTATGCTTTGGACAATTGTAAGAGCGACGCCGCGCTTTGCTAACTTTTTCCCAATGTATTGCTTCAACGTCAAAGTGCCACTTTTCGGCAAATAATTGTACTGGAATTATGCAACCATTTTGCATTATTAGGTAAACTCACATCGAGCAAGTTTTATGCTACTTCAAAAAGACAAGGATGGCACCGAAACCCAGCAAACAATTGTATAAAAATTATGCAAATTTTGTTCAATAATAACCTAATATTGAGCTAGTCTAATAATAATATACCATAAGGTGGCAAGAATCGCACCTCAACAAACTCTTCAAAATATTTTTCAACCGAACAAAACCTGATGACATCTACACCGCGTTAAGATTAGGGTTAGGACAAAAATTAAGATTAGAATTAAAACTATGGTTAGCTCCTGGCACAGATCTAGAGTTAGCACCTTTGCATACGATTAAACCTAGGATTATGGTTAGCTCCGACACATAGAGCAAAGGTTATCTCCCTCACGTAGGATTAGAGTTATCTCCCTCACATAGAATTGTGATTAATTTTCCTACCTAATTCCAGAATTAAGGTTAGCTTCTTCAAACCTAGGGTTTGCTCTCCCTCCTAAATCTAGGGCTGGGTCCCTTCCACAGGATAAGACCTAGGATTGTGGTTAGCTTTGTCACATAGAGCTAGAGTTAACTCCCTCACTTAAGATTAGCGTTTGGTCTCCTATATAGGATGAAAAGCTCTCCCAGACTTAGGGTTAGCTCGACCACCTAAATCTAAGGCTGGCTTCCTTGCATAGGACAAACTTAAGATTATTATTAGCTTCGTCACATAGATCTAGGGTAGCCCCAACAAATAGAATAAAGTTAGCTCTCCCGGACTTAGGGTTAGCTCCCTCACACCTGGGGTGCGTCAGCTCCCTCGTATCTAAGGTTAACTTCATAGCACCTCCACAACATTAACCAAATGACGCATTCTATACCAATAACTTAATTTAACTTAAAATGAACTAGCTGCAGCCTACACGCACCCAACCAAAACTCTCCTTTGAAATTCCCAAATCCTGCTTTATAATCTTCCCAAGGACGATCAAAATTAACACTTCCATCCAATCGGCGTTGAATCACCTAATCAAAATGTTGGTTATTAAAAATAGATTTTCTCTTTTAGTGAAACGTTCAAAAAAATCACTAATATGATTGTCAAGTACACTGCTATTTTTTTTATCCCCAGGGATAAAAACTTACCGTCCATCCGTTGTCGCAGAATGCTTCTTCCCCAGAACGTAATCGTTGAGCTCCAAACACTGAAGATGATGAACATGAGACGGGAGGAAGTTGATTTTGTATTTCTAAAAATAGTATTTTTAGGTTATGTAACTAAATTTACGTGTTTAACGTGTGGCTGTGGAGTTACCTGTTGAATAAAATTTTAAAAGATTAATTTCTGATTGCTAGGTTAAAAGCAGATTTTAAACCAATTACTTAAAAGAAAATTAATTATAAATGTTCAAAAAAGAGTAATGCAGCCGGCCACTTGTAGGAAAAACTTTCACGTCACCACGAAAAAATAAAACGCTCTTAAGAAGACACAAAAATATTGATGTTGTTATTCTGTTTGTGATTATATGCTTTTCAAATTCAAATAACCGGTGTTGCAGCAAATGTCAAGAGAATCAAGCGTATGTTGTAAATATCAAGAAACAAATACATAATTCAGCCAACACTGATAAAACTGAATACAATTTAATTCATCAACTTACCATCTAGCCTTGCCATTATAGAGCTGAATATAGAACTGCAGTTGCCAGGGTCTCCTCTATTACCCTTTATTGATGGACCAGGTAATCCTTGAGGTCCGGCTTTTCCTGCCACCCCCTGGGATCCCTTTTCACCTTTGAAGTTAGATAAACGTCCTCCGGAAATCCCCATTTCATCACAAACCGGTACCAGCCGACATTCTTGAGCAGAGACAACAAAAAGACAAAAACAGGGTCATCAACTTGAGAAGCATTTTAGTTTCGGTATAATTAGTAGGTTAGTCAATAAGCAAAAACTTACATTCAAATCTATAAGAGCATTAAATTTGGCATCAGTTTTTTAGTGCAATCGAGATTTTATTGATAATCGCTATTATTGAAAAGATTGTTTGGAACAAGACTCATCTGCAAACGTGCATCTGTCAACATAATTTGAAACGCTCTGTCCTGCGACATGACAATAACACAGATGGAAGATTCCAGTTCGTTTCCGGTTGATGAATGTCATGTTCAACAAAATCACGTTTACATTTGCTTATATATACGGCACAATCGATTTATTGAGTTACAAAAGCAATCTACGTGCTTTATATGCATGTTCACACGAATGATCTGGCTATTTCACAAAGTGATAGTATTGCAAATAATAAAAGCCCCCCTCCCATAATTTCACGAGACCATCCCTGGACGCGTATCGTCCTTTTGGACTCATCAGCAGGGCCTGTCCCGTCATCACCAAAAAACCAAAATCCCACATTTACAATAATAGGAAAATTGTAACATCATTTTATCACAAATTCCTTCGCACACATCACGCGCGTGGCGCATGCTATCACTTTGGTACGAGGGTCCCATCTGTATCGAAGATGCAGTGTACCACTCAAAGAGTTTCACAGAGGTAAGGGTTTTAAATAGATCTCTCTTACTATGAAACTCTTTGAGTGGTACACCGCATCTTCGATGCAGATGGGATCCGCGTACCAAAGTGATAGCATTGGATGATGTTTCAAGATCTGGTATAACTTGGAAGCCGTTCACAAGCACAAGAGTTGGGCAGTCACCACACACTGCTGTTTTCAAAGCGACTGCAGGTCTTTCCAATGTGGTGAAAAACAGGGCTTCAAATTCTCCGCATGCTGCATGGAAGATGTTTATAGATGAGCCCATGCGTAAAAAAATCCAAACCCACAAAGCAGGTTGGTCCATCATCGTAGAAATGCTGGAAGCATACTTAGCTTTAGATAATGATCTGGCCATATATGGCAAAGGACACAATACTGACTTTCTTTGGAGTAAGATCTACGGCCATCCATTTTCAAAGACACAATGTCTAGATTTTCTTATAAAGAAATCAGAAAGTTTCTGCGATTTGGTATCAATAGCACACGATCTAGTCGCATTCAGAATGATAGGTTCACCCACAATCGAGACATTTTTGACAGATTTGCGATAAACTGCAGAAAAGTGTACACATTATTTTTCAGCCTGACCATTGATGAACAGCTTTTGCCAATGAAGAGTAGCCGTCCTTTCATTGTGTATATGCCAAACAACCTAGATAAATTTGGCATAAAGTTCTGGTTTTGGGATAGTTCACGCCAACAGTAAACTTTTTCTCAAGGAAATTTCTGGTCCTGTAAAAGGTGGAAAATACAGCAGCAAATTTTATTAAAGAACATTGTATATGTATGTTTGTAAATTATAAAAATAAAGACAAGAAGTCTATATGCCTTCTATCAACCATGCATGCATCTCCTTCTGTTTCGGGTGGAGAAAAGAAGAAACTAGATTTTGTTCTATTTTATAACCAAAACAGGTCGCAGTCGACATTGTTGACCAAGTGATCAGAATGTATTCAACAAGGTGCGCGACAAGACGTTGGCCTGTTGGCGTGTGGTCTAATGTTTTGGACATGGCAGCTCAATATAGTTCGATAATTTATAAAAAAAAAAACAGAAAGAAAATAAATGGAAAGCAGTTCATACTCGAGCTGGTAGAGGAATTGAGATCGTAGCATACACAAGTTTGAAATCCAATGCTCGCACCACTACCAGCGGTTTTTGAAAAAACCGAGGATTATTCACCAACAAACGGAATAAGTGTAATGACAAGAAGTGCACCAACGCTACTGTAACCACATGTAAGGTCTGTAGCAAACCAACCTGTGGTAAATGTGCAAAAGAGAGAAATAGAATTGTGTATGTTGTTTGCACAAGCTGTAGTTTGTGATCAAAGCATACCATAGGACACAAATATAGAATTTTTTCGATGCTTTCATCAATTCACATATTTACTGAATATGTCCGACAGATTTTTAAAATAAGCTTAATTGCTGTTGAAATGCAAATATTGTAAAGCATCAAGTGATATCTTAGAAGTACTTGCTATTAGATTATCGGTGTCGAAAACGAGACTTCGGTCGTCCTAGGTATATGTGAGTAGCCGGCCTTTCTAGTGTTAATGCTATTGGTGCTTTTCCCATGAATAGAGATATATATGAGAGGAAGAGTTTATATCATCAGATGCTGCTGATCGCACTGACTCATCTGTATCTGATGAACCCGTGGTTGAAGAAAATATTTAACTTGAAAACGTCAATGATTCTTCATTCAATATTCATTCTCAAAAAAGTTGGTTTGTCGATGCACGAGAACAATATGCTCACGCAAAGCATTTCCAAGATTAAGCAAGAAAACTAGGCGTCTATTCAACAAACATCCAACCAAGGAACAACTGCATCCACGAGTGCTTTGCATGTTTTTCTAGTTAATATCGTTCCGCTACCAAACGTTCTAAATCAAAAGACGTCAGGACCAAGGAAAAAACTAAAGTCGATCATTGCTGCCAGTACGTCAGAAAAACAACGTCTTATTCAGGAGAAGCAATGTCGCTTAGAAAAAAATAAAACGAAAGGAACAAAAAAACTTTTATCTTTAGGCCTGCTGGTAACAAGAAGGTTGCAAAGAAAACTTCTAACAAAAAGAAAGAAATTAAACGATCAATCGAATTTGGTAGTTCATCGGAGGAGTCTGATGTTGATATAGTATTGAAGACTGCACTGATTTGGAATTGAATGATGAAGAAAATATATGTTGCATATGTTGAATACAATACTTTGAGGATTTTGGAAATTGGATGAAGTGCGGTTGCCAAAGCTACATGTTTTGTAATTCAAAAAATGCCACTTGCAGTAATGTTGGCCCTTGAAAAAGTTGGGCACACCAAGCTTGTACACATGATAGTAAAAGCATTTGTATGCCAATACTGCAGTTAAAAATCATTTTTGATAATAGCTTGACGATAGATTTTGCTGTAGGCAATTTTGCTAAAACTTAGCCTTTAACGCCCAGTTTTTATTTTTGCATGCGAGTTTATTTTATTGCTGGACGCTACTATTGTTTTGCGCCGGATCTACAATTATGTTACAAAACTTTCGTTTTGCAACTAAACTAAGTTTTTGGAAACACCGGGCTTATTTTTGCATTTGAGTCAATTCTATTTTCACTCAATGTTTACAATTTTTCAATATTGTCACAAGTGCGCTATTTCAGCTGTGCCCAGTACTGCTTTAGCGCATTTTTGTACCAATCTTCATTACTATTCGTTTTGTAAATTTATCTGTGAGTTGAAATAACTTGTGAATTAAACTAATGCCATATTTTGACAAGACCATAAGAAAAATAGTGGTTCAACTAAAGAACGAGGTGAATCAATTTAGGAAATAAGGTTCCATAGTTGAGCCAATTGAGAGACCATTTTTAACTTCTTGTATCGGCAAAAATTTTAAGGTTTAGAAATTTTGCGTCAACAAAACTGGAAACCTTAAAAACCCAATTTTGGCAATATCTTTGCTGAAGTGCAAATTTATAGGGTTAGGTGAGGAGAGTCAAAACAAAAAAAATTGGCTCAATTAACGGCACCGTCCTCCAACATTAAACACGCGATAGATAAATTATACGACAAACCACATGACAATCATTTTGCGCAAAAAAAACTTTTGTTTTTCATGCCATTGCATAGCGTAGTTAATATTTACCGAGAATTGCATCCTTTTGAAAAGTAGTATATGCAATATCAATTCAACCCTGTAACTGCGACTCGCCTTGACTATTTTGTAGTTTCAAAAAATATTTCCTTGCAAATTTGTAACCGTCAAAAATTGCCAGTCAAAAATCAGAGTATAAGCCAGTCACTAACTCTGTTGCTTTGAAATCAACCGAAATAGGTCAAGGATACTGGAAATTCTACAGCTCAATTCTTCGAGACGATCACTACTTAAAAGAAACTGTGAACGCTATTTCAGATTTTGTTATTAATGTTTCTGAAGACAGTTCCACATACTCACATGTCAGGTAGGATACGCTGAAAACTATTTAAGAAGTCATACAAAGCCGTAAAGACTAAATCTAAATAATCTTTAGTTGTGATCTTTGTTGTTCTTTAATTTTTGATCTAATTGATCTTTGTTGTGGTTGGTTGTGCAGTTGAGGTTAAGTTTATTTATGAATAAATTGTGTTTTGTTTTGAAAACGAAGTGACGTGGAGATATTAGGTTCTGAATAACCAAGGTCTTAGAAAAGTTGCAACTAGACAGGTTGCTTAAACGATATATTAAGTCGCCTCGAAAATAAAATCCTATTATAGAGATAAAACCAAAATGCTGTTGGGCCAAAATCAGCAAATGCTGATTCTCAAAGGAATAAATATTGCATTAGAAATGGTGAGGTCAAGCGGATAGTATCTGCTTGTGTTGTAGGGCACAGCGTTGATTTTTTGATAGAATGAATGATTGGTCATAGTAGAGCATTTTCTAGCGTGCATCTCCACAAATTTATTCTTAATTCATAACAATCGTAATAAAAACAAAAATAATAGTAATATTGACCGAGGCAAAAACTTGTAGACCGCTGGGACCTGGTTTTGCAGGTAGTAAAAAGATTTAGGATTAGGAAGTAAATTAGTCAAATGGTATATGCCACTTCACAACAAAGCGTTGCTAAGAATAAATTACCAGAGACCATCGCCTCCTAACTTTCTTAAAACCGATTGAGGAATACAAATAATTTGACACTTTGCGGCTACAAAACTTTGATCTTTGAATAAATGGTTATAGAAATTTGAGGTACGAATTGATTATCTGAAAAGCATATTAACATACAAAATCAGTGATTTTCCAACTAGAGAAATCAACCTTCTCATAGAAGGAAAAATTACATTTTAGGTGAGGAGTAGAATAACTTGTAAAGGGGGTTGAATTTATGCGGGGTTGGATTTTTACGATGGTTGTTATTAACAAAAAGAAAAAAACTGCAATCTTATTTAATACTAGCCAGGTCTGCCGGCGTGGCACTACAGGACCCCTAATCTGTAACGTTGGGGTTAAAAATATTAGTTAAGTTAGCCTTGCTATCTTCACCCATCGTGCATTTGTGTAAACAGAAACGATAAAATTTTTTTTTATGCACATCCATAATTCTTGTGCTCATAATGATGATCATCTTATTCTCTTAATCACCAATGGTGATGCCCACAAACACAGAATTTTGCTACAAGCTACCATTGATACTTGCAAAAAGTGTTAAGGTCAAAGGATTAAAGCAGTCAAAAGTGATGATAGCGGTTAAATGGCCTTTGTTTTCACAATTATAGCAATAAACTAATTACAAGGTAAGCCTAATTTGCTATTTGGTGCGGCTCCTTTCCTATTTATATTTGCGGTATTAAGTTCTTTGGCTGCGATATTTGCCTCGTTTCCGGCATAACGACAAAAGTGTCAATGGCTTCCCCAAATGTATTTACCATATTCTAGTAGGAGCCCATCAGGCCAAGTTACTTTGAAACATGTATTTGCTATAAATTGAGTTGTACAAATTCTTAGGTTTATGGTTTTATTATAATTTTTTCTTGAACTTGGGATTTTATTACATTGCTTTGTAATATAGATATAAATAACTCAACAGGCAGCATATCAGCAAAAGAAAAATACCCTTGTTTATAGTATACTTGCCGGCTTCGCCGGCGTCGCCTGCAGGGACCCATATGCAATGTCAGCATTGAGAATATTGGTTCAGCCGGCAACGCCGGCTTTACCTGATGGGTATTATTTTTTGACATAGGCATTAATTGTTACACGGTGAAAAGTTCCGTTTCAGAAAGGTAATGAAGTAGAAAAGCGTTTGGGGGTCGCGCAGAGCCAGTATATATTTTGTATATACATTTCTATTCATTTCAAAGCCTGCGCCTTTGAATCTGGCCTCGCGCGCCGGTTTTTTGCTGCCATGCACCGCGTGCTGCCAGCTATGCCTTGAGGCACCGCATTTGGTTTGTAAACTTTGGAAGACCTTTTATGCATAATCATTGCTTGTGTGATCAACTTCGCACAAGGATATCAGTATCACCCCATGGTCGAGCAGCTAGAACTACGCCAAAACGAACCTCGCTCAATAGTCAACGGCACGTAAGTCTTGTGTTTTGTGTTAGTCTGTTTTATAATGGCCAACATTAATGCTATTGGGGGGACCTCTCGGCCCTTAGCAAGCCCTGCTGATGAGTCCAAAAGGACGAAACGCGTCCAGGGATGGCTTTGTAAATTTAAATATATTTCTCAATAGCATTGCTTCCTTCGGAAGCCTCGCGCCTGTAGAACTCGCTTTGCTGTTTTGTTTCTCGCTTATAAGACGCTCTCTATCGGTCGTAACCACTTGGAACCAGCAAACAAAAAAAATATATTTGTCGGTATATATTTTCCCCAAATCTTCCGCAGGTTGTGACCACGTATCATTTGCTTTGCTTGCAGCATAGGCGTACTTTCAAAGTGAGTTTGCTCGCAATTGAAACAGGCAACAATTTCACCAATTTTTTTGTTTATTTGAACACGTGCTATTTGAATTGATCTTGGCGTTGAAGTGATTGATTGGTATACAGAAAAAGAGGAAAACATAGTAGGGAGTTGACTCAAGTGTATCGAGCCCCTGACAACGTTTTATTTATCTCATTTTTACCAAGGGCATCGTTTAATCTAACAAATTTTTGTCCGTTCAATTCGGCGAGAGCTTGAAAGAATATCAAAGTTGTGGGATGGCGCCAAGATGATTAATATGTATTTTCAGAATTAAGCGATCAAATATTACGACCGCTACGTACGACTTTTTTTAAGTGAAGTCGAATTTTCATGAGCTAACGCCTCTGATTGTGTGCATGTTGCTTATTTCTGGCATAAACGCAGCCATGCATAAAACAAAACCAACTCAATATGAAGCACTGATAATTAGGTTTTAGCAGTAGCTGGGCCTCCATTATTAATGTCGAGGTTAAGGATATTAAATTATCTAGCTGCGCTAGCCTCACCCAATTGCAGAGAAAATGGTTTCGACATTTACATCGTATGTAGCTCGACACTAATATGTTGTAGTAAAAGATTGAACAAGACCATCTTTATTCCTCCATCTTCTTTTTTGGGATCACCAAATGTTGTGCTTGGAGAAGGCGACATTCTAAAATTTTAGGGTCTTCATTTTTAGATAATATTTGTGAACATTTTGATGCATACTGCAAAAGATCTATCCAATCGAGATAGAACAGACGAACTGTACCACAAGACTTACTTTTTATAAAAATTGCAAGTTTTTAAATTCAGGCACCAAACATTTGAGTGTTTTTAACCTGTAGGCTACATTTTATAAACGATTAGAGACTTTGTTTTTTGATAAATATTTTTGAAAACGTAGACAAATAATGCCAACAAACCATGCTTGTGAGGAAAAGTAGTCAAATTGTACCAAAGAACAAACAATTGCAAGTTGGTTAGATCAAGTATGACAGTTTTTCAACAATTAAATGGAACACAATGTATGGAAATCAATTATTGATCAGTCATTTCAAACTAATTTTTATCCCTAGGTAATTAGGGTCACATATTGTTGGAAAGCACGTTTTTTAAGCTTTCAAAGGACAATAATTGTTGGTACCTTATTATCACTTTTATGTATTAAAATAACCTATTTTTGCTCAGCTTATCATTTTTTGGTAGGGTTAGAAAGTTACACAACAGGTCTTAAAGTTTAACTTTTTAGTATAAAAGCAAACACAAAAGATGCATATCATTTACTATTGGAATTGCTTATAATTTGATAAATAAAGTTTGAAAATCGGTTAAGAAATGAAGTCACAAAACAGTTTTGGAGTAAACTGATAGTGTCAAAATGTTGTAATTTTAGAAAAAAAGCATCCTATTATGACCTCTGTCAGCAAGCGACTATGTTAATCGTGCCAGACGGCATTATGATATAATAGAGCGAGTTGCAAGCGTTCGAGTGACAAAGAGAAGAAACATGCTTAAAAGGATTATGGTGCTTTGGTAAAGGAATTGCTCCTGGCATTGTCAAATGCGCATAAATTGTTATAGAGTTGTTTTTGTCGAAATCACCTCATTGATATCTTCTGAAAATTTGTTAAATCGCATTTCTACGATGAGTAGTTATTGAGAAAATAGAGCTAACATATTGTACAATCAAACGTTAACTGTGACGTCATCTTAAATCTCAAAGGCATAAAATCTTTGTAAAATGATAGGTTGGGTGGTAGCATTCGTTTGAGCACTAAACGGTGTTGCTCTGTCAAGAAATGTAAATTAAAAAAGTTATCTTTAATTATGACGTTATGATGACGTCATCAAAACCCTTACAGCACCTACTCCGGGATGGTGATTAATCGTACCAAATTTGATATTTGTATTGTTCAGTGGTTTCGGAAGAGTTAAAGCGTACGTACGTCCAGAATCGCGCTTTATACAGGGTGGCCAATAAATAGCCAACAGTTAGATGGAGATAAAAAAGTAATCAATTAGTAGCCTAACAGCTTGTGAGTGCGCACACGTAGCGTGCAAGGTATGTCTAAATTCATCAAATCATACAATCGTAATTTCATTTTAGACAATTTGTATTTAAAAAAGTGTAAGAAGTCTACTGAATAGACTACCTAATAGTTGGATCGGTAAACGTTGTACAAACGAGAGGGCCCCCTAAATCACCCGATCTTACGCCCATGAATTTTTTTTGTGGGATGGTATGAAGAACCCAGTTTACGACAGCAAATTCAATAGTTTGGATGATTTTAAAATGGCTATCACGACTCAGTTTATTCCTGTTAACTTAAACAAGGAGTTATGCGCCAGAGTCTGCAAATCCGTTATTTCCCATATGACCAAATGCATCAAACTGAATGATTCGCAGTTTGAACATTTATTATTATCAATTACCCTTGATGTTGTGCTTTCTAAAAAACTGTAGAATAATTAAAATGCTAATGCTTTAAATGAATGAATTTGTTGAATGATAAAATTGATTAGGTTTAATGCCATTTTCATGATTGATTATTGATTTAATTTTTGATCTTCTTACTGTGGGACTATTTATTGGCCTATATTAGATGTAATATGTGTTTTGCATTTTTGAACATCGCATCAAAATTTTCTTATTTTCATGTAAATTGCAACAGCAGTGTTTCTATTGACATTGCACATAACGTAATATAATTTTTTACTGTTTGTATTTGTTGTGTTGCAATTACTGTGAATATAAAAAAGGCAGAGGTGACTAAGTCAGGATTTCAGGAATCGAGTCGGGCAGGATTTTAGAAAAAAAACTTGAATTTAGGATTGGATCAGAGGGCAATTATTACAGATTATCACGATCAGGTCTAGATCAGGAGTGGAAAATGCTACTATTGCCAAACCTATTGTAACTATATATGAGGTTAAAACATATCTATTTGCACCACTACAGAATAAACACTAAAATCACAACAGTCTGTTTTGCCTAGAGGCTCATGAGTTGGTACGTCTGCAAATAAACAAAATGCATATAAAACGGTAAAAAACGGTACAAAAAAAGCATAAAAACGGAATAAAAATTGTTTAACAAATAATCAGTGCAGAACATTTTAAAATCAAGCAAATAATGCTACTCTTCTCAAAAACAAGAAATGATAACAATTAAGCTGTTGGTGGTACTACATGATGAAATACGTGGTGAAGGTTAATTGCTAAACTCAGAACTCCTGAGTGATACGGGATCGAGAAACAGTAAATACTGGTGTAACAAAAAATTATTTGATTTGAATTAATTAGTATAATGGCATTTTCCCATCAGACCATTCCTTCTGTTCATCGATATAGTGGGGCATGCTTGAAGAATTGCGTACTTCTCTGTGGAGCATAGCGGGCAAGCCCTTGGCCCTGGCTGGTAAGGGGTGATACGCATTACAATTTTCCAAGTAATTTGGGGGCTTTTCCCATGCTTTTGTCACGCCAGAATACCTTCGAGAGATCGGTAGCATTGCTTTTTTGATGATATTTAATGCTCTGGTTGTGGTTGTAGAAACGGACTTTGAACTCGGTTTTACTGCTACCGAAATAATGCTTGTTGTTGTCATCAGACGTTAGCGATGCTTTGTATATAATGCACTTTTCTCGGCACTTTCCTTTCAGAGGGCAACTGGCTATGACTCTGCAGTTACACGATGGTACGGTGTTGCTGGAATTGGCTTTATTTTTTAGCATGGTCTTGTTATGCTTAAAGACAAGGTTTGGCATGTTTGATATAGTGCTGTAACTCAATTTTACGTTGTTGCTGTTGCAGATCTTGTGCAATCGGTAGGTGTGCAGCAAGTTTTTGGTTAGAAGTCGATGAAATTCCCTACTGATGTTGGTGCGAAAATGTTCACTATTTGGCATATTGAATCATATGGTTTTTCATTTTCTAGTTCTTTTTTTGTTTGGGTGAAGACTCATTTTATATTTTAGCTCGCTCTTGTGCCCGCTCCTGCGCATGGCTCCCTCTTGCTCTAGAGTGATTTTGCAAATTCTTCGTGGTTGCATGAGAGATTGGAAAAGCGTCTCGCTAGCATAATTGCTAGCAATTGTTTATTTATTATGAACGGGTGGTTGGATTGATTGTACACATGCAATAGGGAGTTATTGGGCTTACGGAATGGCCAGCATTTTTCTGACTTTAAATTTAGGGCTACTCCGAGGAGTTTGTTTCTACTAGATTGGTGTCTGCTGTGATTTTCAAACCATGTTTCCGGAAAATTTTAATTATTTTTTCTTGGTGCGCTCTGTTGTGGGTTTAGATACATTTTTCAATATGGCGAGGCCACCGTCTCGGTAGAGACCAATGTTGTGTGCACCTACCACATTCGCTAGATTATAGACATTCTCATTGATCGAGGTAAATGACGTATTGAAATGGTTGGGAAATACTGTCTAAAAGATTCATGACATGGCTTGACCGCAATTCCTAACTAATTTTAGAAAAATGATTAAATAATTTTCTTTAAATGAAATTTGAACAATGACGAAAAGTCAGATAAAAAGTACACGCATAGTCGAAATTGTATTGCAAGCGGGAAAGTATCTTTAATATTTTACTTGAAAATAATTCAATAAACCTGCTGATTTTGGAACAAAAAATTTGGAGAGAAGCCCATTTCGTCCTTCCAGCTACGACTATGTAGGGAAACGGGGCACGTCAACGTGGATATAAACTTGAAAAAGTTTGAGCGAAAATCAAATACAAAAAACACTTTTGTGTGAAATCACATCACAAGAACAAAACATTTGGTTATATTGCTTAAAAATTGTACATAAGCCAACCGGATTCAGTGCTAAGAATTAATAAGGAGTAGAGGTTCTTTTGGTCTTTCTGGTTACGCTTAAGCAAATAGCAAAGTGCATAAAGCATATACAGGGTTTTGATGAAGTTTAGAAGCAATGAAAGAACAGCAACACCTTTAAGTGAAATCACACCGCATACAGAAAAATATTGTAGCTATGCCGATAAAAAATAGCTCAATAAACTTGTTGAGGTCGTCAGGACTAAAGACGTGAGAAGAGTCAAGCCGTTTTCGCCCTTCCCCATGGGTAATTCTACACAGGATTCATAATAGGCTAAATAGAATATAGTCAGGGACTTGATAAAGTTTTGGTAAAACAAGAAAATACTATCTCTGTATGCAGCCACACCGTATGCATAAAATAATTTTTGCAATTTAACTTAATAATAACTTAATAAGTCTACGCAGAACAGGGAAAAGAGCTTTGGAAGAAGCAATCACCTTTCCCCTTCCTTGGCTGCATCTACATAGGGTACTTAAAGCATGTCCATGAACTTGGAAAACTTTGGGGAAAGTTAAAAGAAAACGCGCCATTGTGTGAGATTGCACCATATTTCTGAAAAAACTTTGTTGTTTTGCGTCAAAATAGCTTAGTAAGCCTATCAAGTGTCTAGTAAAAATTTCAAGGAGAGAAGATCCCATTCGCTCAATGCTACGTACGTGAACAGAAATCAGGGTGTTCAAGGTGTAACCAGGAACTTGAAGTCATAAATATAATCATCAAAAAAAGTGCTCCAAGTTTCAAACTAGGCCTATTACTTAAACAACCGATTTTCGTTTTCAAGCAAACAGTCACTATTTTGATGCCTGCCCACAACGTTGATTTTAATTGTGACTTCTTAGAATAAGTTTTGTATCATGTGTTTGACTCGATCCTCCTATGTGCATTTTGTTTTAAAACGAGAATTGGTTGTGAAGAAAAACTATCAATTAATCATTACTGCTCTTACAACTGCTGCTTGGATGAAGCCGGCATAGCCGGCTGAACTGATACAAATAGCCTTGATGTTACTGAAGGGGCCATGCTGGTGACGTCGTGTACTCAGTCCCCTGTTTTTTCGGCTTTTGGGTCAATAGGTTTTTGTCACAATAATGTAAAACTTGTTCTTGCACTTCAGTTACCTTTGTAATAGAAACCTACTGTAAAGTAAAAAAATGAAGCCCATATCTCATAAAATGCATGAAACTTTGGCAATGAAATCGTTTAGCAGTTTGCGTGTTTAAACAATAATGTGTATTCTCCACCGTTTTAAATGTTTTCAAATAGGATGAATTCAATAATATTTGATTTAAAGCTTTTAATGGAAATAAAGTTTAAAAAATTTCACAAAACTTTAAAAACTTAAAAGTTTTGTTGGTGCTATTTGAAATATAAATACCATTGTATATAATAACGACTTGCCTGAAAAATTAAATACGACTTCTATTTCATTTGTTTTCTTTTTTGCTGGCACTCTTTGTAAATATTCATTGTGATTTTCCGTTGGTATTGAATCTTTCTTTTATCATAGCGGCAACAGCAATTTAAGCCTTTTTATACGGTAATCAAGTTGATACTTGGAAACTGGAATGCTTATCATTTCCGCATTTGAATCTCATCTTGAATTGGATAAGTAGGCCTAAAATGGCAGATGATGACATCGAAGAATGTTAAAACATCAATTTAAACACATCAAGTCAATGACCAATTTAATTTTTTTGGAAATTAACTATTCAAAAGTAATTGTGTTGGTCACGCACGCCTTTCTTTCTCAGATTTTTTTAATTAGTAAGTCTTCTTTGCAGATATTTTTGCCCATTTTGTTCACGCATAACTTTTACCTAATTTCTCAACTTGAGAGCGTTTTTAAAAGATTAACTGCTCAAAGGGATTTTTTACTCATTTTAAAGTACCACACAATCAGCATGAGCTTTAAAAATTCCAGGAAATCCGATTTCACAATCCACAAAACTTTTCCTCACCCCAGAAAAATTTAAGAATTTTTGTGTCTCATACAAATAAATCAAAAGTAACTTAATCATTTTTCTTAATTAAAACGCAAAATTTTGAAGAGTCCCTCGTACTCTTAGCTTTAAAACCTTTTTTCCATGGCGTAACCCTTTTGGCCTGGACAATAGGCCAAAAATATCAGCTAAATTTGCATTTATAAATTCACCTTTGAAAAATGATTTAGTCATTGTTCAAACTGTATTCTCAAAACACGTATTGTAGGCAAACTTTTAATAAATTAGTAGTTTTTTCTACTTCTACCCGCCCACCCATTTAAATGTTATGGTTACACTAATGTTTCTCAAAACCTTATGTCTAAATTACCTAGAAATTGCATTTGACAGCTGTGGAAAGATCTTTCTGTGCGTCACATGACACCTGGACTTCAAATCCGCAAAACTATTTTTTTCCTTTGCAGTACACCTTCTTACGTAATGCGGTACTGTTGGCGGTTCTTTCATTTTAGCTGTACCGGTAACCAGGCATACTGTATTTATGGCTAAGCACCGGGTATCGAAGTATTTTTAAGTAACGCTTTCCCACCGTTTATAAGTATCATCTGAAAATATTTAATACTGAGAATTTGAAGTACTTCTACAGTGCATGTCTAAACTGTAGAGGACAAAACTGCATCTAGTAACAAAAACAGAGTTTTACCGATGAACCTCTTGATAGAAAGTCTGGATGAGCTATCTTTTTTCAAGAAAAATAGAGAATTTGCATTAAAAAAGGGTATAGGGCAATTAAAAAGCGAAGTTTTCATTACCTTGGTTTCAGTGTTCAGAGAACACTTTCTATAACTTGATGGATTTTTCTCTTTGCAGGCTGTGAACTGAACTAGATGGGGTTCCAAAGCCGACTTAGAGCACCAAAAATAAAAAAGGAGGCATGATTTTTAATTCTTAAAGGCATTCAGTGTGTAGGTGTTTTCAGACGAAAATATTCTGAGTTTTTTATGTTTGCTTTCTATTTTTTCGTATAAACTGCAACTCTCATGCATTCAGCTGATTGTTTCAGCTAGTTCTTGCTTTACTCATTTTGGTCTTGCAAATTCTCTATGTTAGGTGTTCTTAAAGTGGATGCAGGTAAAACTTATGGAAGAGGGCTCTGTGCTATGCTGCCATGCCCCCTCGTTTGGTACCAGTTGCACAAAAACTTGTCAAAATTAGCGCTTTGAATAAGTTGATTGCCAAAAAAAAGATTTTTTGTTGTATTGAAAAACAACGTCTTGATTCACTGAGGGGTATATGAACAATAAAATTGAAATAGGTTTTGCCAGGTCTCAGATCATAGTTTTGCTCATATCCATTTTGTTGCCGATTTTGATAGTCTAAACCTTAATTGTAATATTAGGAAAGATGAACATCCCTCCTCCTCCCTGGCCACCACAACTTTGGTTTTATTTGCCACACAATGCCGACCATTCTTAATAATGTTTCTTTAAACGAAAATTTTGCATCATCACCTTCTTGGCAATGCTGGCTTATGGACACCATTCACTAAGACACTTTTCAGCGTCCCACTATTTACGTTAGCAGTCAAAACTATTGCATGCATATAAGGTAGGAGAATACCAAATCAGTTTTTTCTTTCTTTTTTTGTTTTTTTTTGTTCTTTTAGGTGCAGCAACCGCATATTAATTTGATTCGTTATGTGTCTTACAAGTAAATGTTGTGCGTTTTAACGTATACCCTTTGTTGCTGTTTCCTATTTTTGGCTGTTGTTTTGATGTATTCTTTTGCGTTGCGCTCGTTTTATTGGCCAAAAAATAAATGTAATACTACTAAGAACAGTGAAAGATCAGGAATTACGTGAGGTGTTTGTAGGTTCACAAGAATGAGGATTCTGTAGCCAACTAGAGTGGTTGGCGAGAATTTTACATAGCATAGCATGGCATGCGATCTTGTTAGGTCGCATTATTTTTCAGTAGTTTGGTGGGAGCAACATCTGATAGTTTTGTTGATATTATTGGCAAAATCTGTATGTTGTATCTTCTTTGTTTCTTCCTGTTTTTTTATATTTTTTGAAAACATAAAGACCACTTATTGTCAAGCAATTAAATTTCAATCTTTCAAAGAATCGGTTGCAAAAAGACTAAAAAATGATTCTTTTTTTAAATGATACTGGTGACTGAGAAATATATTTGTTTTAGCCCTTTCTCGTCCCTTCTTACGTTTTCTGTCTAGGCGGTTCTGCATCTAAAGACAATCCATAACAATTATTTTGTTTGCTATTGCACCTGAAAGATGAAGGTCTCAACAAGACTAAGCATAGTCTTCTGTATTGACTTCCTAAGTTTTTCTTTATATGAAATCATTTAGGGTGAGTGGTTCCCAACATGTGAGTCGCGACCCAAACATGGGTTGCCTGAAAAATTTGTTAGGTTGCTTGGTTTTGCGGGAAAAAATGATTGCTTTTCAATTGTTTGTATTTTATAATGTCCAGCTGCTGCACATAGACGAAGCTAAGGGTGAAATGGGGTCACAAGTGACCTTTGTTCTTCCCAATTTTTTAAATCTGAATTCAGCATTCAGAAAAAATACCAAAAAATTTGTTAATAGCAGCGTTGTGATTTTTAGACTTCTCTTTTACTTTGGATATCATTGTCTCTTTCTTAATTTGTTATTATCATGAAATGAAATTAGATAATCAAATTTATCTACAATGAAAGAAATTTAGGCTGTCAAATACATTAGACTGTAAATTAAATTGTTATTATAACAAAATGAAATTAGACTATTAAATAAACTTTGAAAAAGAGTTGATTTGATTTTTTGTGTCACAAGCATATACAGCAGGAGTGTGGAATTCCAAGCAAGCGGGCTGATTATTCATGGCCCGCCTAAAAGTGAGGAATCGTATTCTTTTGTCTTTTTTTGCCAGCTTGCTACTCGTGCTCTTTTTATTTTGGGAAAAAATGCCCGCTTTGTATCTCTCCGCGCTTATATACTATATGTGCAATCATTGTCATTCCGTATGGCAAGGGGAAATTTAAAAGACATCACCTCCCCCATTGGCCTGACATGATATAAATTTCATAAATCATTTTCTATTTAACGTTGCTTAACTAGGATGGTAGGGACGTTTTTGAGTGAAAATAGTGAAAGTTATTTGCACCTTTGGCTTAAAATGAATTAAACATGGCGCTTTTTTCGTAGTATGCTGCTTGGTAGTGCACTCTTTTAAAGAAAAGCCAAAATGAAAATTTCTGCACTTTTAACGACTGATGACATCTGATCTAAACCCTCTCCCCCTGTTAGAAAGTGGGGGTAAATGCTACCACTTCCGCACTTTATTACACCTAATGACATCAGTTATTGTTCAAATCAGATGGTACAAAAGCAGAGTTTTTTGGCACTTAAAGCCATTGCAAACCCGTCAACTGGCACTCCCCGTTTCAAAAGTTCCAAACCGCTGATAGAAAATGCAATAGCTAAAATCATTTCACCATTTATTCTTTTAATGCTTTGTTTTAACTTATAATGTAGTTTTAAGTTGATAAAAAGTAATGAAGCAATGGTAAATGGAGTAAAAAATTTAGCAGTTATATACTTGTCTGGGTAAAGTCAACTACAAGTTGCAGTAAAATCATTTTATGTAAACTAACAAAAAAGAATTTTACTAAAAATTTAGACAAACTTGGATTAAAACATAATTTTGGTCAAGATCTTCCTTAAAATTTCAAACATTAGGCCATTGCCAAATATTTTTGGCTACGTGCTTGCTGTTGCATCATAATAATTGCATTGGTGGGAGGTCGTAACGCCGAAGCATATCTGAATACAACTCTATTTATAACCCATGGCTGAAAGATAAACAAATATTGATAAACTTTTCCCTAGTTTGTTATCATCGCAGTACGAAATGCAAATGGAATGGAATGCGTTATGGCAGAATGGAAGGCTGCTAAATTTATCTGTGTAAAATTGATATAATTTACAATTAAAGTTATTTCGTGCAACTTAAAATGCAAAATTTACCTAAAAATGTATACAAACGTGAATTTAGACGCAAGACAACTATCTTTCGTTGAAAATTCGACAAACAGATGAAGCACTAACAAAGTCTTAGTTTCATAAAAAAACTAGCTGGTTCTGCTGGCGTCGCCCACAGTGCCTCCCATCAGTTTCGTCGAAGAAAACATTGTTTCAGCTGGGTGAGCAGAAACAATAAAATTGTCTTCTTTTGTGCACATCCATAATTGCTGTACACGAAATGATCATCATTTTATGATAAGACAGGCAATGCTCAAAAAGCAAAAATCTTGCCACAAGCTACCATTGATACTTTTAAAAAATGTCGAGGTGAAAGATTTACAACACAGTCAAAACTGATGATGGCGGCCAAATGGTTGTTGTTTTCACTATTACAGAAATAAACTATTTAGTGGTAAGCCTATTTTACGATTTGGTGCGGCCCTTTTTGTATTTTCATTTGTGGCATTAGGTCCTTCGGCTGAGCTATTTTTCTTGTTTCCAGCATAGCGAGAAAAGCGGCTATGTCTTACCCAAATTCATTCACAATGTTGTAGTAGGTGCCCATCAGGCCAAGTTAATTTCAAACAAACTATTCTCTCTAAATTTAGCTATAAAATTGTTAAGTATATGGTTTTATAATGATTTTTTTCTTAAATTGCGAATTTTTATTGAATTGTTTTATAGTATAAATATATTAATAGATACCTTAACAGACAGCATATTAGGAAAAGAAAAAATGCATGCATTATAGTATACTGGCCCGCTTGGCCGACGTCGCCCGGCAGGGCCCCCATCAGTAACGTCGAGACTGAGAATGTCGGTTCAGCTGACCAAGCCGGCTTCACCTATCAGACTCTTGTGTGAACAGTAATTAAAAATTTATGTGTTTTCTGCAGATAAGATTTTCATGACTTTGATCGCTTCTTTTCCAAATAGAATTTCTTATTTCAAAGAAAAAATCCTTGCTTCATAGTACAGGGTGGGCCAGAAGTTATGGTGCAGTTACGCACAATTTATGTCTGTTGTTGTTTTTAAATTTAGCTTGTTTACATCTGTGGATGAGTCATCCTTCATATAATTTAAAATAGGGCAACTTGTCAGCAGCAGACGACTTCCACATAATGCATTGTAGGAGATTGGCCCGATATTCAAGAAAGACGGTTTCAGCATGATAGCGCCCCATCGCATTATGCAAACGTGGCTCGTAAGTAGTTGTCTGACACTTCGGTAATTGTTGGTTAGGCCGACGAGGAGGACTTAAGTGGCCCCCAAGATTTCCCGGTCTTACTACGTCTGACTTCTTCCTCTGGGGAGTTATTAAGGAACCTGTGTACAGTATCAAACTACGTTCATTAGAAGAATTGAAAGAAAGAATAACCAACGCTTGTTATTCAATTACTCCAGAGCTTTGTTACAAAGTGTGTTCATCAATGGAAAACAGAGTTATGAACTGCATCGAAGTAAATGGTAGACAGTTTGAGAATTTATGAATAAAAGTATCATTTATTGTTCATTACATTATTGTGAACATGTACAATACCTTAAGTAAACTGAATGAATAAATACGTAAGCTTACATTTTTCGTATTGAGCTCTAACTTCTGGCCCACCCTGCACATATCGGCGTCGCCCGCAGGGCCCCTTTTAGTAACGTCGGGATTGAGGATGTCGGTTCAGCCGGCCAGGCCAGCTTCATCTATTGGGCACTTGAGTGAATAGTAAGGAAAAGTTGATGTTTTTCCAATATAAAAGACTTTCACGACTTGGTGCGCTTCTTTTCTTGGTAGAATTTTTAATATCAAGTTTCTGGTTATGCCTTAGGTCTATGTGCTCTGTTCATTGCTTACCTGAACCCAAGGGGCCTTGAGTTTTCTTTAATTTGGAAGTAGGAAACACATTTTTGATATTAAGCAATTTTGAAACAAAGTACCAATAATGTCTTTTATATGGTACAATAATGTCTCTGCTGGCTACGCATTATGTTGTATGTTCGTTTTCCCTTGTTTAGGTGTGCTCACAGGATTAAAAGAGTTCTTGTTTTTTCACAAATTGTTAGCTTTGATGCTGGTAGCTCTATAAGACTATTATCAAGCAAATTAGATATTATGTTTCTCCTAAGTGTGGTGCGATTTTACCCCGGCAGGCCATGCTACCACCTGTGCCAAGTTAAGACGTATTAATCAAAGCAGCTGAGCCGGCTTCACCGTACAAACATTTGTGAGCAGCAACGAAAGTTGTAAATACAAGCCATAGTTCCTATACACGTAATGGTGATCATGCTGATCTATTAATCAATACTGGTAGAACTCAAAAACAAAGAATGATGTCACAAACTATCATTCGTACTTTTAAAGCTGTGGGTAGGGGAGGTGAAACGCAGTCAAAATTCATGGTGGCGCTTAAATGATGGTCGTTTTGACAATTAAAGGAAAATAAGGTAGGTAGTAGAAGGCCTATTGGACGATTTGGTAGGTCCATTTTTGATATTTATATTAGTGATATTAAGCACTTTAGCTGCACTCTGCTACAATTCGGCCATAGCATCAAAAGGAGCTATGCCTTTCTCCAAAGTCATATAGCCTATTTCAATAGACGTATACTCAGCTCTTTTCAAGGAAAAACGTTCCCTCCAATTTCAATTCCACAAATTGATGCTATTATTGTTTATTTTGATCTTTTCTTAAACTTAATATTTTATCACATCTAACTTTGCCCCAAATTCAAACCTTCTTAGTTTTAAATGAAGATTAGTGTTTTGTAACGATGCAAACAGCCTATTAATTACAAATATTGGTAATGGACTTCACTATTTATGTTTGCCATTGCAATGATAGTGGATAATTTTGCCGTCTGCTATTGCTCTCACTATATACCCTTGTAGTGGTGAGTATTGTGATGTCATTTAAGATTATGACGGAACAGTGCGTTGTATAAGGATTCAAGACAGAAGAAAAAGACATGCTTGAAAAACACGTACATATTCGTAGATTGGTTGCACCAGTAGATAGGTTGCACCCTTAGTTTCAGGCAAATAAAATCGGTATTTGGGTTTGACTCGCAGATAGGTCGCACTAAAATTTGGGGAATCAAACTGCCATTGACAAAATCAAATATTATAAACTATTTACCTTCATTTCCAAAATTTTATTACAAATATTGAAACATTTTTGGAAAATGGAAATATTATGCAATTTTATTTCAATAAATAGATATATTTCTATAACACAATTTTGGAAGAGAAATGACTTTTAAAATCCACATTGTTAATATTGCTGCTAGTAGCAATAATAACAGCGTGTATATACGAGGGGCATTCAAAAAATACGCGGAATTTTTCAATTTTTTATTGATTTCTATTTACAATGAATTTATTTTTCAACATAACCTTCGTCACCGTCGATGCACTTCTCCAGGCGGTGTTTCTATATATTTATACCATTTTTGAAAAACTCTGCAGACCGATTTCTAGGCCATGTTTTTGCTGCATGTCTTGCTTCATCAGTGCTATCAAAACGGACACCTTTTAGATGTTCTTTGAGTTTTGGGAATGGGAAAAAATCAGATGGGGCTAGATCTGGGCTATAAGGTGGATGTGGCAGCAATTTCCATCAAAATTCTCTCAAAATTCCCTCTGTCGCCCTTGCAAAATGCGCTGGAGCATCGTCATGATGGAAGAGGATCCTCGGTGAAGCTTTCCTTTCCGTGGGTCAAAATCCACCGGTTATCAACCAGCACCTGCCGGCTTCCTTCCTAACCGAAGAATGACTGCAAGCAACCAGTACATAGCCTAGCTCAGACACTTTCAGTCTGACATGGTCTAACTGGTAAAAACTTGTTGGTTTTCGTGTATTTTAAGAATTCCACGTATTTTAATTTTTTGAAGGCCCCTCATATTTCTAACAGCATCAGATAAAAGCGTGAATCGGAAGGATCGCTCATAAATGATAATGCAGAACGCAGCTTTCCAATGCTTAACGTACGCATTCTGGCACTTGGATCTAGGTCCACGCGTTACCGCAATGACAGTTACTGAAAATTAATGCCAATTTTACAGGAATGTCGAGTAGATTGATCGCGCCTCTATTTTTTGAAGAAAATTTGTTGAAAAAGGCACGATCAATCTACGAGTATGTACGGTAAATGAATAATCACTTGTCGCACCTTGATACAGTGTAAGATGGTATAGAATTACTTTTAGCAAAAATTAAAGTTTCTTGAAACGCAATCGATTAAAAAATCATTATAAGCGGGTGTGCATAGCCACTACATGTCTCCGAAGTGTCGCATGCGCGCAACGTCTTATTTGCCCTGCTATCGCCACGGCATTCTTAAACTAAACAGACTTTTATCCGTTAAATTCAGCAAGTGCTTGAAAGCATATCCAAAGTTGTGAAGGGATGCGAAGGTAATTGATGTGTATTTTCAAGGTTTAGCCATTAAATATTAGGGTTGCTATTTACAACTTTTCTGTAAGTGTAGGCGCATTTGTATGAGCTAACACCTATGACTGCGCGCATGTTGCTTGGTCGTGGCATAAACGCACCCATGCAAAAAGCAAAAAAACTCAAAACACTGACAGTTAAGTTATGGCAATAGCAGAGCCCTCCATTAATAATATCGAGGTTGAGAATATGAAATCAGGCGGATGCGTCGACTTTACCCAATTGCAAAGGAGATTTCTTCAACATTTAGATGATACAGTATGTAGCTCGACGCTAATATTTTGTTGCAAAAGATAAAGCAAGACCATCTTTGCCTCCATGTTTTTGTAGAGAGATCACCAATTTGTTTGCTTGGAGTAGGCTACATTTTTAAATAATTAGAGACTTGATTTTTTGATAATTTTTTTAAAAATTTTTGATTGATAAAGACAAATAGCCATGCTTTTGAAAAAGGCTAGAGAAAATGTACCAAATAACTAAGTTTTTCTAAAAATTGCAATTTTGTAAAGCCAGGCACCAAAATTTTCGGTCTTTTCAACCAGAAGGCTACATTTCTAAATTTTCAAAATCGTCATTACTTGATGAATCTTTTTGCAAGTTCAGATAAATAATGCCAAAGAGCCATGCTTTCCTAGAAAAAATGTACCAAGAAACTGATATTTTTAAAAATGCAAGTTTCTTGTGTGTAGTTGAGAAATTGATCAAAAAAAAAATGCAACGTGATGTTATGGCAATACATTTTTGATCAGCCATTACAAAGTACTAATCCTTAGCCTTCAGTAATTAAAGCAACATATCGCTGAAAAGAAAATTTCTTGAGCCCTTAAACGACACTGGCTGTTAGTATCTTATCATAATCTTTATACATTAAACTAACTTGTTTTTAGCCAGCTTACCACTCTTTTAAGAAATAAAAAGTTGCACCACAGGTCTTAGAGTTTAGTTTCTTTAGTATAGAAACTAATAGTAAATGTATTTGTCATATGCCATCGGAATTGCCTTGAAATATCTTTTGATTTTTTTAAAAAAAGTTTGAAAATTGTCAGAAAAATAAGGTCACAAATCAGTTTTTAAGTAAACTGATTTTATAAAAATGTTGCGACTTCGGAAAAATTATCAAATGATGATCTGTGATAGCAAAAAGCTGTGGTAATCGCACCAAGCAGCATGATGACGTCGTAGTACGTGCCGAAGGTGTAGAAAAAAAAAGCAAGAAAAATGACTAGAAGGCTTAAAATGCTTAAAGAATCTCTTTCTTCATTGCCAATTGAGCTTGAATTGTTGTATAGTTCATTTTGATGCAAGCACTTAGCTAAGATCTCCCATACAAGCTGTCAACCGTGTTTCTACAATGAGTAGTTTTTGAGTAAATCATGAAAACCAATCTTAGAATAAATTGTTAATTTACTCTAAAGAAGTAAAATTTGTTGTATTTGGAAAGTCGGGTCTTGGCTTTCGTTGAAGCCAAAAACCTCTTTCCTCGGTTGAAAAAGCAATTTTTGAAAAACTATCTTTGATTACGACAATCGTAACATCACGAACCGCGTTATGACATTCACCCCAAGGAGATGATTAACACTAGAATTACCATCTTTTCAACCTACCTACAATTACCGCGAGCGGTCAAAATAACCGCTTGTTTAATTACTAAAAAATGCTTTATAATTAAGCATTGTTTTGTGTCGTGAGTTACTTTTAACTGTTGTGTTAGACTTAGTAATGTCTTGAATTATTGTAGGTGGGAGTTCAACGAGTCGTAAACTTCATTTTGTGTTGGAATAAACTGCATACGTCCTAATTTACGAAATGAATTGCAGGCCTTTAACTATTTTTTAGTACGTTTGGAGCTTGTAATCCACCTCTCGATTTTGGAGAAAATTTGATACATTTCTATCATGCTTTGACATTAGCAACTAATACAAATCAAATTTCGCTGTGTTAGATGTAAAATGCATAATAATTATCACCTAGCGCTGGCGTTGTTGCAGTCTATTTGTATCATTGATGTCACTGTTCCACTGCAAAAGCCAACAAATTTACATGGAGCTAAATCAGTTTGCAGGGCGTTATCAGTAGCAGTCTTTGAATTCGCTTGATTTGAAAAGAATCGTTTCCCATGTAGGCCTAAAGTCGAACCGAGTCTGGATGTGCCAATTCCTGATCAAAGCGTAACATAAAAACATAAACGTAACACTTTGCATAGGTAGGGAGCTGAAAGCATTTCTGTCTCAAAGAAAGGTTGAGGACCAGTCTTTTTTTTGGAGATCAATATTTTCAGAGTAGCGTTTTTCGATTTTCTGCCCCAAATAAAGGTGAAGACTTTTTATTCGAAATTATACTTTTGAAAATTGAGTATTTTGCCCAGTATTGAAATTTCTATTACGGGGCAAAAAACAGTCTGGAGGCTTCAGTAACCAGTCCCCGTACTTTGACCCCTATGTCGACAAACATATTTATCTTTCGCACTGGTAGGTAACTTTTAAATGTTAGTGCAGTTATTGTTTCACGATCTTTTCGATACAATAACACATCAAAAGACTCTTTTAATTTCAACGATAATTTTAATGATGAAAAATCTAGTGATTTCTATGCACGATCATAATGATCGTTGACGGTAATTTAAGGTAAATCCATTTCTATCCCACCCAGTGCTCATTGCATTGCAAAGAAAATTGACATGCCAAAGTTATCCCAAATTGAGGAAAATTCAGGAAGTTTCAATGTTATTGCACTTACCTAATCAGAGATACAAACAATTAAAAATCAAAAACGGTCAAAATGACCTCTCCGATAATTCTAGTGTTAATCATGCCAAGTTTGATGCTTGAACGCCCTACAGTTTCGGAGGAGTTATGGCAGATAGATAGAAATAATTATTATATATTGGATTGTAGAAACGATCTTTCAGCCCCTATGTTAATTACACACCCGATTTTCTAGTCTTTTTGAAACAAATCTGTTTGGATTAGGGTGACCTTATCCGATGAGGCAAAATCCCGGACACATTTTTTGGTCATGTTGACACTTTTAAGTATTGGCAGCAGGGTTGCCAAAGCTGTAACTTTTGGTAAAAAATTGTTACTTTTTGCTAGAAGTTATTACTATTTCACTTGATTATTAACATATATTTTGGGCCTATTTTAATTAAATATTGCTCTAAAATAAGTTGGAGCCGGTGCTGTGTTACCCCAAATAGAGAAGTTCTCCAAACAAAGATAGGCCATCGCCTGTCTCGTTGTCATCTGTTGTGCTATTCACGGTAATCTTGGCCAAATTCAAGTTACCCGTTCAAGCAGACAAGCCAGATTTGGCCGGCCACGAACTGGACACTTATGGTGACTAAACGCTAAAACTCCTGACATTTAAACACTTTGTGGCATTTCTCCCTGACGCAGATTATAACACTAAAATCCCGGACATGTCCAGGAAAATCCTGACGTATGACAACCCCTGTTTGGATGAGTTTTAGCATCATTTTTTTACCGTGCCATTCACACACTACATTATCAATCATTGTGTCAGCGCTTTGAAAGAGAAACATACCCATTTTAGCAAACTTATGCCGACGTTGCTGATCTGCAGTTTCGATAGCATGGGTTAACTTCTCTTTCTTGTTATTGTATTACTATTATATTTTGATCTTTTGTTTAACCAGTTGCATTTTGTATGTATTTATTTGCTTTTTTTACATAAAAATATCTAGATTGACGAAGCCGCACCGAATTCTTTTTCACATTTAAAGAATAAAATGGAACTACGATTATCAGATCTTTTACGGAAGCTAAGTCAAGTGGTCGTATTAAACGCCGCACTTTTGAATTTTGCATGAGCCAAATTAATATTTACCTAGATTTGTGGTCTAGGTATGTTTTAACAATGCATTGGATTTGCTAACAAATTTTTTTCATTGCAGTTATTTCACACTGCAAGACAAACAAGACAATGAGCAACAGTACTTTAATTCTTTAGCTTGCTAAACTATTTTGAAAAATCTGTTTGATGAATCTATCACGCTCTAGCAACCTGTGATAAAAACAAAAAGCGCAGAAAAATTAGTTTAGTTTATTTGTTTGTTACTTTATTTGGTTGTAACAAGTTCAGGCAAGGTATGCAAAAGCCAAAAGAAAGACAACAAAAGTTGATTTTTGCTGCAAAATCAAAAATGTTGTTGTACCGCAAAGCGATTGCATTACAGAAAGTCGGATAGCTTTTCAAACCTGCTATAAGGTGGTCGCGAGTTGAAAAGCGGGGAGATCGCATTAATGAGATAGAATGCAATGCATTACAATATAAAATATTTGGGACCTTAATCAAGTGGCGGCAGTGAAGTGGTTTGGTTGTCGAGGTGGCCTTTAACCGCAGTACAACCGTATTTACTTTTCGTGCTTCTTAACTTCCCTTCTTTTGGTGTTCAAGCTTGTTATTTACGCAAATGAATAATGATCAAACTTTAAAATAAATCATAAATTTGAAAAAAGTTGTTTGGCAAGAAACTTATAATGACGCTCGTATTAGTGGCTGTATTGCATCAAGTGCAAAAATTCTAAGGTAAATACGCTCTTGAATGCTCGATATTTTAAAGATTACGTAATGAGTTGCGTGGCAGTTTTAAGTGTGTCAGTAACGTATCACCCAACTAGTCACTCAACGATGTGATGGAAGCGCAAAGTTGAGTGCTGTAGCGAGGCTAAAGACGTAATTGTCATTAAAAATAAATAAAATAAAGGGTGCTGCACTCGCAATCAGCCTATCTCATATTTCTTGTTTTTCAGCGTTTTGGCTGATCAGAACTAACTAGGCTGTAGACTAATATACGAGCATATGTATTCGGTCTACACAACACAATGATCCTACGCATATGCACAATATCTAGGTTGCCTGTAAGATTCATAACAATAAAATTCAAATTTTCGTTGACGCCACTCTGACAAACACAATACTACAGATATATCAATAAGTGGCGAAATAAAATTGTCGCTCAAAATTTAGGCACAAATCACTTCATTCCCAACAGATCAGATCATGTTATTTTTAGTCCTCTAGCACACTCAACCGCCACCTTTCCAAGCTTAAAAATTTTGGAATGCAGCAAGCCGGTCGCCCGCGCAGCCTGCACCCGAATAACATTTGTGAAAGCAGTTACGAAAAGTTGTGATAAATGGGGGACATAGACCCTGTTCCCCAAAAATTGTAATCACCACAGCCCTGTATTTCAGAAAGGCATTACACAAAGAATGTGGAGTTGTCGAAAAATGCGTATAAGAGACCAACTGCATTTTGCAGCTTCGGCTTCTGACCTGCAAGGTCAAAGTTATTGTTTGAAGATGAAATGCAGTTGCCTAAACAAAGTTGAAGGTTGCTCCAGCAAGTACTGACCGAAATGCAGTGACATAAAACTGCATTACACCATCCAAAAGGGTATAAAATTGACCCCTTAATGGTGCGATTTGAAATTTCCCCTCTATAGGTAAGATTTGGCAGAGTTGCATAAAGGTAATGAATTTTATGAACTCTGTTCATAACGTTGACCTCTCTACTTTGAATGCAGACTGAACTTACGCAGAAACAGTCAACAATGTTACAAACTTTTATCCGCTCCCCTAATTCACAAACACAGGGGGCATAAATAGAAAGTTGTGGGCGTCGCCCGGTAGAACCGCTTCTCAGTTTTGCTGGGCCAACAATATTAGTTTATCTGGCTACATAAAAGAAGTTGTGAGAGCAGCATCCAAAAGTTGTTGTAAATGGAGGTATAGCCGCTGTACCCCTAATGGTAATTACCCTACTCATTGATCAAGGCTGGTTTAACCTAGAAAACATTCTATTATTTCATAAACGTTTATTCGTTCTTTCATTATCGAAATCGAGGTTAGGCGGCAAAATTGCTATGATTGTTTTGACAGTCATAGCAATAAATAATTTTACAGTAGGCGTATTTGATGACTTGGCTTATTACCTTTCTTGTGTATATTTGTGACATCAAGTCTCATGTCCGCATCTATTTTCCCTAACCTTAGTGTCGCGAGAAAAGGTTATGCCCCTCTCCAAATGTCTTTCATCCAATTCCAAGACGTTTACTAAGCTATTGTCAAGCAACTATGTTTGCTCTAGGTTCAATTTTACTGATTAATTAGCCCATTGGTGTTTTTTGACTTCCCCTCAAATCGTAGACGTAACAAGGGGTCAAAGGCACCACTTCTCCTCTCATTTGTTGAATTCGATCAAGAAAAAAATTCATTTTTAAGTGTAACTACAACAAAACGTTAATTTCCAAACGCAAACTGATGAAAAAAAGGGATTTTCATGAAGAAAGGGCTATCAAACAAATCTAAGTTACAGAAAGTCCGAAAAATATTTTTTACCCTTGTTCTAAAACTTGCTACTGGCTACGCCTTTGCCTTAAACTCGGGTCTTCATTACACGTAACGATGCCGACAATCTTACTTTTAAAGCAAGACTGGTCTTTTTGCAAACAACATATGATATTACAAATATTTATTTACTCCTCTAACATAATACGGAAAGGGGAGAAATAATACAAGGTTGTGGGGGGACGCCAAACTGCCCCTAATGCTGACCTCTCTACTCTTTAACCAAGCATGGTCTTATTCTTAAAAAACGTATCGTTTAATAAAGTTTCACATCTTTTACTAAGTAATTGGGATGAGAGCCAAAGCGATTGATACGTAAACACAAAAAATATGCCTAATAAAATGTTTCGTTAGTGCTTGTGTGTGTTTGTGTGTGTGCTTGTTTATCTGTTTGTGAGTATATGTGCAGCAATGCCGAGACGAAAGAGGGCAGAAGTGACTTTTCAAAAATGACGACGTTTTTTAAACATTTTGTGAACGGTAGAATATTCTGAGAGTTTAATGAGATAAAATTTAGTAAAGTAGTTTCTGAGTCTTTTGTAAAATGAAGACCTTTTTTCTCTGGAGGTCACGTTGCATCGAGAGGTCATTTTTCCCTTCATTTGAGATAAAAACTTTCTCGCTTTGGAGGTTCACTTGTTATGCAAGTTCTTAAGCAATCTTCGAAAATTGGTCTATTTGTTGAATAAGACTGCGGCGGAAAATTCAAAAGCCTCGTTTGGAAAACCTTGCTCCCTACTTTCACGATTTTTCAACATCCTTAAGCGTGTGTACATTCATGGCATCACATTGCTAAACAACTAAGCTAAGCAAATGCATGAAGTAATCCTTTATGACTACGACTAGAAGATATGATTATGATCATGCATTTACACTAGTTGTGCTGATCAAGCAAAGCCTGGTTTTCGGGAACGTTTACCTCAAGTAGCAGATCTGCCACAGTAAAAGCCTCAAGTGTTAGTGTTAGCATCAAATTTTTTTGTCCAAAGCTTCCAGAGGCAAAGTTGAGATCATCTCAATTTTAAAGATTTAGAATTTAAGGTCAAAATTGATCAATGATTGTTCTTTGGTTCATCAAAACATCAGTCGAATTTAAATTTGAATAGTTTTTATAGCAGTGGTCTAAATTAGTTTTAGTAGCCTCAGTTAATCGAGTTTTCTATTGTTTAACTAAACCTGCTTGCTATTTTACACTGCTCTAGATTTTGATCTACTTCATTTTGCGGTTGACTATCACCTGCTACATAACACCAGTAACAAAAGCGTCACCTAGAAAAAGTTTTATGAAATTTTATTAAACTTGCAAATAGTTTCCATACACATGCTTTAACATACGTGAAAGTTACTATTGTTTTTAATGCAAAGCATAAACTAGGATCCTTGTGAGAAAGTGGGTCCCACAATCGAAAAGTTTGGTGGTGGCTGCTACCGCTCTCGCAGTATCAAGTCTGGAACCAATGAAACCCATTAAACTCCACCCTCATCTTGATTCACAACATCCACAACATGCGGGAAAGGATTTAAATTTCCTCCAACACAATAAGGTCAATTTCAAACCGCAGGAGTTTGATTAATTGGTTATATTTAAAAAACAAAACAAAGCATAATTGAAACATCTTACAAAATTGCATTTGCAATTGCTAAGCAAATTTTTTGAATTTTTCTTGCTCTAGAAATTGATGGGGGTCCGCCATCATTTCATTTCAAGTAAAAAAGTTTGATAGCAATTGGCTTATAGTAACTACAAACAATGCTTGGTTTGCTGAAATGGTATCAAACAGCATTATGACGTCACTTAGCATTATGACAAAATAGTGCTGTGTATGAAACGTTTAAAAAAAACAAACAAGCATTCTTATTCAAAATGCTTAAAAAATAAATTGCTTGCAGCATCGCTAAAGAGAATCAAATCGTGGAAACATGTTTTTATTCGAAACAGCTTGCTAATATCTCTTGAAATGCTTTAGACCGGATCCGAAATAATGAATGCCACCATAGGAATAAATTTAAATTGAAAAGTATCAGATTCGATTATTTGTTAGTTTATGTGTTTTGTTCTATTTTTTTGCCGTTTGTCTTTCTTTTTCGTCCATTTCACTTTTACAACTTATCGTTTACCATATTTAGTATATACCAGTTCTCATTTTTACGTCACTATAACTCTCATACCAACCTTCATATTTCTTAGTTACCCAGATGAGATTGCTGTTCGCAGGAAAAACAGTAGAAAAGGTCATTTTTTAGCATTAATTTTTTCTTAGTTTGATAGATTTTGGTTGGCTACGTTGCTACTTCTGCTTATACTTCTCGAACAATCGTAAGTAATACTGCATTTTTAGTGTGTTTGGGGTTCACTTTTGGTTTGTCTTTTTTGCAGAAATATCTGAAGAGCCTTAACGTATTGCTGCGCAATAGAAAGGTAAATGAAAAATAAAGTTAATAAACAAAATATAGCTCATGAGAAAATAATGGGTAAGCGTGTAGCTTCTACTCAAAACGTCCAATCACAATTCGAGCTAGGTGTCGACTAAATATATTTGTTGATTGTTTACATCAATGATTCTCAATCTTGGTCCACCTGGAATTTCTAGTGGTCCACAGAGAGTTCCATAAATCCTTTATAAAACAATTTTGAAAATTCTAACCTGTGCAGTAAATTATGTAAGAACTGCGTATTAGAAAATTATCTAATTAGCCCAATGATGTCATAGACGTATCATTGTTCAAGATGCAGGAGTGGGTCTACGTGAGATAATTTTTGTAATGTCAACCTCACTATTAGTTTGGCAGGAGAAAATTCAGGTTGTGGTAGTTAGTATAGTTAGTTAGTTATGTCCCTATTCTGTTACTTTATCGTTCATTGCAAGTTTTAGTTAAGTGACAGTGCTTAAAGTAAGCGACTGGTGATTTAATTGCTTTTTTACTGTTCTCTTTTACTTAGTTAATGATTCTATTTGAATCTAAAGGGTGCAATACAATGACTTCTTAATAGTAGCCTGATCGAATCGTGTAAGGGCTGTACATAACCAGATTCGATTTACCGTAATTGTTGTGGTATTGTTGTTGCACGAAGATTACGCTTCTTCATTGTCCAAAGCTTCTTTGGAGAGATTAGAGCTATTCGTTGTTTCACTGACTTTTAATTAATTATTTTATGAAAATCGCGTGTTATATTTGTTTAGACGCTAAATTAAGTATCCTACAATGCTTTCAAATTAATCAAATGTCAGAAGCTCCTGTTGCTAAGAAGGCAAAACTGAGACATTACAATGATGATTTTATTATGTTTGGTTTTATATCCGTCGACGCAAAACCTATGTGCCTCGAATGTGGTGTCACGCTGACAAATGATTCCATGAAGAAAGTCAAGCTGCTGCATCATCAAAAATCCAAGCATCCATCATATGTTGGTAAAGATAGAGAGTATTTTGAGAGAAAAAAGAAAACACAGCCAGTCAAACTATTCGACTTTGTCAAGAAAATGAGTACTGCAAATGCAAAGACACTCAAACCAAGTTATTTGGTCTCTGAAATTCTTGCCAAGGTTGGAGCCCCTCAAGTTTATGGTGAGAAGCTTATCAAGCCTGCTGTGTTAGCCTGTGCAAGCGAAGTCCTGGGAAAAGATGCTGCATCTGCTGTGAGTAAAATTTCTCTATCAAATAACACTGTTACAAGAAGGCAACATGAAATGACTAGTTTTGTTGAGAACAAAATAGTGGAAATTCTGCGCAAGACTAAGTTTTCTCTCCAGTAGCCAAGCTATCCTTCTTGTCTATGTCAGATTCATCTATAACGATGAGGTAAGAGAAGAAATGCTATTCATTAAAAGTCTCCCTAAAACTACTCGTGGAGAAGATATTTTCAATCATATAATGCAATATTTTAATAATAAAGGCATTCCATTGACCATTTTGATCTAAATTGCATCGAATAGAGCTAAAGCCATGACTGGAAAAGTTAAAGGCTTTGTTTCTAGAATGAAAGCAGTTGCTTCTCACATCTTTCATGTTCATTGCATTGTCCACAGGCAGAATTTGACTGCTAAAAGTGTTGGAGGAGACATGGAAGAAGCACTCAATGCTGCTATACATGTAATTAACTTTGTCAAAGCAAACTCATTGAATGATAGGTTCTTTATGCAATTCTGTGAAACTGAAAAGTTCAAAACACTCTTGCTTCACACAGAGGTGAGATGGCTGTCGAAAGGCTCGAGCCTCAAAAGATTGGTGAATATGTGGGAACAAGTGATCAACTTTCTCAAGTTCAAGTCCCAAATGGCTGATTCCAACTACAAAAAAAAAGCTGGTAAAGCTCAAGAAATTCTGGAAAAACTCGAGACGGCTGAAATAAAAGAAAAAATATCTTTAAAACAGTGAATACGCTGAACTTGGAGCTGCAAGGTAAAACATCAGACTTGATTACCTGTGCTCAGAAGATGAAAGGTTACGTCGGGAAATTGAAATATTGGAAAAAACAGTTTGAGAAAAAGAACCTGTTGGCATTTGAAAATTTTAAGAAAACTGATCCTACATCAGAATGCATTGCTGCACGCATTGTTCATCTTAAAGGTCTTCACGCAGAGTTTGAGAGAAGGTTTGAGGATCTTTTGAAGATGGATTATCCACTCTGGTTTGTAGACCTAGAAAATTATGAGTCAGGAGATGAAAGAACCGAGTTGGCCGAAACGTTGTTAGACTTAAAAGAGAATGTGAAACTAAGAGGAAGAGTTAACAAGGAAGGGGTATTTGCGTACATCTTGATAAAGGATTTACACCCAAATGTTTTTCGACAAGTAGAAGCAAGCATCATTGCTTTCCCTACTACATGGGTGGTGGAATCTGCGTTTTCAACTGTAGTGGATGTTTTCAGTAAAAAAAGAAACAAATCGGACATAAACAGCTCAGGAACTATCAGATTAAGACTGAACAATTTTGTCAAAAAAAAGATTTTAATTTCTTATGCCAAAAACACCAAAGTCAAGTGAGTCACTAGATTCTACAAAGTACATTGTACTATATTGCATGATGTTTGTTAAAATAAAATTTGAAATTCGAAGTATATGTCCTCAATATTCTTTTAAGGTTGAGTGTGCAAATTAAGAGAGATTGCTTAATCAGTTTATTTACTATTACTTTATTGAGGACTAAGATTGAACACGCCCCTTGAGCTCATTGACCTATGTGCAATACAGTTTCAACTAGTGGCGTTCATGAGGTGTCAACATAGCATAGTGGTCCATCGGATATTTTTAAAAAAAAGATGGTCCATGGGCCAAAAAAGGTTGAGAACCACTGGTCTACATATATGCATCAGTTCATAATCTTAAGTTTTTTCAAAGTATAAAAAGCTAAAAAACAAACACAAGCTGTCCTGATTTAAAGTTTTCAATTTAAATTTCATTTTGTGTCTGCATTCGGCGAGAATTTTTGGTCGTGTTTTTGAGATATTGTTTTTGTTGGCCATTGGTGCTATCGTCTTCCCCATACTACATAAATCAGGTTTTCTTGTTCCACATTTGCGCTTTAATGCTTTGGTTTTAATATTCTCCGTGATGCTGGATTGAATGTTTTGTTTTCGAAAGTCCAATACCGCTTTGATAGTTCTGTTGATGCAGCTTTGTTCTAGTGCTTAAAGTGGTATTGTGATTTGCAAATCTTGCTTTGAATTTTGGATATCGTACGACATTAGCTTTTGTTGACCACAGAGTATGCTTTTACCACGACAGAAGATCATTGGTACAAATCTGGTGCTTTTGTTAAATCTGTATCAGACAGCATTATAACGTCGCTATACATCATTACAAAACCGCGTTATTTCTTAATTACTTCGAATATATAAAAAAAGTAATTCTAAAAAATAACTTTTTCAATTGGAAATGTCTTTTCAATATTACCCACTAAAATTTTTGAAAACGTTTCTGCCTTCAGGTACTGTACTTTTTGAGGAAATTTAAAACATCCTCCAAGTAAAATATTCTAGGGTAAAAATACAAGTCCTATTAAGAGAGGAGAAAAAGTTCAATCTCCCCATAAATAGACAATAACTGCTTTTGGACTCATTTTTCTCGTGCTGACCTTTTCCTTTATTGGGACAATGCCCTTTAAAAGTCAAGTTTTAAATTCATGCCCTTGCAAGAAGAAAATAATATCGCAATTACTTTTTATTGAAAAATGTTTAAGTGGAAAGCTGGCTTTAATCAGAATTTTACTTTGGCCTTCAGTTCAACGTTTTCTAGATTTTGTTCGGTAAACTTTTTATTTCAAAATTTTTTTGTTTTACAGATCTCGCCAGAGCATACGAGCAAGGCATACAGTTAAATGAAGCAGTAAATACTTGGCGAACCATCGTTTGCTATGGCAAAGATGTGACAAAATATTGTCACTTGTTTCAAAGATTAATTGTTTGTTAAATATGGGCGAACTCGACGAAGCGATAGTTTCCAGTGTTGAGCTGGTTTCTTTACTGGAATCAACTGCTGATCAAGTTCAGTCAATAATAAACGAATGTAAACGTGGAATTACTGACATAGTTGAAAAGTTTCTTGAACTTAGAAAACTTGACGTCATTTTTCAGCTTCTTCAAGGCCATTTTTTTTTGTTGAAGGGTGACTGCGGAGTGGTTGTGTCGTCTAGAATGAGCAACATTAGCATGATAATGAAGAAAGTAGTTCAAGTAGTCACAACTAATAATGAAATCGAATTATTTAAAAACCAACACGAGTTTTTTGATAATATTTCATTACTTATGCAGAATTTTCCTGCAAGTGATGTTGCAATTATTAATGCTAAATGCAAACAAGTGGCTTTGTTTTCAAGCAATTATGGATGTTGTTGCAGAGAAGTAAATGATTACATCAAAGCGGCAATGTTACACAATCCAGCAATTGCTTTAAGGAAATTAGTGTTTGGTGATAAATCCAATAATTATAAAAACTATGCTTTTTCTTATCATGACTTAGGGTGTGCGCTTGAAAACTCTAATCACTTTTCAGAAGCAAAAACTACTTTTCAAATGTCCATAGAGTTAAAAAAGGAGGCACTTGATTTCAAAAACGAAAAAAAAAAGAAACGAAAGCATTTTAATGACGACGAGTAGTTTGAAAACAGTTGAAAATCAATTACAAAACATTCAACAAGAACAAAATTCTTGTTATCGCAATTATGTTGCTTTTACTGTATATTGGGAATAATAAATCGTTTCTTAATGTCTTTTGCACGAAATCTTTAAAACTTCGTAGGCTGATCAGTATTAATTCCTATGATTTAATAATTCAAACGACTTAAATACCCACTGAATGTAGTGACCTTTTTGGTTGTGTTTATTTAAATAAATATTATTTCAGTTTAAATCTACACAAGCGTTCAGTGACAGCCAACTATTTTCTATGGTTTGCAAGAGCATGTCAATGAAAAATATCATTCATAAAAGCTAGTTAGAAAACGCTTTGTAGTAGTTCATAACAGTACTAACTCCCATACATCTAATACTTTTCTTACTGCACTCTCCACAGATAATATCAGCGCTTCCCCAACTACAGGCTCTCTGAAAGTTCGCTGTAAAATGATTTGATATTTGTGAAATTTAAAAAATCATTCTACTGAAATCTGGCACAATTAACAGTGTTGTTTGGCATATGGTCCGCGCGTTTGCTGCAGTGTTTACTTCACATCACGCTTGTAAAAACGTTGCATGAATTACTTACCCAAGCTCAATGATTCACACAGCAAGCCCGATTAACATCAGTCTATTCCGAACCAGTCATTAATGCATGTTGCAATGGCAATAATTCCAACGACAGCAAGGCAGACTGCCATTGGTGGATGAGCGATGGTGGCCTCTTACGACATACTGCGTGGGCAGCTTTGCCCTTCTAACCGAGAGAAGTAACGCATTTCACTTGACAAGATGCAGTCCCACACTAAATCTTCAATTCAAGGTCCAATTTCAGCAATTTCTTGCAAGGTATAATGTAGGAATTAGGTAATTTGCAACAATTTAAGTTTGACTTTAAAGCATAAGGTTGATGGCAGACATCCTACATAGCAGCAACGTCTTGTTTGATACTAAAATTACTCACAAACTATAATTATAATACTAGCTTAATTGCCATTAGCTCGCCTTTTCTGCAACAAAGCAGTGTTGCTGAGAGCGGCGCTCCCAGAGTTTGCCACTTCTGCAGCAATCACTACAGTAGCCGCGTTATTGGATAAGACGAGAAACATCTTGAAAGAAGGCATTATGATGGATTTTTCCTGCTTGATTTCAGTGTTGCTTTAAAATACACTGCGATGTAGTGCTTCAACTCCAAAGCTAGTGTAGAAATCTGAACAAAGACAGGAAAACCGTTGTTATTTGCTGCGTAGCTTTGCCACAAGTAAATTAAACGGTACTTCAACTTTTTTTCCTCCCTCTCTCTTCTAGTTGAATGTAAGCATGGTGTTAAACGGTGATCCAGAATTACACTAAAAACGTAATCACGATAATGATAATCTCGCGTTTAGTGATTAAACTTATAGGAGTGAATCTTGTATTTAGATTGCTCGATGGTTGTTTTCGCCAGTTTTTGAATTTTATCTTAGCCCTGCATTAAGAAGGAAGTAGCTGAAGATGACAGTAAGAAATTTTCAAGATCTAACGAAGACAAAGATTCAACGTCATCCAGTGGCGATGTTTTATTTGTGCAAAACGAATGAGAAATCGAACAAAGTGGGGCTAGCTCGGAAGTCTTGTTATTGGAGGCCGAGGCAAGACATGATAAAAGACACTTCAATTGCAAAGCGTGCAGCCTTACTACTTAAAGTAAACTTTGGTTGGATGTTGCTTTTTGCCTAAGGTTTCGGCCTAAGTAGAAAATATATTATTCTGTCAGTTTTTGCTAAGTTATAACATGATTATTCACTAAAATATCTTTTTTGAATATTTATATTTTGCAATGATGTTTTAATGCATGTCTTCGTTTTGTTATTTCTCATTCATTTCATATTTTTTCCAGTAAAATCGAGCATGAAACAAATTTCTTTTTTGTTATAAATGCTACTTAATAACATCAGTAATCCGTATCTTTCGAAAAATAAGTGAAACACTGAAAAAGGTTAAAAAGATTAAGCTCCATAATAGCACAAAAAATTAAGTAGATAAAGTAGAGCAGAAGTTTTAAAGGTGCATATTTATTTTATTTGAAGCTTTGGAAGAACATGGACATATCCCAAAAGGTAGGTGTAATCACCGAGTCAGCAATCTTTCTGTGGGGTCATAAACACCAATTTATTGTGAATAGACATTTTAGAGATTAAAAAGTAAGTGTAGCAGAGTAAAGGTAAGATGACAGGCAAAAGGATTTAAAATCAAAGCTTCGAAATCACAGTTTCAAATTCAAGTATCGTTTTTATAATTGTAATCATTATTGTTGACTAACCAAGTAAAGGTTAATTGTTTGAAAAATTTAAGAGGAACTAAGTAAAAAATCTTTCAGAGCAGGTGACAGATTGTTCCAAACCAAAACAAATTCCCAACATTTTTAGCTGTTGCTCTACTGCCATTTTTAGCAGGTTGGTATAATAGTGTGAGCATCACACTTGAATTTCAAACTATGAATGGATAATTTTGAGTATTGTCTTTTATATGGAAGGGTAGTCTTAACTAGTTTTATTCTGCAGTCCCTTTTACAACCAACTTACAGCATCAACTAGTACCTCTATGTAAATAAACACTAAAACAACAGGAAAGACAAATAATTAAATGTATATCATAAAGGTTTAGAAGGTTTCATGTAGTTGAGGCTTCTCTAATACTATTGCTTTCATGTCAGTACTAATCCTAATACAGTAGTCCCCGCTTATTAAGCTCCTCTCGGGACCGGGCGATTTTGGGCTTATTAAGCGGGTGAATTTATTAAGCGAGGGGGACTTTTTGTTACTCTCTCGCGCAAAAATGTTTATGGCTAAGTACACTATAACTAAAACTTCTAAATAAAATGACATTGTACAAAGAAATCACACATATGAGTCAACCATTATCATTTACTAAAGATCTAAAAACTATTCATTTCCGTGCATCAACAGTAAGTTGCTTCATGGAATGTTGATGACGTAAAAAATGCCGCACATGACCACTCAATTTCTCAAGTTCGTCCATTTGTTCAAATTGGGACGAAAGACATTTATTAAAAACTAGTGCAACAGTGAAACGATTGGCAAATCAGTCAAAAGAATAAATGAAATTCGTTTGTTATGAAGCTTTTTAAACAAATTTAAAGGAAATGTCTACGAAATTTGCGCTCACTTAAAAGTTCAATTTTTTAACAATTTTGAGCTGTATCTCTTCAAACCAGTGATTTTCAAAAAGTAATAATCAAATCACATAAAGTGCAAGAGAATTTTTAGATGCTAATGTCTCTGGAAATTTATTTTGCCAAACGAGTTAAAAGTTTGCTTGTGTGGTGCAATGAGTGGCGTCACAATAAAAGGAAGCCAGCCTCCTGAGGCACTTTTTCTTGAGATGACTCTATTCTTGGATAACTCTCACAATGGATTACCTGAATTTAGGTTCATGACTACTTTTTTAATAGCAATCTTTAGGCTGAAGGAATTTTTGAGGAGCAATTTTTCTATGTTGGTGACATTTTGAATCTTTTCCGGTTGTCACGAATTATGATAAGATGAAGAATAAAATGAATTTTTTTTTGCAGAGAGTTCAAGATGCTAAATAAATTAATATTTGCTGATTTATAATTAGGTATTACAGCATAGTACAGACACGACCTAATTATTCTAATAATTACTAGGGTGTTCTGTTGTAATGAAGCCCACCATTTCGTTTTTTACTATCACAATTAAAAACGCAAGAATAGCTCACCAAGTTCGGTTTTGTTGCATTTTGGTTTCTTTAAGGCAGTTTTAAATGCAACTTTTGAAGTCATACTCAGCACAGTTTTTAAGTTATGAGGTGATTTGATAATTTTTCAAAACTGGCCACAAAATATTGCTATTGTCTTGTTAGCATCCAGTCCTTGAAAATCAAAATTTTAAACCAAAACTGGGGTAGACACCCCATGCATCACTTCATAAAAAAAGCCCTGCAAAAAAACACTTTTTACATGTTTGACTACATTATCAAAGGAATTACGGTGCAGAATCACTTCAATAAGTTGGTTTTTCATCAGAAGCAAAGCAGTAGGGAAGACTGGGTATGGTAACCTAGTAACCCAGGTATGAAAACTTGGAAGCAGTTTCAGATGAGCACGGCGAGAGATTTCACCAGGACATTGCTGTTATTGAAAAGAGTTTCAAAGGAAAGTGGTCAACTGGAATGCTCGCCGAATACTGCTGGTCACTGAAACGAGATAAGCCAGAACAAGAACACAAGAGACGACGACGTTGAAATTCTGTTCAGTTTTTGCACATAGTGTGATTTTCTTGTTGAGTTTTTGTGTTGCTCCATTTTAAAGCTACATTTTCATATCAGAAAATGCTGAAACTTGTAATAGGTGGGAGAGCAAAAAAAAACTATAATAAAGACTAGCAATGTTGCTGTAAAACTATAATTAAATTGCTTTGGTATAATGCTACTAAGTGGTTAATACATTTTGGCCAAAAGTAGAATATTTTATCACCAACTGTGCCAGGTTTTCCTAAACTTAGGGAACTGCATTCTTTACAAATATAATAGACTTATTGCAACTCATAAAAAGACCTATTAGAAGACATATTAGATAAATTTGTTATGGGCAATAGTGCTTGACAATGTAAAGAATATTCTATCTCAACCAGAAATTCAGATGCTTTTTTCAGAAAACCCTGATGTCTACGTAAAAAACAAGTTCAATTTCGGACTCAGCGCCCGCAAATTACCCTAAAGCATATCTGTTTGTTCTTGAGTTTTTTTCAAACTGAAAATTTGTTGCACAGTGTTATCGGTCAACAATATGGCAAATGACTAACTTTTAAAGATCACAGTTGCATAAAGTCAATAATTTTATTTTTCACAACAGCTGTTTTGTCAGGCGCGCATAAGATCTGCAAAATTTGGATTGTGAAATAAAATGCATTAAATATTCAAAGATCAACTACACATATAAAGCACCAAATTTAACCGCTAAAAAATTCCAATTAATGTTATCGGCTAAAAACTAGAGTATGATAAATGAAATTAACGCATTGTCATTGGTCTTACACGCTTACCAAAATATTCTTACTTCAATCACGGAAGCGGTAACTGCCTTAATAAACTAAATGCTATTTGATTAAAAAGGTTATAATGAACCTTGTCACTGCGTACTGCTACACCACAAAAAACTGTTTGCAAAGTAAATAAACAGGACTGGAGAAAGCTACTGCTCCATAATGTCACACTCACTTACAGAAAAGATGATGCTAACTTTAAGAAACTCATTAACATCCCGGCAAAAAATGATTTCGGACAAGTTGGACATTGATGAGAGATTAGAGAAACTACCCTAAAACAAGCGTTCATAAACTTGAAAGACCTCACGGCGAACTTTCTAAACAACCAGAAATCCAGACTAATGTAGTAGTTGTATTATTGTTTGGCAGAACTGCCTTTACCCCTCCAAATCATTGTCGTCTAGCCAGTTGATGAAATCCATTTCTGCCTCGTGGATCGCTGCATATCTTTTCGGTAAAGATGTGTTTGGACAGTAGGTGCTATATGGTCCATGTCTTGTGGATCGGCGTAGCATTTTGGACATGTGGGAGAATCCCAATAGCCCCATTTAAGCAGGTTTGCGGCTTTTCTGCCATGCCGTGTACAGATTCTGTTGGCTGTTGTCCATTGCTTTCTTGTTGGCGAGCGGAAGCCGGGTTGTGGATTGATTAGATTCTCAACAAGGCTTCGTCCAGTGGGGATGTTTTCTTGCCATCCTTGCTTCCATTTCTCTTGGCGGTTAAAATTGTTTTTTCATGTAGAGTAAAAGGGTCGTCTCGATTATAGTCTGGTGGTTGTTGGGGTTTCCATCATTATTTGTTTTGTCACGAATAAGTAAATTTGCGTTGAAAGAAAATTTTTTATTTATATTATATGTATAGTTGTTGTAATCTATTGTTTTATTTTGTCGTAATTATTTTAATTGTAAATCTGAATCGTAGGAAGCCCTAAACTTGTTAAACTGTTTTCAAAAAAGGACCTTTTTTCTTTCGCATTTATTAATAGATTTGTGACTCACACACCTTTTTTGACGTCCCAATGGTTAAGGACGTGACTAAGTTCCAGTGTATTCTAGTATATCTTGTTTCTTCTCGAAGATTTTTTTTATCGGCTTACGTAATTTAATAACGGTGTTTTTTCTATGTCACGTGATATTGCTCTGGCAATTTCTAGATTATTTTCCAGTCGTACATGTAAGGCGGGGAGATTTTTTACTCATTCAGGGAGAGTAGAGAGTGAGAGAGAAAGAAAGTGGTATGGTGTAATTATAAAGACGTTGATCTGTGGTGATTTTATTGTGGATCTCTATTAGTGTGACAAACGGTTATTTGGTGGCTTTAGTTTTGGTTAGTCTCTGATATTTATATATTGAGGTGCTTTAGTTTGTGTGTTTGACAAGTGAAGGAATTCGAGGTTTTAAAGTGGTTTGTGAATATATTTGTTCTGTTCTTGATCGAGAAGTGCGTGGTTTAAAGTATCTTAGTGGAAGCCAATCATTTCCAAGCTATTAAGTTGCAACCGAATTTAACTATTCGAGCAATACTACGAGTCGCCTCAATTTTAAGAAGTAAATTAAAGTTGAAATAGAATCAAATTTCTATTAAAACGTGATAGTTTCAATGGGGTCTAAATTTCAGTGGAGTTCAACCAATTACGCTGCCTCTGAGTTGCCAGTTATCTTCTAAGGTGTGGTAGTGCAATGGAGTTTAGAGTTGATAGCCAAGGAGTTTGAGTGTATTTCAGAGTGCCGGCTATGATTCTCATTTCCTGGCGTAGTTGGATGTCGATTTTTAGTTTGTGTGAGCTGCGACCCCAGACAGGGCACAGTATTCAGCAAAGCTATAACACAGTGCCAAAGCGGAAATTTTCAGAACAGATGGTAGAGCGCCCCAAGTTGCTCCAGTTAGCTTTCATATTAAAGAGTTTATCTTTTTCAGTTAGTTAGCACTTTCTTCCAGATTTTTACGGTAGATCAAAGTTTTTTCCAGGTACACCCCAAGGTATTTAGGGGTTTTATCATTTGGTAGTTTCGAATCGTTTATTTTGATTTTGAGAGTTTTACCAGCTTCATAATTGTTTATATGAAAGAAATTGGTTAATGTTTTTGTGGTGTTCAATTCCAGGTATCATTTATTGAAGTAGTTATGAATTGTCTGGCAATTAGATTCCAGTACTTCCTCAATTTTCTTTGTATCTCGAGTCTGGTATGCCGTAGCAAGGTTATCAGCACATGTGAATTTTGAGAGCTTGTGTCTGGGAGGTCCGAAGTGTATACACTGAAAAATGTAGGTGCAAGTATCGATTCCTGTGGGACACCGTTTTGATTGTTCTCGTCATACTTTGGTCACCTCCCAGTAAATGAGTGAAATATCTTGGTCCATCATGCGTTTCAGCAATTTTAAGGTCTTTTTGCATTTGATAATTTTGATTAGTTTGAGCATGAGTCCATTGTACCATACAGTGTCATAGGCAGCAGCCAGATAAAAAAAACGGTGCCTGTTTTAAGTTGCTTTTCAAAGCCAGCTTCTACGAACGAAGTTAGCGCCAATACTTGTTCAGTGGTATCTCTGCCGGGTCTGAAGCCTGCCTGTTCCATTGGTAGCATTTGGTCAATTATCATGTCAATACAAAAGAGGATTATACGTTCAATTGTTTTGTATAGGCAACTCAGTAAAGAGATGGGTCTGAAACTACGGAGATTGTCAACTGGTTTCTTCGGCTTCAGTATTGCAATTATCTTCGCATGTTTCCATGATTCCGGGTATTTAGAGGTTTTGATTACGTCAGACAATACTGTAGCGAGACAGGCGAGAACTTTGTCCCCGAGATTTTTTATCATTTATGGGTAGATGCCGTCAGTCCGTGCGGATTTTCCTTGTTTGATTTCATTTATTGCTCGTTTTGTTTTGTTTTTTCCTACTGAGGCTGTTAGTGAGGGGTCAGCATCAGGGTATTTATGATAGAGCTTCTGAAATTTATTTCTGATGTTTCGTTCGAATTTGTACCTCGGTGAGTGCATTCCTCTTTCTTTCTTTCTTTTGTTTGCCACTGTGCCTGCTGATATTATTGTCCGTTTTTCTGTTTTCTTGGATTTGTGAGGATTTAGTTTTTTCATCAAATTCCAAACAAGTCTTCTTGATTGTGTGAAAACCATGTTTTCCATTCTTTCTCTCCATTTTTTTTATGTTTTCTCCAAGGGATGCTAGAATCTGTCTGCCACTTTATTGCCCAGGGTTTGTTCGAATTCCCTTGGTAATTCTTTAGAACGTTTTGTCCAGCAAAGGATGTATTGTTCTTTGTATCTTCTTGGAATGTTTCACTTGGCGCTTTTTAGCATAAGTCAGGTGAAGCTTTTGATATTTTCCTGAGTTGTAGGAATCTGGTTGCAGTTTACTTCAATATAGTTTTTGCACTGTTCCCAATTTGAGTTTTGGAAATTCCATCGTGATTTAGGTGAAGAATTGGTCACTGGAATTTTTAGTCCATTGGTGATTAGAATTGGTTCATGTTGGCTGTTTGGAAAATTATTCAGTACCTCTAGCCTAGCTTGCATTGCACTTTTGTCTTCTTTTCCAGTCACAAATACCAGGTCAGGCATGTATTCTTTCTATCATCGAGCAGGGAACAAGGTTCCTCTATCTCGTGGGTTGTATAAGAGGTGAAGGTTGTTTTGATTTGCCCAATTGCTCACTTTTTTCTCCTGCTTTGTCATTCGTGGGACAGCCCCATTCTGTGTGTTGACTGTTAAAATCTCGTGTTATCAGTGCTGGTTGTTGGCAGCCCGGTAGGGGAGGGTCAGGCCAATCGGTTTTTGGGGGTTTATATACGTAGATGATATTCAGGTTTCCATGTAGAACATTGATGTGAAAAATATTTTCATTTTTTATTTCTGAGTTCACTGGTATAATTGGTTTTGGGATTTTTGCATACGTTGCTATTCCTTATTGTTCATGGTTTAGGTTTGCAACAAGGGTGTAGTTTGGGATTTCACATCTTGAGAGAGTTTCGTCTTTTCTCAGATGGGTTTTCTGAAGGTGCAGTACATCCACGTTATGCTTCTTAAGCAGTCTGCTCAGGTATTCAGATTTTGGCATTGAAAGACCTTCTACGTTTAGGGACATAACTTTTATTTCTTATTCCAATTAAATTTTTTCTTGTTTATCCGAGATGAGGCTCTTCGAATTTTCAGAATCTCGCTGATTTTTTGATTCAGTCGGATTCTGGCCAATAGTATCACGGTCCTTTTTGTTCTGGGCGACGACCGAGTCAGTATGAGGTTTTATTGCTAGACGTTCCATTTTTGGAGGGGTGGATCCAGGAGTACAAGATTCTTCCAGTTCGGACACCGGGTTTCTTCTAGTTTAGACCAACAATCTCCACGAAATCAGAAACTGGAAAGAACATTTAGCAATTGCTAGAGGACATAAACTCGGAGGTGCAGTCAAAAGCATGGCCAAACCAACGACGAAACACTTTAACATTTATTTTATGTTTCACCATCATTAAAGGTAATATTAAGCATAGGTTTGAAGAACAGGATCTGATAGATTTCTATCCTTTGATTTTGGAAATGATCCTCAGAAATATCTTGAGATTTGCCAAATGATACTTAATAACACAACCAAAGTATTTTGCACTACAGAAAAGCAGCCCTAATTTGCCATGGAAATCCATGCATCAAAAAACTATTTAACCTTTGATGTTACCATCGGCTCAAATGACCCGCTGAAGTATGTAAAATATTTGATCTTTTTATATTACACAAGATTAAGAAAATCTTCGAAATAAATTACAACGAATTGTACAGAGATAATTGTCTAATATTTTTCAAAAACTTACCCGGTCCATCCACTAAACAAAAAAGAAAAAATTGGTCAAATTTCTTCAATGATAATTAATAGCAAATTTATTTGAGCTAATTTCTTGAACGCTGCATTTAATCTTATAACTGGGAAATTTTCGCCATTTAGAAATCCAAACAACAAAACCAATTTGCATCAACACAAAGTCTAACCATTCACCAAACATAACAAAACAAACTGCAGACAGTGACACTGTTTTGACCTATCAGGTCTCACTAGTGCAGTTGGTGACCGACAAGAAACTAGAGGCTTTTAATAAAGCATAGCTTAGACCGACACACTTGTGGAACCTTTACTACGTCCACTGTAGTAGTTGGTTTGTCAGTACTCTGCGAAGCCGCGTCACTCGTGAAAGAGTGACGGTTGTCGCAGGTGCACTAACAAAACTGATTCCTTCAATGATCAACTATCGACTCACTAACCTTATTTCCTCTCCGCATTAGTTTATCAAGGCCGCACCAGAGTACAAATAAAACAGTACACGCTAGTGAATATGAAAGTAACGTAAGTATAAAGAAATTAGGATACCAATCAGAAGAAATCAACAAAGAAAAATAATATGGTTCAACACTGCATTAAGCAGAAACGTTAAAACCAATATTGAAAAGGCATTTTTAAAGATTATACGTAAGTACTTATCCGTCACTACAATCTATACATAGTCTAAAACAAAAACAATGTGAAAGTAAGATGCGGCTGCATGCCAAACATAGGAACTACATGCAGGTCAGACCCGATTATCCGTAAAGCGCGGGACATGGAATTCATTTGGATAATTGAGTTTTTGGAAAATCGTTTTTTGCTGTCAACGTATTGTTCTAAAATTAATGGAATTGGGAGGACAAGATTTTCTTACGGATAATTGAAATTTCGGATAATTGCATTTCCGATAATCGCGTGGACCTGCATAATCAAATTTCACAACGTGATGATATTATTCGGAGAAGAGGAAGACAGACACATGCCATTGTGTAACTGCAGAAATAAAGCAGACTGCCCGCTCTAAGGTGATTGCCGTCAATAGCAAATCAAGCCAATATACAAACAAATACAATAAAGCTATTGGATTGGATATTGCGATACCGAGTTCGAAACTCAGTAATACAAACACTATCAATCTTTAAAAAAGAATGCAATGGCACAGTCAGAAGCTGTGTCGGACGCTAAAATCACAAGAGAAGAACCAAATTTAAAATGGGAAATTTCTAATCACGCACCATCATATAAATGTGGAGGTAGACTTTGCAATGTGTTCTTTTCAGAAAAGCTTGCTATCCTGCAGGCTAACAAAAATATAGTATTAAACAGAAAATTTGAATTGACCGCGATGTGTCGGCACAAGGCAAAATTTAAATTGAGAAACTTTTCTTTCATTTGATGATTTTCATGTAATGCAATTGATAAATTTCGCTAATATTTTTGCAAGAGTAACTAAAATTTTTGTTACAGTAACTAATATTTTTGCTAAAATTTTTGTTACGTCATACACCCTTTTATTAACCACAACAGCATCCTAATTTTTTTTTCCATTTCTATAAAAGCACCAAGTAGCAATCAACAGTGATGAGGTATATCATCAGCCTTGTAATCAAATAGCATTTAATTTATCAGAGGTGGTTCCATTACCGTGGTGGAACTCAGAATATTTTGGTAGGTGCATAGGCCTAATAATAATTCGTTAATCCCACTTATCAAACTCTAGTTTTTAGCCGATTGGGAGCAACATTAGTGTAGTTGATCGCTAGTATATTTAATGCATTTTATTTCACCATCCAAAATTTTGCAGATCTTATGCACTTTTGACGAGCCTTTAGGCGAAACAACTCTTGTGAATATAAGAATTATTAATTTACACAACTGTGATCTATATATTAGCCAGGGAATTATTTAGCACTAAAGCTTGAGACATTGAGGACTCTAGACACAACCACAGGTCAGATTGCTCGCTCTTAATACAGTAAATGAATAGATAGCAATAAATCACGGTTTGGCTTGTATGTCAACCCTATTTGGACCGGGATTTTTTTTGCTTTCTATGTCCGGGGGGGGGGGGTCGATTTGATCCTAGCACTTTGGCAGCTGATAACTTTTAAACCGCTTACAATAGCGATTCTGTATTTGCTCAGATAGGTGCAGAATTTATTTTTCAAGCTAATTATATACTTTTGGTTATGATGAGATTATCAGCGTTTAGCGATTGTAAATCAAATGCAAAGCATCAGTTTTTAGATTTTTGTCGTAATTAAAAATAAAGAAACAGCCGGAGAATTTTCTTTTTTCGTAGTGTTTACTCATCGACGTTGTGGTTTTGTAGTCGCTTAAGCGCAGTTTATCACTGTCAGCAACCAGGTAGAAAGTCCAACAAATCATCAATTTGCCATTTTCCCTTTTACAAAAAATTTACCAGCCGTGATGTTTGTAACATTACTTATGTTGAACTACTTGCCATATGCCAAGTGTCTAACTCTCTAAATTTTTTAATTTAAATTGATTGTTTGTAGATGTGAAACAGGGTGTAAAATAGCATTTCAAGACAAAAATTTCTTAACTTCATGAAATTATTGCTCTATTCATTTAGACAAAAAATGCAAGCTATGCTTGTTCGTCACGGATAAATATTCCTATTGATCAAGACATAAATCTCATTCAAATTAAGAAATGCTCACGAATCATATGACTCTTTTTTATTCTTTTCTCCTTATGCAACGCAATACGACGTTTTTGTAAGCCCTCCAACTTGTGTGCAGACTTAAACGATTAGAATTTTTTAAGCATTTTCAAATGAGATTAAACTTGGAATTAGAACATTAATGCTTTTCTCAAATTAGAGTAGAAAAAAATTAGACCATTTTTGATTACCACAAATTAAAGTAGAATTGGAAGTAGAGCTTTTCAATTTTTCTGAAATTAGTTTGAAATTTTAATTACCAAGAGATTTTGGTGCCATTTGAACAACTTTGCAAAACCACTTTCTATTTGCGACAATTCTAAGACTTTTTCATTTCTGCCACCAAATTATTGTGAAGACCTATTTTCTTTTTATGGATCACCTAATTTCGATCTTGATTTTTGGCCAAACTTTTTGCAAATGCAGGTGATCTTTAACAAAAAAAGGTCTTGTCATTTTTAGATTCGACTCTTCGGTCAGGAACTTTTTCGAAATTAGATTATGTAGAATTGGAAGTAAGGATTTTTCAAATTAGATTAGAATAAGAGACTTTTAGTTCTTTTTAAATTAGATTAGATCAGCGACTTTTTGCTGTAATTCACCGAATTAGCCAGATAGAATTATCTAGTTGTCCAAGTCTGCGTGTGTGACGAGTAATATGAAAAAGCTCTCAAGCAAACTTAAGTTTTGGATTTGCTACAAAAACCGGTGACATTAAAACAATTGTGGACTTCGATTCTTTTTAATAGCAACTTTTTCCGACAACGATAGGTTTATGTAGCATATCTTTTATCCCTCATACCACAATAACACCAATGCAGCAGTTTTGTTTCCCTCTAGAGATGTCATATGATATTTAAACGGTTCTATCAGTTTTTATATTCAATCGGGATTAATTATAATGTCACCAATTTGAACTTTATCATCCTAACTTGTGCTTTGAGGTGTTAGTGAATTTAGAGCTATTAATTAAAAAATCACTTGCAATTAACAGAATACATTACAAATGTGAAGCTATTTCTGGACTAGCTGGTGTATTACAGTCATTCCCCCTGCTGTTTCTGCCTATAGTTTATTGTCTAATATGAAAATACGGGAACACTCCATTGAATTTACGGGTAATATCAACAATACATATATCATCGACAAAATCAGCAATATGCTCCCAATGTTTCAAAAACAACTAAGGCAGTGCAATTTTATCTGTAAGTGTAAGCCAGCAACAGTTTAGTCTTGCAAGCAAAAATCACAAATGCAAATAAGATGCTTATTACACAAAAGCTATGTGCATGTTTAACACTTGCTCAATTACTTAGAAATTTTGCTTTTTTTTCTTTTAAACCTTTTCCTTTAATCTTACTGATACATGCATTGCATCGCCTTCGTTTTTCACTTTGATGAGGAAAAAAGCTGTTTGACGTTTTTACATGTTTGGAGGATATTTTTTTCCGCAGTACCATCTCAATTGTGCGAACTACAGAAGAATTTATGCCCATTAAACTTGGTCGTTCTATATGTGGGCGAATTAAAGACATAGCTTGTTCAAATCCGAAATCTATAGATTTTATGTTTCGAGGCTGTAGATCATTGTTCATTGCACATGAGGAGCTAGCGTTCACTCGACATGTGTCCAAAACATAAGAAATGCATTCATACTCCAGCGCTTTGTTTTTGATTTACAGCTGTAGAACCTCATTCTTTGATCAATAATGTCTGTTCCGCCTTTGGAAAAGTCGTATAGTTTGTAAATAGCGGGCTTGCTTTTGTTGTCATCTTTTGCAGTGGCAAAAAGTGGTGACGCTGTTGACAATAATAAAACATTTCGCTTTCCTGAACTTTTGGTTTTTACCACATACAAGTGCAGATTTAATAAGCCGTTATCCTTTTCCCAATAAATTTTGTATGAGTTTGTTTCTCGGTCTTTGATTTCTTTAATTTCAGCTGGAATTTCTTTTCGATTTGATTATAAAGTTTCTTCATAAGTTATTCTGTGGTCAAGCAGCCACTCCACCATTGGTATTGACGTATACAATCTATCATTTGATATGTTTCTTCCCACTAAATTTGTGTGGCATTCCAAATTTTGAATTAGGTATTTTGCTGTTTGTGACGTCCCAGAAGTGTAGTAAGATGTTGGCTCCGCTTTTGGCTTACCAGAATACATAGCAGTTGAAAAGGAAAAGCGTTTATTGATTTATACAGCATTCCATACTTGGCTGGTTTGCTCGAATTAAATTGTTTGAAACTGATTTGCGTTCTCGTAGGATAAAGAATTTCATCCAGCAACAAATAATCATCAGGAACTAAAAATTTCCCATCATTTTTGTTAAATTCTTCAAACATTTCGCAAAAAGCTGCAAATTGATCGTGTTGCCAACGAGTAGGACGCATTGTATGGTCATCAAACGTTATGTGAGCAAACAAAAATTTAAATCTGTTCCTGGATATAGTTGCACTAAAAGCTGGATTGACAAATATTTCATGGAGCATCGTATCAGTGCTTTGATGCGGTTGTCCTAGCAAGCCTCGCATGTAAATCATTCCTATCAATGGCAATACTTCTGAAGGATTGGTCAGTCGTACATACCCATATCTGCTGCTGCTATCTGCCGCAAGCATACTCTGAGGTTGCATCATTTTTCTTCTATTTTTCGATTAGTTTCTATAATTATTATGTCCAGCATTATTTTTGTGAAAGAAAGCATCCAAGCTTGCAAAGGAGATTTTATGTCTTTCACTTCTTCTCGAACACCGGTCTTATCTTTAATAATATTTAACTGCGTCTGACGACCGCGGCTTGAATAAACATTTGACTGTTTTATTTGTACACCCAAATTATTTGGAGACTTTGGGTTTTCCAAATAACTAGTAAAAGTTTTTCAGTTGTTAGCAAACATAGCGGGATGTAATTTTGTTTATCAAGAGTACTTTCCAGATCATGAATTAATTTATCACGGATAAGCTGATGTTCCTCTGTAGTTCCAGCAGTATTGCTTGCATTGTCCTGATTACCTGTGACGTTTTGGTCAGCTCCGTTTACATCGTCAGGATTATCAAAATTAAAAGATGTTAATAGCGTAGCATCTATTTTATCATCAGAAGCTAAAGAGGCTATGTTTTCAATATCATTGTTTTCTTTGTCAGATATTTCATTGAAAATTTTACGTAACACTTCTTACATGTTTGTTTTTTGTCAGTTCACGTAACAGCCACTGTTGCATATTTTCAATCCAAGAAGAATAGCAAGTGCGTTTGTTGTCCTCCCATCTACCAATCCACAATTTCAAATGGCAACAAAATTACTATATCAATATAAAAAGCGAAAAGTATATTATCACACCTCCGCGCTTGGAAATGATTCTATTTACGTAATTGCATTTGTCAAGTAACCAAATTACCTAATAATATCTAGCGTTACTTTATTCGTGGATCATGGCTTAGCGTCAAGAAGATATTCATTTGACAAAAAGCGACAAATTAGCTGTGTCTTTGAAAACTTTGATGTTTTTGGCCTGTCAAATTAAGAGTTGGCATTTACAGCCAGAAGTTTTTGAAAAAAAAATTTCTGAGAAACAGCACAGCTTTACAGTCATTGCGTCATTTCAAAAGCATTCTGCGGTTTACACAACGCGTCACGGTTTTGCGTGTACGCCCTTTCTCTTTTTTTCTTTATTATACAAAATAAATCGATGATTTGTCCAAATGGGTTTTGAAATTGTTTTATTTACTGCAAAACTGCAATGAATGTCTTTGTCAGTTTAACACCAACCACAAGCCAGATAAATTCTAGGAAACGTCAAAAAAGTTTCAAACATTTATCTCAAGCGGTCGCCTAGTTACAGGAGTTTCAATTTGCATGGGTTAAATCGACCCCCCCCCCCCCGGTTCTAATAAAGTTAATCATGTGCAGTGGGACAAAATTATCACAATTGTAATTCTGATGTATCGATTACGTCATAATATGATGAAACCTTCTCTAAACTTGAAAAAGGTATCTATTATTCTGCTAAACCGTTAAACATTCAAAAGTTTTGTGATGTTTTACTTATTTTGTGCTAAGTCAAATGATTTGTTTTAGCACAAAATAAGTGAAACATAAAAACGCTAGGGCTTTTAACCACAAGAATCAAATGTTAGTTCAAAACTACGCCAAAGTTTTGATGTACTTGTTTTTCTACTAAAACTTGCGCTTGCCTTTGCAATTGGTTATGCGTTCTAGTTCTCTCGTAGCTTGGATTACATAAACCAACAATTTTTAGTTTCATTGAAGCAGATAGTAAATTCTTCTTTCAAGCCTTCTTGGTGTTCGTCCACCTAGCATGTGCTATTGACTCTTTTCCTTTGTTTCAAGACTTTCCAAGTTTTAACGGTAATTAATCAGTCTACTTACATCAAATTTATTAATGCACACGTCATCACAAGATGCATTACTACAAACGGCAAAAATAAAATCATAACATTAAATGTATTACTACTTAAATTAAAAATGGTTCACTTAAGAATACAACAAAGATAGTTTGGCTTATCGATTCGCAGCTATCAACAGTACTTTTTTCATCAGCATATCACTAGGCTTGTAGTCTAACAAACACCCACAGAGAGAGAAAGTGGTGTTTATTTGACCAACTGCAAAAAATCAAGCAGTGCAAAATATATTGCAAAATTACACTTCAAAGGTTGGTAAGAATAGAACAAAAGACCACATAGATCATTAAGTTGAAAATATATGAAAATTAAACAGAGTGCTATCACTGGCTATTTTAAATCAAATTGGGGAAATGTGGGGCAAAGCGATAATATACAGGGTGATTGAAAAATAACTCTTTATTTTTAAAGTTTTACGATTTATTTATGAATTATTATTTTTTCAAAAAATGGATTTGAGAAGAACACATGTGACATGAAGTTTTATTTAAGATTTGACAGGTGCACTAGCATTTGCCTTCAGATTCTGAAGCCCCTAGGGAATCACATCAACTGATCCTCCTACAAACTCTTGTGGTATGGCGGAACTAGCTTGTAATGGTTATCCTTCAAGTACTTCTAAAGTCGTTGATTTTGTAGAAAACTTATTTCTTCTACCCAAAGAAAAATGTGGCCTGGTGTTAAATTAGGGCTTGTGGCTGGCCACTCAGGCAGACTGCTAGATGAGTACACTCTTTTAGAGTTGAATGTCAGGACATCTGTGCAGGGTTTTAAATTTTAAAACAAAATGACCAGAAAAAAAACAAAATGCAAATGTATTTATCATATATAGCATTAAGGAACTTACATTTAAAAATTGAGAAAACAGTAAATGCATATAAAAAAATTTTATTAATAGTTTAAAATAGGGAGTTGCTTTCCAATCACCCTGTACAGTAGAATATGTGAGCTCAATCTTCTTGGGATAGAGGGGAGCGAGGCAATAACGAAAGGAAACCTTTTGCAGCGAAAATTTAGACCTTCAAGGCAATATAAAACCCTTTCACTTTTGAGATTAACTCTGTGAAAACGATAATTTTGCGCATTGTGGTCTCCAAAGCAGCAGGATAATCTTTCTTTTTGGAGATCGACTTCCTGAAACCGAGAATTTCATCTCCAAAACCACTTTTCTTTAACAGTTTTTGCTTCTGCCATACACTTTGCCGGGCTATCGCTTTTTTCCCCTTTTTGAATACGCAACCGGTTGGTGTTACGATCAATCAGTCTATCTCTACAAAAATAACACAGGCAAACAAAAAATCTTTTTCAAAAGGCATGAAATGTTACATTTACTTCTAGATAAATTGAGGTCGCTGAGTCTACAAATGCACTTGGCTTTGCTGAATTGACGTTATTGTAGGAGATGATGCAACTTTCTTGTTTAATCTAATTCAGATGTGCAAAGTGCCTGTATTTAAAACTGGAACTGAATCTACTGGCTGCAGCAATTTTATTTAGCGTTTGTCTTGAATATCTGGGACAACTAACTACCTTAGGTGGTTTATAAGGTTGTTGAGAAACTTCTTTCATTGTGGCCGCAGTGGAAATATATGAGTAAAAGATTTATTAAAAATTTGTCAGGAAAATAAGTTTAGTTGGAATTTCAAAGATTTCACTTTTGCATATATTTTGTGCACGAATTAATCTGTACATGTTTTGATACTGTTGGCAGAAAAATTTGAAACTAAAATGACAGAAGAAAGTTATGTAGAATTGTTTGACGGGCCGGATTAAAATATAAAACGGGCTGGATTTGGCTCGTTGGATGTAACTTGCCCAGCCCTGGCATAAAGCTTACTTTGGCATAAAAGTGGGAGAACAGAATGAATCTTGGGCACCACAAAAAGTGTGCAAGGGTGCACCGAAACTTTACGTTTGTGGATCAGGGCAAGATCAAGGGAAAGTGGTTTTTGAGTTTCTAGGATTTGGCGTGAGCCAAAAAATTGAAATTATGGATTTTATTTTTGTGAGGTAAACATGTCTCGATGGAACCAACGAAAAAGTCATAATATTACCTCGCTATTGAATCTTCAAGACCACCAGTACTGCACTGCAGTGAAGTTACAGAACCAATATTTATTTCCTCGCCAGATTTTACTTCGGAAGAACCAAGATTGGAAGCAATGGTAGATAGTGGCAGCAGCTGCAATAACTATAGCAGAACTAATGTGGTTGCAGAAGCATCTTTGCAAATCAAAACCATTTATCTAATGCCAGCAAACCGATTTTGCTCCAAAACTGAATTTGTCTATAAAAGGTTCTAAAATTTTAATGTCTCGTTTTGGTAAACATGACACCCTGGGTTCGGAAATCCAAATGAAGATTTTCCGGACTAGGGAAAAAGTCTTTATTCGATTTTTCGGTAATTCTATTTGGTTCATGCTCATAAGGTCATGCTTTATTTTTAAGCGTTTAGTTAGTCTAGATAACAACGACAATTAGGCTGCTCAAAACAGTTATCTTTCTGCCACATAAAAACTGGTATATCCCGTTTAGTGTCTCACCCAAAAAGTACAAGCCGGCTTTTTTCCACGCTTTTACTTTTGTACTGAGCTACAAGAAGGCAAGCTGTAAATACTAATTTTGAAGTTACTCGACATGGAAAAATCTTCGGGTGACTTAACATGGAAAATCAATCCAGGTCTACACGTTGCTAAACGTACGCTCTACCCACTACTACATCGCGCCGGTTACTAAAGAAAGTAACTTTGAGTATTGCAGCAATATCAAATATCTTCTAGCTGTGGCCTAACTTGTCTCAGTGAAATCAGGTGAATATAGTTTGTGTATGGACAGAGAAGTTGTAAAGGAAAAATGCTTAGATATATCTACAAGGTTTTGAACAAAAGTGAGCTACAAACAGCATAACTGACCCGTGTGTGTCGATTTTAAAATGGTGAACTTTTTGTTAATACAGCAAAGCGGCTATACTAAGTATCTATGCTATTTTTGTTTCTTGGATAGCAGAGCCACTGATCAACATGGGCTAGGAAAAGGTTGCAGAAGCAGCCTGTAGCGGGGGACAAAAACATCATAAATAAACCACTGGTTTATCGCAACTGTCTCCTTATCTCCATTACACCTAAAGCAATGTCTAATGAAAAAATTTGTCATGGCACTAGATAAAAAATGTGATGGTTTGATTACATTTCCGAAGCATTTCCTGGATGTGATAGAAAAAACTCTGGATAGACCGCAAATTAGCAGGCTGTTTAAAAATCAAACCTTGGTATCGCAACTTTGTTTGAGTCAGTCACATGGTGTTCATTTATTTCAGTTATACTGGAATTCCTAGGAAAAACGAAAGCAAGTAACTTCCGAGATATTGAGATCTAGATGCTTACAAACTTCCAAGGTTTCAGAGCAAGAATGGGCATTAAAATTCATTACCTGTTTATTTACTTTGATTGCTTTCCAGAAAACCTTGGTGATGTCAGTGAAGATCAAAGTGAGAGGTTCCATCAAAACAATGGAAAAAAATATTTAGGTTGCTTGATTTCTGATTACTGGTGGAGCCTGATTCGTGACTGCATTGATTAAAGTCGCAGGAGCGAATCATCCAGGAGGATTTTTTGCAGGTGGATGCCAGTTACTTAAGGCAGTATAACACGGCATTTATTAAGCTTTTCCAAAAAGCAGTAAACTTGTGGTACATTTATTTCATCAAATTTTTCACCTCAAGCAAATAGTCTAAGAAAGTAGTAGTCATATTATTCAAAAAAATTTCATAAAGCACCTGCAAAACCTATCACAGTATATACTTACCTTCCATTGTAATTGTTTTGATGTGAAACCGTTAATGATTGATTTACAAAATTTTGATGGCTCTTTTATTAATGCTTTTGCATAAAATGTACAATTTGTAGATGTTTATCATTTTACTGTATTCGTGTGTTAATTTTTTCTTAAGCTTTTAGCAATTTTCTTGACTGATTCCGACAATACGTTTATTCTCCCTAAGGAAAAGAATAGAAGTAGATTACCTTAATTTAGAAGCAGCGTGGGGTTGCACAAAAGCCGTGGTTCTCCAAGTTTTTTGAAGTCGTTAAGGATCGAAGGCATAGTAAAAGCATTGAAATAATTTAAAGTTTATCACTTTCAAAATTTTGGTATATAAATATAAATGGTCGTTATTTTTGTTTTTAGTCAAAAATACGAAAATTAAACAAACTTTTTATTTTTGGTTTCATAATTTGTTTCTAAATACGCTACTGGGTCTGAGCACTACGATTTTTGCTACTTTTATGTTTACAATAACGATTCAGTATACAAAAAATTTGATAATTCAAAAACTAGAGCCTATTTTCAAAAGTTGGTTGGTGTTATGTTCGAACTAATCACCTCTTATATACCCAACAAGCACCTTTGTATTGGGTGGCAAGCCAGTTTTGTTTAATAGTGCAATAAATTTTAAAACGTTTTTTTGTATAAATAGAAAGTTCTGTTGTGAAATATGAACAATTGATGACAAAAAAAATTAAGACAAAGAATACAAGCATTGAGTTGCCAAGGAATTAGGTAGAAAGGCGACTCATCTATGGTTAACAAAAACACAAACGCAAAAAAATATTACCAAAAACAGCGTACAGAAAAACAATAATAAACCATGCAAAAAGGAATTTTTGATACTATGTGGCTAGTCAAAACATCTTGTTTGGTTACAAAAAAATAACAATATATACCAGTAAGCTCATAAAAAAACTTAATATTACCAACAGTTTAAGTAGGCAGTAGGCTTGCACAGGAATAAACGAAGACACAACAGTGAGAAAACTAACACCGGACAAAAAAGCGTGCAGAAAGGAATATACTATTATGATCTTGGATATAGTGTGCTTTACCAAAAGCACTCACTGATGTCAGTTAGAATTTAAGCACAACAACAAATAAATTAAACCAAACAGTAACAGACAATTATAAAAACCACTTAAAGTTGAAAATAAATAAAGGTTTGAGTTTATGATTTGACATCAAATGTGTTTATACTTTTTGATATACATCATATGTAATTTTTCTATGGAGGCGAAAAAGAGTTCCAGATTAAATTTCTGCGAATTGCAAATTATTTTTGCCTCGTTGTCTATATGAAAGTCGCAAACAATGATAAAAGAGGAAAAAATATAGCATAGCTGACAAATTGTCAATTTGAAGATATAAGTGTATGCAACCCAGATCTACAAACTGCCAAGCGGTCGCCCTAACCATTACACTAATGCCAAAGAAAAGTAAAAACCAAAACTCTCGTGCATCAGGTCAACTTGTGAAAACTTAGGTTTCTCTTCTGCTTGTCGAAAACATAAAAGTTGAATATTAGCAAAAGTAAGGCTTAGAACGATACATAATAGAAATTAAATGTGAATGAAGGCATGACACAGATATTAGTTTACGATTGATATCGGGTTACTAGTTTTAATTTCCTGTATACAATAAAATAAGTCTACTTCAAAATAATCATGGAAAGTAAGTCTAAAATGTTTATTCATTTCTGCTAGCAAGATCTGTCACGGTGTAATGAAAAGTGACATAAACCGATATTAAATTACGTTGGTAAAAGATGAAAATCTTTATTAGAGCAAAAAAATAAATCGGGGAGGTGAGCTCATGAATAATATTTTTGTTCAGTTTGAATAAAATGGTTGAACAAATTTTAATGACCTGCATGAAATGGATTTGCAGATTGATGCTTTGATGATAGATGCCAAACACCTTGCCATGCTTCCCAATGACATTATCGATCGACTAATACTGAAAATCAATCAAAAGTTGGTGTTGAATTCAAGATTTTTACTAAGAGATATAACTACTTACAATGAAAAACGTGCTTATCTACGAAGGATCGCCGGTTCTCGAGGAAAACCGGTCTGTTGATGTTTGTTCATAAATAACAAAATCACGTGATCATTACAACCAAATTATATTTCAGGAGATACGTACAAGCTGAAATATGATTTTCGAAAATGACTTCTGAAAACATGGTTATCAAATATATAACTCAATGATTGAAACATCACTTATCAAGAAATATTCGTTCATCACCGCTTCATTATATCTGCTTTTTATATTAATTTTATAGTTTGTTGATTATAGGAATATCAGCTTACACTAGTAGTGAGGTGGGTGGGGGAATGCAACCGTAAACGGGGACCAAATGAAAATCGGGGACCAAATGGAAAGAAATTTTCACATTTTATTGAAGTACACCCTCGACGTGATTTGCTTGAAAATTAAAAATGAATTAAAAGTAATTTTCAAAATTTTCAACTCGCATAACTCCATTTATTTAACTCGATTGTTATTTAAATCAAAGGTGTGCAACCTTTTTTGCAATTGGGCCAAAATCTGAGTTTTTGAAAATTTCGCAGGCTAGCTGAAGTTTGTGTCCAGGCTCAATAAAGCTTACCAGCTGTGATTGAACACAGTTTTCATTGAATGTGGTAGAAAAGACTTTTTTTTTCTTTTTGAAGATAACAGTTTTCAAAATCGTAAATTTGCCAAAATTCTTGAATTTGTTCAGCGATGACCTTTTTTTTTTAAAAAATCAATATTTCTCCAAATTTTTATTGCTTTAATTTCACCAAAATTTCCAAATTTCTTTCACGGGGTAAAAAATTCTTCAACGGTTAAAAAAATTACACGTCGAGGGCCGCAGTTTTCACTCCTCTGTTCTAAATTATATGCCAGACAAAGGATTTTTGTGACATTATTCTTAGTAACTGTGCGCAATTAACTGTATTGAGAAATTTCTTACATCGTGCGCCAGGTGGTTTCTGGATTCAGTCACTCTGAAGATGGAATGTGCGTTTTTGTACGATTTTGTCTGGTTTTGAGCGTGTTTTTTCTTTATGCGTTTTTCAATAGAAATTTTTACTCGCTTGCTATTTATATGGTGTTGTACAGTATACGTTGCTGCTCGAACATTCGGTTTGCCCTAAAATACGTAATAAAAGAGTATTTGTTTTGCGGATAAAGATGTACAAAACACTTACAGAATAGCACTTATAAACACTTACATCGTTCAGAAAAAACTGGATGCTCGCACAACAACGTACCGGTTCACTATGTACAGTAAATCCAAATGCATAGGCAAGCGAATGAAAATCTCCATATGAAAAAATTAAATGTACAAAACCATATGAAAAAATTAAATGTCCAAAGAACAAAGACGTACAAAACCGGAAAAAACATGCCAAAACGAATACTGTGTATAACTAGCTACCTGGAAAAAGCAGAAAAAGATAGGTGTACGCAATAGACGTTTTGTACAGTTTTGTATCTTTTTTGTCCAATTTTGTATCTTTTTGCTCTCAAGCATTTTTGAAAAAAGCTTTATCCGCTTGGATATTTCTATAGCGTCATATAATAGGGGTGTGCAACTTTTTTTCAAGGCGGATTGATTTTAGGTATCTTAAAAATTTAGCATACCAATCAAAGTTTATATGTTAGATCCTCAAGAACAGTTAGATCCCTTCCTAATTGATTGCACAAACAATTTGGGATAAATTCTTAAACATTTTTAGAGAGAAGCTGAGAGCTGTAAAAGATCCTTTTTCTAAAAACCGCACCCTTCGTTATATATTTCTGGAGCTGCTAGTGGATGCATTCACTGCTGTTGGCCAGTGTCGGTTTTGCCACGCCAGCCGTTTGTGATTATTGAAATACAAAATCCAATTAGTACGTTAAGTTTTTAATGTATAACTTAAAATTTTAAAGATTTAATAAAAATCTTTTTCCGCTGTTTTCACGCTACTGTAGATTGGCCTCAATTTCTTGGCTTTAAGCATAATGGAAATGCTACTGGCTGCAAATTTGATTTGTATACCTTGCTTTAAATTAATGATTCGTCGTACAAATTTGAAGAAAGCATTGAGTAAAACTACTATATGTGATCAATGTACAAAATATAATCAATGTGTGTAAATAATTTGCTGTAGAAATTTGAAGAAGACATTTAATTGGAGGCATACTCTGTCGGGTTTGTAAGCCTAACGTGTATCACTTTGCTGTCGTTAATTTTTCGGTCTGCTGTTTTGATTAGTTTTTAAATGCTACGATTATTTTATATAAAAAATTTTTTTAAATATTTGCTTGCTATAGTTTCAACAATATATTATTACGATAAAATACATTTTCAAATTTATTGATCTTTTTAGTGATTTATGCGCGTTTGATCTAAAAAGTTTTCTGTTTTTGCGTTTTAATGGATCAGCCTTAATTTTTTGGCTTTAAGCATAACAGACCTGTTACTAGCTGTGTATTTCATTTGTATATTGTATTTTAAATCAATGTATATAAATGATTTGTTGTAGACTCAAGTAGAATTACTGTATATGATAATTGTATAAAACGACATCATTGTGTATTGGCTTGTTGTACATCATGGGTTCTCAACCGTTTTGCTTTCGTTTATCCTTTGAAATTATTTAAAACAAAATTTACCTCTCATCTTATATACACTGTTTCAGTAGCAGTTGGTTACAACTATTAATGGTTTGTCAAAGACCAGAAATTTCCACTGTTTCCAGAAATTTCCTCAGTAATATGGTAATTGCCTCACAAAGGTAATTGCCTCTAAACGTAAATGGTAAAAAGTAGAGCAAGAGAAAAATTCAGACCGACAAAAGGCCCTAAATTTAAAAAGGCACGTCATGCAAAAATGCGTAAAATGTTAAATAAGAGATTTGCCAACCTCAAGGATTGCGACAAATCTTTGCTAAATTTACGTGTATCTTTCACTCAATTTTTTTCATGATAAGTTAGATTTAAATTTATTTTCGGTTGAGAATGCTTGCTGAAGATCATTTGTGGTAGAAATTTGAAGAAGCGTTTAATAATCTCAAGAATGTTGATCAGTTCACACAGACTGGGTAAACTTTAAAAACCGGAATTGTGCGGTTTTTCACAAGGTACACAGTTTTGGTTACAAATCTTAACTTCTAATTGGCTGTTTTTCACACACAAAATTTATCTTAAAAACTTGTTACTTGGAAATTTCAACTAAGTCAACTTGCTTAGAAATTCTATCATCTTCTTGAAATTTCTTGTCTATTACTTGATATTTAACAACCAGAACTTGTTTAATTGTTTTAGGTAGCTACCATTCAGACTATAAGTTTACCATCTGGCTCCATCAGATCACACCATGGCCTTAAGATGCATTTTTGTGCTTGCTGAAGTGTCAGGCGACATGGGAAAAGTTGAAATATTTTAACTTTGGTCTGAATATTTCAAAACAATTTTCTTATTTCAGCATCATCTTTACGTTACAATTTTTCTAAAAACAGTTTAACTTTCACACCTTTTTTACGCTCAACTTTCTTAACTTAGTCTGTGTAAACTGATTATATGCAAGGGTGCACATCGGTACTTTTAAAAGTAATTCGGTACCAATACTTGGCACTTGAATCCAAAAGTAGCTTGGCATCAGCACTCGACAATAATTTCAAAAGTAACAAATTGTTTTGACAGTACTCAATGCCGGTACTTTTTTTTGGTTTTCATGAAATTAGAAAGCGGCAACGTTGAAAGCGTAGTTATGTAATTATTTACAGTAAATAATTTTTTAATGTCGTCATAACGTGTGGCAGCTTTTTCTTTTTTGCCGTAGTGCTTTGGCTCTAAATTAAATTTTCATCAACTTGCTATGTTTTCAAAATGAAAATCTCAAAAACGAAAGTATCAAATTTGTTATAACAAAAGTCGTTCGGTATTGGTAGTCACGTTTAAATTTACAGCAGTTACTAATATCAGTACACAAAATGTTAATGTTACTGTAATTCAGTTCAAAAGTAAATTGTTGCTGTTTACCTGGGGCGATGTGCCATTAAATCCAATCTTTAAATTTATGTCTAGTTTCAGCGATTTAGTTAAAGTCGTTTTTGTGTTTGTCTATAGCTGTAGTTTTTACTCTGAGCTAAAAAGGGAAAAATAAAATGCATTATGACTGATACTTCTTTGTAGATGATTTCATGGTAAGAAGAGAATAATATTGTTAAGAGCCAAACGCATCTTCACTGAAAATTTAATCAGTAGAATGCAGGTGACGTGGTCGATTAAGCTAGAGCGCCGTTTTTGTGGCGACTGCGAATGAATGAATGTGGTTTCAAACAACGTGACCACGGATGATGTGTCATTGAGAAAGGCTCTTTCCGAACGCAAAGAGATTTCTACGAAGCTGGCCTGAAAAATTTAGACAATGTCAGCGCTGCGTTTGCTATCTTGAAAATCAGCAGGACAAAATTATAATGCAAAATAATTAAGGGCTTTTGTAATGATAAAATGGGCATCTGTTATGGTAGAGCTAAAAGATGCAATTCGTAAATAAAATTTATTTCTAATTTCAATACATTTCATCATATTGTTTCATCTCTAAATGAGCAATGGACAAAGATGAATTAAAAATTAACGAAAGTTAAGTCTCTAAAAGTCTAGTCTTGTTGGAAAAGCTACTGTTAACAATTAAAAATGCACATTTCACTTTTGCTTACTTCAATCCTCTACTTTACATAAGCCTGAAAGATTAGTATTATTTGATGAGGAAGCACCGGTATTTAAATACATTTATTCTTTATGTGCAATCAATAGCTCAAATCATCCACAAAAATGATAGTAGATAAGCTAAATTGAAGAAAAGTTGCTGCTTTAGAGTGTAAGTAGTAGCTATGTCAAGAAATTTGGATAATTTAAATGAGCAAATTTTATCACTTTGCTTTTGTTGAAATGCTTTAAAAATATATTTTCGCGAAATGTTTTTACTTCATTTGCAGCAATTGTTTTAAATGATGGTGAAGAACAATTTTTGAGCAATAAAACAATTCTTTTTTGAACATGTCATCAGTTCTGGGGTTAAATAAATGGAAGAAAGCTATGTGTAGGAAAGTGCTGAATGGGTTTTCAACCCCCAAAAATTTGGGATATCAACATCTAATATTGTTTTTCAGAGAACACTTGATATTTTTTCTTTGATTATAGATTACTTTACTTTTTTTAGTAATGGTTTTCTTCAGACTCGTAATGAGACTGTCGCGCCGAAGGGAGCAAAAAATGTTGCAAAATTATGTAAAACATACCCGTAAAGTCGGCTTTAAATACGCATGATTTTGATACGCCTTAACAAAATTGTTGGCAACAAATACAGGTAGTAGTGTTCACATTTTATCCGTTGATATTAGATGATTTTCGAGTTAAATGATAGGCTTTATGGTAGTTGCATGATTGCAAACAAGTCACAATCGTCTACAGCAGCGACGTAAGTTCATGCAACCACTGTAACTTTTAATAAATGTTGAAATCTCTCACTTTAGTGCACTAGCCGCTTGTAATAAAATGAATAAAGAGTGGGCTCGACTGTTTAAGGCAGGAACACAATCGAGAGAGGTGCTTGCCTTCTCCAACAGTGAAATTTTTGAGTTGACCATAAATATAGAGCGCCTGATTTTGTAGAATAATTTGGATGATGCCCTTTTTCAGTTTTGAGCAGGAGATTGTGCACGATACAATACGGTACGGAATTACGGTGCGGTACGGTTAATTTTGAAGCAAAGTACCATATGAAATTACGTACAGTATTTTCCGGTATACTAAGATGTGATACGGAAATACGGTATTTTTTTTCTGTACCGTTCGGTACTCTTACAGGAGGCTTAATCTAAAGTCTTCAAAAGGCTTGCGTTGTTAAAACCAAAAAGCAACACAAAGTTCCAACTTGACAACTGTAACAAGAATTGCATTATTATAGCGAAAAATTCAATTGTTTGAGTTTATTGACCTAAAACTTTCTTGAACTTTGCTTTTTATGACCAAACAAAAATGTTTTGAATTACGATTGCAGAATTTTGTAGGAGATTCGCTATGTGATGTAACCATTGTGTTTTGCAGTAGTATAATATTATGTGATCTTCTTTGTTTGTTTTATTAGAATTGGCTAGAAGTATCGTTTGAATCTTCTAGCACTTAACGTTTTGTATGTAAAGAGCGTTGTTACGATTGTTCATTATTCTAGATTCTAGATCAGGGGTGGGCAAACTACGGCCCGCCAGAGCACTTTGTGCGGCCCGCCAACACTAGTAGAAACTTTTATATATCTTACTTGATTTGGCAGGGGAGGCCACGCTTGCCGTACTAAAGAGCCAAAACGTTAGACGCCATCATTGAAGAGCCACTAGGCAATTCTTAGTTTAAATTGATGCACTTTCCATCCAAATAGGGGGTAATGACCCATTTTTTGCACATCATCATTATCAAAGCTTTGTAATACGACATTGGAAGAAGTCATTGCAAAATTTTAAGCTATTGCAAGCTCTTGTATTGTAAACAGGCTGTTGCAACGTTTTAAGTACTGGGCCTCGGCCATTGATAAATGGTCGATGTGGCCCTCGGCCAACTTTTGAATGGTCAATGCGGCCCTCTGACCGAAAAGTTTTCCCACCCCTGTTCTAGATCGTAGAACCCAGTGAAATTGTGTTACTCCAGGCAATTGTATTGTTTTTGATTGTAGATTCTAGTTTTGAGTGAGATTCCAGTGGGATACTGGAATATTTCTAAGAATATAGTTTTATTTGAGAGAATTTAGTTACCCCAAGAGAGAATGATTAACTATTGTCAGAATTCAGAGGTACTCAGTGCGGTCCTTGGCCTCTCAACTAGCGTAGTCTCTCTAATTCTGTTGAAATTTATCTCAGCGCACATTTTTTGTTAACTAAAAACAAAAATTCAACAAAGTAATTGGTACGGAAAAGTACGATATTACGGCGGAGAAAAAATTCCGTACTGTAACATTACGCACGATATTTTAATAAAGTACGAAATTCCGATAGTATATCTTTTTGGAAGTATGAAGTACGGAAAACCATTCTATATCGTACCGTTCCAATTCCCTAATTTTGAGAAGATTATGTGTACTGTTTGGTTGATGACTTTATTAAGAAAATGTTCCAGTTTCTTTTCAAAGTATTTTCTGGTTGTCGAACTGAACCAGGGATCATGAACCTTTTCAATTAAATGGGTCACAAATGAGACCTAACATGAAAAAAAGGTGGATCAAAGAATTGACAATACTGTAAATGCTGTTATTTAGTTACTTACTTAGTTAATTCTATGATGTATCATTGTAAGCTACCTCTTTTTCTAACGCCATAAAAAACGCTTTTATCGTGTTGTCACTGATTTGATTCTCTATTTGCGTTGAGCGCTCTAGAAGAGTTGATTTGTATTAAAGTTGCGAGCTACCAATATTCTGCTGAAGTTTTTGGAGAGCAGCAGTTACTTTATCCATATGTATATATTTCTTTATAGCAATAAAAACATATAAATCATTGGTTTGTTTAACTAAACATCAACCTTAAAAAAATTAAAACAATGATTATCGCTGCGATTTATCGGTAAATTTTTGTTGACATTTGCTATTATGTTTCAATCAAACGTATGTCATAAAATTTGTGGTATTTTTGATTCATCGCTCGTATTTTAGTTTAAGAATTTATTGTTTTGAGTGTTTTCAGAAAACGACTCCTCACGCTAATATCAACTAACTATTTTGAATCAATTTAATTCGACTAATCAAATAAGTTTGTGTGGTGTCCGTTGACGATTACCAGAATTGAAGATAATCGCTTTTCACTGTAAGCAACAAACAATTTTCCAGATAGAAATACCGTATGTCAATACTAATTACAAAGTTGCTGCTGCATCTTCTCTGCAAGTCTTATAATTCTGGGCTGGTAATGTGCAGTTTTCAGTTTAAAACATGCTGCACTCAGCCTATATGTTGGCTGAGATGATTCCTGGTAGTTGATTTTATGATTTTCATTTAAATATCAAGACACGCATGCACAGAGGCACCGAAGAGCGTTAACAAAAACTACTACAAAATTGGTTTGCCATTACGATACTTTGTGATAGAAAGTTGGTCAAACGACGAAGGGCATAAACTGATTTCCAAAAAATGCCTTTGTCGAAACAAGTTAACCTCCAAAAAACAGTTATTAATAGACAAAAACGACCTCAACTCTAGTTAATATCAAAAAACGTCATCAAGTCAGAAATAGCGACAAAAACTTTCAACACAAAGGTATTCTGAAAAAATTAAGTCTTGCAACGGTTATACATTTCAAATATATTTGGAGTCTCATCAAGTCGATGATAAAAACAAAACGCTCTCATGGCCTCAAACAAATTTGGCTGTGTATTTGATTTTGTTAGAATTGTGTTTTTGCGCAGTTTTCAACAGCCGGAAAATCGCTTCCATTCGTTTTCGTTTTGCTAACAACTAGCAATGCAATAACTTTGCTATCATGCTACGTCACAAACGCCTAGTCACTACTCCTGACAACGCAATATTTCCGACTCAGTAGCTGTGCCAGATTGCTACTTGGCAATTTAGTAACTGCCAGATGAAAATAAGGCTGGACCTTATCACAAATACCTGGTGCCCAATTCATCACTGAAATATTTGTTCATAATTTGTTAGAATTTTTGAAACAACTGAGTCACTGAAATGCCAGTGACGGGACACTTTGTGACCGGCAGGTCAGTGGTTTGCCATCCCCGGCAAACACCAATTGGGAACTGGCTAAGTGATCACCTTAGCAAAGCTTGCGCTACAGGCCAGTTTATTGTTAGATTGAGAAAAGTTGAACATGGACCATTAAATACTCTGCAAGAGTTAGATACCTCCGTTGTCGTTTTTGTATCCTCAATATAATACTTAACCACGTGGGTAGCGAAGATCTGTTTTTAATTGAGACGAATCTTTTGCAGATAACATTGTGCAGGGTTGGATGCTTTTGCTATGTCATCATGTTTTTGTTTTCCTTGACAATCCAATTGTTAGTTGTTTCTGTTGCATCGCTGCAGGATAGAAAAATCATAGCAATTTACAAATCCAACAACATGTTTATTGCTATATCAAAAGCAGTGTCTCGTTGGGGGTGGGGGGGGGGAGATAAATGCCCGAGATTAAAAAGAGATTCTTGTTATCAAGATAACGATTATTTGGCACACTCCCAATGGTTGCAAAAAAAATTGATCCACGTACTGCAATTAAGCACATTTTTAATGTTGGTGCACCTGGATCCCGGCTATAGTCTTTAACCAGGGGGTTCATACAATTTGGGAACCCCTGGTTTTAGCCTATGGCTGGGGTTTAGGGGCGCCAACATTAAAAAAGTGCTTAATTACAGTACGTAAAAAACGATAAAAAAAGTGTTTTAATTGCTTTATTCCCGACGCACTAATTCCATCTGTAAAATTGTACGTTAACCTCAAAAAAAAAGCTCTACAAAAGTCATCAGATCAAAAATAAGGACAAAAATCTTTTACATATGTTGATCTATAAAAAACAAAGGTCATCAAGTCGATGATAAACACAAAAAGCTATCATCGCAGATTTATTTCCAAAAAACTCATCAAAGATGTAATCTTTTGAGGCCCTTTTACTTCCTCCAAAAGACGCTCCAGTGCGTCGCGACGCTCCAGTTGGAAGCCTCTTGCTTAAACCAATCTTGACCATTTACATAGGTTAGTGATGGTTTTTATCAGTAATGTGACGACCACGTAAGAAAGCCATGGTGGATGCGTTACTAGAGCAGTGCACAACGCTTAGTTTTACAAAATATTTGGAGTGGTACCAGTGATGGTCACCAATGCCAACTACTTTACTCCATCACCACCGGTAAAGATACTCCTTTATTTACGGCTAGTTTAGCCATTGTTGCCATAGTCTTATCATTCCAAAATGATCAGTAGCATTGCTATTGGCAGACATACAACCAAAATTTTTGTAAGAGATTGTACTTTACGGCAGAGGTTCCCAACTGAAGCGTCGCGACGTACTGGTGCGTCGTTTGGAAAAGTGAGTGCGTCACATGTTTACATCCTTGATGATTTTTTGTGTAATCAACCAGCGTTGAGAGCCTTTTGTCTTCATCATCGACTTGATGACCACTATTTTTTGCAGGTCAACTTATGTAAAGGGCTTTATAGCCTTTATTTTTGACTTGATGACCTTTTTGAGGAGCTTTTTTTTGAGATCAACTTATGGAGTGCGTCCTTTAATTTCATAGATTAGGTTAGTGCCTCAGAAATTCGTATAAGTTGGAAATCTCTGCTATACGGTATAATTTGTTTTTGTGGAAAAATTATCACTTTCCTTCATTGAATGCTGGCCTTTGCTATTTTTTAAATCGAGGTTTTACAGAAAATCAGGGCTTGTTTCCATTTCCATTTACAAATGATCAGGGGTTCATTTCCATTAAGTTTGTCCTTGGCTACTGACAGAATTACGACTGTTGGTTTGTGAATTCGTCTTTTGAACAATGAAAAAAAAATTCACTGACAAAGTGAGTTATTTTTACTTGAATTTCGCCCACAGATGATGGTGTTGACTCTTTTTTCTGTCATTCGGAGAGTGAACACCAAGTACTCGATCGCTTGTTTGAAAGCTAGTTCTGTTACGGATTTCTTTTTGTAGATTGAGGCATGGCAGGAAACCAAGAATTACAAGTAGTCCACTCACTACCTGGACCAGAGAGTTCATCTGAAAAAGAAGAGTTTCCAAAACTTGGCGGGCGGAAAGAGTCTGTGCGCAGGAGGATCGGAAAGAACATAGCCCTGTATCGAGAAAGTGATAAAGGACAGTGGGCCTACGCCTTTAGTCAGAGAGACAAGATAAGTAAATGCGAAAAGTAATTTGAGGGCTGCAGATGACTGAAGCAGTACACTCCATCTGGCTGATTCATCTGCTATAACTTTGCTTCAAAGAAGTGAGCGACCGAGAATCCATAGCAGCCTGATGATAATGGAAGAGGAAAGAATGTACAATTTTTTCCAAATACGCCAGAAAATGTGATAGAAGGAAAGGAAGGAGGGCATGTAAGGAAAAAGCGGTAGTTTAAGAAAAGAAAAAGAGAAGTAGCTGCTTGTTAGTGCTGGTGAGATCATTAGAAAGCTTATAGCGTAGTGCAGGCATCAGAAGAAAAATTAAAGCAAACTAAGCCTGCCTAAAAAAAGGAATATTATCGTGACCGTGTGAGCTATAGGTAAGAACGCCGAAGTCTGCTTTACGAAGGGAAAAAATACCCCAGCAATCCAAATCAGAAAATTGTTAGGTAAAAAGTTATAGAGAAATTATATGCTGTTGTTCACGTCGCAGAAAGTACCAGAATTTGAGTTTTGCTCTAATTTGTTCTCTTTAGGATGCAAATTCTTCCATCGTATGTATTCATTGGCTTTCACCGTGTTGACCATCACTTCTAAACTAAAATTAATGAGTTAAGAGATGTAAGAAAAACAATAAATAAGAGAGTTATTGCAAAAGCATTAGGTCGAACATGTGAGCTTCACGCTGAAAGATGAAAAAAGTCATGCAAAAAAGAGAACCTAGCAAGCAGAATTTTTAGGAGAGGGAATAAGAGGCGAGTGGGCGCAAAATGTCTCCAGGAACTCTGGTAAGCCGTGATTTTACTTTGTGTCCGGCCAGCCAATTCTGATATAGGAAAAGAATATTGCACATGAAAAGCCGGTTAATAGGAGAACAAAGTAACATGAGTACGGGTAACCCGCAAAGGAAGGCAAACAAGCCTCAAATAGAAGAAGAAGATTAAGAAAAAAAAGCATCCGGTGATGGCGCGATTGGCAGCTTGGTGAAAGCGCCGCAATTTATTGGTGTTAGTAGCGCAGATGAAAGGAAATTATACGGAAAATTGTGAAAACAAACCAAAAATATCAAGAATCAAAAGCTCCTTAAGCAGCATTAGGGTATTTTTGCTACCCCACAGAACCCAGTACGTAATAAACCCTGCAGTAAAACCCATGGTTAACCTGACCAAAGGGCAGGTTGATGCCATCCACGTGGCATGGTAACATCACAACTGCTGAAGTTACATCTGGCAATAGCAGCGCAGCAATAGTAGGATTACGAGAACTGATCCAAATGAACAAAGCGCTTCCAAAATATAAAATATTGTCTAAACTTATTGTACATTATATACTTTGTTTTTGTCATATTGGCTACTTTTATTTTTTCGTCACAAAAAATCTTTTTGTTTGTTTGGACTTTCTTTTTTAGATTTATGATATCAAAAAATCCAAAAGGAATTGACCTTTTCTCACTTTTATACTGGCTAGGAGCAATTGTACACGCCTGTAATGTTTGCTTGGCGCACTGGGGTTTTGGAGTTTTGTGCAAAGAAAAAAGGCTGCTCCACTCTTGATTACGTAAAACATAAATGTGGGTGCTTGTAGACGTTTTTTTGGAGGTCAGCTTTTCAAAAGTGTTTATTTTCAGCCCAAAACAAAGGTGAGGTCCTTCGTTAACATTTTAGTACCGGTAATGTTTACTGTTTTCTACCAAAAACAAAGCTGAGAATTTTTTTTGATCAACCTTTCAATGGTGACCTCGCAGTTCGGACCGTTTATCCCTTGATATGCCAATCGAAGTTTGACAAATAAAATATATTATTCGAACTATGCTATACATCACAATTTTACCAAATTCCGCGAGAATATTCAGTAAAACTAAGATGCCTGAAAACTAGTCGAACTGAATTGAGTTTTTATTGACATAGAAAGTACAATATTTGTGGATATACAATATACGTACAACACAAAAACTTGGAAACAATAAATTAAAGTTGGAACAACCTGCAACCTAATTTCCATGCCACCAGTGCCGGATTTGAGGGAAACAAAGAATTACTTTAATCAATTCCTGCTGCTTTACTGGATTCCTAGTTTTCTGAACGATTGTTCTTGTTTTTGATCATTGCTTCCATATCTTTCCAAAAACATTTGTGGCTTCTTTTTTAGTGCTAATGGTTCTTTAGAACACGTGCCCTTAACTGAAATGTGAGGCGCGATTCTGGTTCTGTTTGAGGAGTGGCGGATCAGAACTAGAATTACTGAGACTTTCATTGAACCAATAGCAGCACGTTTACATGACAAGAAACTAGCAACATTACGTCGCAGTCTCGTAATCATTTCTCCTAAACTCTCCATAATCTTAAATTGATGAATCTTAGATTGATGAGCTAAGGGCTTATCATCTTTTTTGACAACTTGTCATCTATACCTGACTAAAGTACGTACTTTGTTTAATGTAAGCCTTTTGTAAGGGGCAGGAATTTATGGAAAAAACAGGAGAAAGTTTGGTTCACAATTGCAGCAATGTGATGAATGGAAAACAAAATTGCAATTTGCAGGAACAAATTACTGTAATTGCTGAGCAAAAATAACACCAAGGCAACAATTTATTGCCTAATTTTTATTTGACCCACAGAAACTGGGAGTTGCTAAGTTATCTTTTACTCTAAAATAATACAGTTAGCAATGTTTTTGTACCCCTTGCACCTTCAATTTCCCGCTATATTCTATTTATATGACATGAAATTTTTTTTCGAACAGTTCAAAAGTTTTACAAATGAAACAGTCTGTCAAACTCTTGGCTTGAAAAACGTGTTATTGAAGCAAGAGCTTTAATATCTGGATCTACTGTACATAAGTCTTATAACTCCCAACATGATAAAATGATGTTGTGAGAAGGATTCGAATCCACAACTACACTGAACGGTGATTTTGTCATTCGCATGAGCCTATGCTCTATGGGCAAATCTTTGGCACATTGAACCACAGCTAAAGGTAGGGTGATGGAGAAAACTACCGGTCTGCAACACAAAGATATCCCACAAGCTGTCTTCAATTAAAGACAAAACAAGCAAACTTGCCGGCTTTTTCTTCACTCTGTCCTTTTTGTGGTGAGCTTCCAGCCGTCAATATTATTTTAAAATCCGTGATATGACCCAACAAAAGAATTAAACCCAGATCTTCCGACTGCAAAGTGATCGCTTTAATCACTGCGCCGCCACGTCACCAACCAGTCATGGTGTACCATGGTGTAGAGCATGGGCACCAACCGTATGCCTGCGGGCACCATGTCGCCCACCAGTCAGTTGTAAAAATATCTTGAAATTTTTTCTTAAGTGTAAACGGTGGAGGAAAAAACTAGTCTGCAACATAAGTAGGGGCATCAAAACGGGTGTTGGCCTTTTTTTTTAGGAGAACACCTGGTTTTGGGCAAAAAGCCTTGATGTCCAACACAAATGATTGATTGGTTACATGATCTCCAAAAAAAAATCTTCATTGTTGGTACACAACAGAAAGTCGATGATCAGAACTCAGAAAGTCGCCCTCGGTTGAAAAAGGTTGGCGACCCCTGGTGTAGAGCATGTGCTGCGTCGTCAGCGTGCAAAGGTCAGCCAGACCAGTCTTACTATGTTTTGTAAATTAATCACACCTTTAAATCTGAGTTGTAACAGCGACACGTTTCACATAGAGCGCACTACTGATTTGCATTTTACTCGCTTGTTCTAAGCGCCTGCCATTGTAGCGCAACGGCAGCGTTCTCTCTGGTGTCTTGTAGGTCGGATTTTATTCTTCTATTGCGTCGGTGGATACTTCGCGAGATATGCGACGTCTTTTTCGTCAACTCATATACATTTCAATTTTTTAAAAACATTTAAACAAATTTATCTCAATAAACCTTATTCAAATAGAATATAAAACAAAAGATTAATACATAAAGTAAATACAAAATTAATAAATCTTACATGCAAACTTAAGATCGCTCCTACGTCGAGCCACGCCTGAACGCCGACGTGCACTTGCTCAACTGACACGTCGGCATTAAATTCAAATTAAAAGTTGCGACAAGAAGTAATGCATGGAAATTAATTGTGCATAAAAACTAATCAAGTGGAACAAAGCAAACGGAAACGGAACAATAAAGTAGTACGTAGCGATACACCATCTCGAAATAACTGCAGTCGGTGCTTTATGTTGTTACAAAACTTAGTCATTCGGAGAACATTTAATTGATGTAAGGAGCTTGAAAAGTTTGCTCCACACAGTCAAAGCTAAATTTAAATGCAGCTTCTAAATTTAAGCAAACAGAACTGAAGTGGATTGCCTCATCTACTGTTTTCGGCTTACTGGTTACTTGTGTGGAGAATATTTCAAGCCCTTTTGCTCGAATATATTGAACCGCAGTTTCCTATTGATGGAAAGGACATTGTCAATGTTGTTTTCGTCGTGGTTTCGCACACACTTTTACAGTATGTGGTTCATTATATTGGCGCTTTTTTTTTGGAGTTGGTAAATTACGTTGCTAAGTTACGAGAGTATTTGTACGTGACCCGGCCAACTTTATTTGAATTGATAATCTGCAATTGTATTTTCAATTTCAATTAAATAATCGCACACCATTAGATACGCCTTCGATTCTCCGAAAAGAATCCGAAGTTTAAGAAGTCTGCTCAGCATGACATGACTGTAACTGTAAATTACTATACACCTATAAGCCAATAACCATTGCTTGAGTGGTTGATGTAAATGTGTTTTCGAGTTCCACTTCCAGCATGATTTTTGACATGCTGTAAATCATAAGATCTTGAGCTCGGTCCAATTATTAATTCTTTTGATGCCGCAATATGAAAACGGATAAATTTTAGACCACTTCTAAAAAAAAAGAATTACCGTTTAACTGGCTTGCGAGTATTCGGTAACTTTTATACCATTAGCTATAGCAACCTAAACCGATAATAAACGTAGTGATATTGTTGTTTGAAAAGTCACTACTAATCACAACGAAGCAGTAAATTTTTGGACCAAGTGGAATTTTCATTTAAAGTTGACATGAATGGGATAAGGATATCAACTTCTAAACCAACAGGGTATGCAACATAAAAACTATTTTACAAAAATTGATTGGACAGTGTGAATAAAGAACTCACAAATGCGCTTGCGTAAAATAGAAAAAGACAATTGAATGTGTGGAAAAAGATATCTTGTTTTTTGTGTTTTTTCCAAATTCTTTCCACAAAAATTGGGCATGTAACAATTTGTTCATAAAAGTTTAAATAAATTTCTTGTTGTTCCGCTTAGTGTAGATCGCTTTTTTTTACGGCAATCTCTTTGTAGCTCTGAAAATAGCATTTATTGAAAAGTTTTTGCGAATTTAAAACAATTGTAAAAATTTGATGAGCATAAATTGTTTTAACTTATACAGTATTAAGCTTTGTTTCGCGGATGGATAACAGGAAAATTTTTTTAAAGTTTTCTTTAGTTTTTCCAATAATTATGATACTTTTTTCATAGGACTTGAGCTTTGAGTGGGGTTTAGTATAGTCTGGCGCAGTTCTCGAAGTTCTTCTAGCACTGCACCAATCTTGAAATGAAGAGCATCTACTGTTGTAGCATTACACTCTACTTCCTGTAGAAGCTTCTTGATGGTTATTACCTTCCTCGGCATATGGACACGTCTTGGCTACTTGATATAAAGTCTGCGGTTGAGAAGGATGCATAATCGAATAAGATACATTTCAGCATACTTTTGAGCATTTCTAGTGATCGAATTTTGTCGAAAGCATTTTGTAAAAGTCAAATTCTCATTTTTTTACAAACGCTGTACAGTGTTGTTCGATGCAACTCTTGCAATAAGTACATCGCGAATGGCTTTTTCATAAAGGCCAGCACATATTGCACAAAAATCACAGTCTATAAGCAGGTGCTTCACCTTTCGAAAATAGCTATCAAGAGACTCCCCGATTTGCTGCTTGGATGATTTTGAAGTAAACCAAGCAATTACAAAACAGAACAATTAACTTCACTATATTGATAACTTCAGCACTGAAGTTACATTACAAAATGTCAAATTGTAGGATTAACGTAGGGCTACCATACCTCCTCTTTTAAGAGGATTTGTCCTTTTTTCAAAAAAAAAGGAATGGTCCTCCGAGGACACTTAAAAGTATCCTAATGTCCTCTTTTTACCATTTAGATTAATATAATTATTATAAAGTAAAATTTTGTAAACCTAAATAAAGCTAAGCAATAATCCCAAAGAGAAAAAGTGTTTTCTGATGAACTATGGCAGAATTATTCATGTTTGAAAAAAGGACGTAGCGATTTTGAATTTTATGATCACGTTAAAGCTGACCCTTCCTTATTAAAAAAAGTTAAGGCAACCGCAAAATATTCATGAGCTGAATCTGACAAAAAAACTTGTCTTGTTTTATTGTCTACTTTTTGCCGTAGCGTTTGCTGAATATAGCCTAGTGGGATGGTTTTAATCTACTTGCATTTTACTTGCTGACAAAATCTGTCCTCTTTTTGGGCAACGAAAATAAGGTAGGCCTAGATTAACGCAAATCGGCAGAAACCGTAGTCTCGAAGCAAAACAACATGATTGCACAACATACAATTGGGTAATAAGATACAGGAGGCGTTCGATCAATAAATGTGGTTTGAAACCAATCAGACCACACATTTTTTTTACTCTTTGACCAACCATTATCTTTCCACTTCAGCATTACCAGCAATCGATACCTTAAAACACTTTGGTTTGTATTATGTCCATCACCTGTGACACTCATAACTTTGCTTTTACAATCTGTATCAATTGATTGTGGTGCAGCACGAACTGAGCCCTTTGGTTGATGACGCTATAAGGTACTGCTTGATTCTACTTGAATTAGAGAGCAGCGTCTTTACCATAACGCTGGTAGTTGGATGGTAACAGACCGTATAACAAATGCTGTGTTACATTACAAGCAGTAAGCAATACACCAGGCAACTTGTGCGTAACCTAACACATGAAAAACTAGAAGACATGTGGTTAGAAGCACAAGCGTTGTACCAGATAAGTCGGTTCAGGGAATAATGACGCAATAGCACACAACGAAATATTAATAATTAATCAATAGACCTAGAGTACGCTACCAGTCTACCAACACTAAACGCACACACATGATTGACCTACCTTGTATCATAAGTAAAAGGCTTAATAAATTTTCAAACAGTCATGAACAGTCCTAAGCTTGACACTGAGAACAAGTAATTAAATCATAAATACTGGTACATTCTTAATAGCAACTCTATTACGTCTACTACTAAATGCAACGCTCCTGTGGGTAAAAAATGCAGCTACTGTGCGAAATAAACAGAGTAGCAGCATATGATGCAAAAACACCACTGGACAACAAATTCTCACTGAACTATAGATTGTTTGATTTGTATTGCTTCATCAATCATCATGCTTGTATATGGCAGTTGAATTACGCATTGGGTAAACCTTGTAAATAAATTCCGGAACGCCATATCAATATTCAGTCATTGTTGTAAAGATGGTTTCACCTACTTTTTGGAGGTAATCAATAGCTGTACCAAACATTGTGCGACCATGATACCTAATAGCAGATTTATTGTACATTTCATCACAGTAAAATACATTGCTTCAAAAGAAAGTCATCTTCTTTTCTTGGTCGGGAAAACAATTGTTTGATCTCTTACAAAAATTACCATTTTTATGTAACCGTTTAGCATTAGTATTCATTTTTCCTGTCCATTTTCCTCTACAATAATGGCCTCATGTAGGCCTATCCAAGCTCACTTAAAGATAATACATACCATTGTTACGTCATGTAAATTAACGTGACAAATTTATTAGTGTCTTTAAGATAATTAAACATAGGCAATCATCCAGCTTTATGTTTTATTGACGGAAAATATATTTCGACTATTGATTAGTCATCATCAGTTCCTGTCAACAGCATAAAAACATTAAATCAAAAACTCTGCAGGTTAAAAATTTCCACAACACGTAAAGCATAATCTACAAGTAGCAGCAAATCGGGTAATGGTAATAATATTATGGACTAGAGGATGGGTGTAAATAAATCTCCGGATAAAGAACACATAAAAAAACTACCTTAGCCTATAAATCTTAAAAGCAGTTAACATAACAACAGCAGCAGGATATGAGACTAAAAAGTTAATATGACGTCATAAACCAATTAATAAAAGTGAAAGGGACTGAAAACTGAATTGTAGTAAAAACTAGTAGATTAAGTTAACACAATGGAATAGCTGGTTAACACAGTGGAATAGATGTAGATACGGCCAGTGGTGATCTCCAGCTATAGTTGCTTAGTTTTCGGTTGGTCAAAGTTTTTAACTAGATCCCTGTACAACTTAACGATCTCGGTTATGACAATGATCACTACAGACAAGGACGGGATCCCTAAAACTAGCAACATTACCACCAAAGACAGCAAAAAAAGAATATATGTCATTTCGAAAATTAAGTTTTTGAAACGCTGTTTAAAAACAGATGTGTTATTGCCATCAAACTTTCATAGTGGCATCGATCAAGATCTTCTGCTCATACAACAAGCTAGAAAACTTAAAGAAGATATTAGACAATTACAATCCGATCTGACATTGCTAAAAAGCCAGCCTCAATCCAACCAACTCAATCGTTATAAAGATAAAATAAAAAAACACTTCATTTCCAAATATGAAAAGCTATACAAAAAGCAGTACAATTTCCAAAATGTCAAAAAAAGGAAAAGATCACAGACCAAAAATAAAAAAGATAAACAGCGATTCTATTCACGAAAAGCTAAAAATAAAAGACAGCAACTTCTTGTCAGAGCAGAAAATATGATTATCAATAAATGCAAAATAAACCTCACTGAAAATGATAGGATTTTACTGATGCATGGGTTAAATTTTGTTCCTACTCCAAACTGGACCGATCATCTTGCTAATGTAGAATGGTTCAATGCCATAAAACATCTTAGGCGTGTTGAGTGGCGTAATGTCCTTGGAGACCACAATACTGACGAAATGGAAAAAGTGCCAAAAAAATTAAGGTTGCCTTCGTTTTCAAGACCTAGTCCCGAGCAACTGGATGATGAAGTTAAAGCTTATTCTGAAATGATCCTAACGAGAATGCGCAATTTGAAACCTCTTGTTAAATACATGTTTACATCAAGGAATAACTTGCGCAATGAAGTGCGTACCAGTCTCACCAAACTTATGTGGAAAGTTAGAAAACGGGATATTGTCATCTGTAAAGCTGATAAAGATGGTAAGATCTTGATAATTGATTACAGCGATCATGACCAAATAATGAGCGATCAATTGTGCTTGCAATTCACCCAGTTGACTCTAAATGAAGCTACTATCAAACAGCATCTTACTACCACATTAAATCAAGGTAAAAACTGGATGATTAGATTATACGAATTAAATGCTATTAGTGCTAAAATGCTTTTTAATACAATAGGTGTTAAACACAAAGACGGTGCCTACCAACAAGCAAAAGGGCATTACGCAAAGTTTTTTGGTCAACATAATGCAGCATACGCATATCCTCTATTTAAGACCCACAAACTTACACCAAATGAAATCTTTGAAAAACCTATACACGATATTCCTGTTCGCTTATTGCAAGCCGCCGGAAATATTGCCACTTCAAGACTCACTGCGTTTTTAGAACACATTTTTAAACCTGTTGCCAAAAATTATTGCCAATCGACCGTAAATGAATACTGCAAAGATAGCAAGCACTATTTGATAGAGCTAGAGGAATGGAAAAATGAGAATGAAAGCATCACAGTTCGATTTTCTAATTCTGCATTGTATATTGTAGCTGCTGATGTGCAGGGGTTATACCCCAACATTAAAAGAACCTTATTAATGAAAGCACTTGAAAAAGCGTTGCAAGAACATACAAATTATGACAAAGAGGTGCGAAAAATTCTAATGTGGTTAACTGATTTATGCTTAAAAAATGTCATTATCCAATATTAAAACAAGTTTTACAACCAAAAAGATGGGATCATTACAGGAGATAATCATTCGGTTTCACTTGCCAACATAGCATTGCATTATATTGCGTGCCAAGTCTCCACAGAAGTAGAACACACAGAAATATTCAAGCGCTTTATCGATGATATTGTTTGGCTTTCTTTTGGCAATCAAGCCACGCAAAACATAAAAACCAAGCTTTCAGAGACATTTGCAAAATATGATTTGACATTAAAGTATAGAGATATCAACACAACAGAAGAAAATGGCGAACTGGAATTTCTAGATATTCTCCATAAAATTTCTCCCCATTCCCAATTTCGATTCATCACCACAGACTACGTTAAACCAACAGCTCTGGACCGCTGCTTTATTCAAGGTTCTTCACACCACCCAGCTACAGTATTCAAATCGATTGTGTTCGGTGAATCAGTTCGACTTCGACGTTTAAATGAACGCGCCGAAGACTACTATAGCAGCTTAGAACAACTTAAGAAGAAGGCAATCCAAGCGCAGTATCCTAAACCAATGGTCGAAGATATGATAGCTAAAGCTAAAACTTGGACAAATAGATTTAAATCACCTACAACCAATAAATCACAAAAGCCAGAACCAATCGTTTGGACAACATCATTTAAAAACCTTATCAAACTTTCAAAAAAGGAGAAAGAACTACAACCGCACAGCATGGTCACTTATAAAAAACCCCCTTGTTTAGCATCACTTCTGTTAAATTTTAGATCCTTGTCAGTAAACATCGACAAGCCCAACAAAGGAGGTTCCTCTGGACCATGCGGCCACTGTGCCCTTTGCGGTAATCACGGCCAACATCGGAATTCAATGGTCATGCCCACTACCATCATCAAGACGGACAATGAAACCATCAAACTAAAACAAAACTTAACCTGTCGAAACTACGGTATATATGCTGCTGAATGCACTATTTGCGATGCCAAATATATTGGACAAACTAAAACCAAATTCTCAATCAGGTGGCAAGCTCATCGGACCAATTGGAACAAACAAAACTCAATATTTGACAATGACCAAAGCGCACTTTTGAAGCATTATTTGAACTATCATTTGAATGACTTGAACCAGAATAACATATTTTCGTTTAAATATAGAGTAATTTTTTTACAACAACCGGAAGCAGCACTTCTAGACTTTTATGAAAATTTTTGGTGGCACAGAATCAAACCTTCAATAAACATTCAGCCCATGATTACGCCAATTATCCGATGAATTTTACTACTTGGTACTCCTTAACCAGCTATTCCATTGTGTTAACTTAATCTACTAGTTTTTACTACAATTCAGTTTTCAGTCCCTTTCACTTTTATTAATTGGTTTATGACGTCATATTAACTTTTTAGTCTCATATCCTGCTGCTGTTGTTATGTTAACTGCTTTTAAGATTTATAGGCTAAGGTAGTTTTTTTATGTGTTCTTTATCCGGAGATTTATTTACACCCATCCTCTAGTCCATAATATTATTACCATTACCCGATTTGCTGCTACTTGTAGATTATGCTTTACGTGTTGCGGAAATTTTTAACCTGCAGAGTTTTTGATTTAATGTTTTTATGCTGTTGACAGGAACTGATGATGACTAATCAATAGTCGAAATATATTTTCCGTCAATAAAACATAAAGCTGGATGATTGCCTATGTTTAATTATCTTAAAGATGTAGATACGGCCAGTGGTGATCTCCAGCTATAGTTGCTTAGTTTTCGGTTGGTCAAAGTTTTTGACTAGATCCCTGTACAACTTAACGATCTCGGTTATGACAATGATCAAATTTATTAGTGGTTTCTGATTTATTTGATACCAAAATCATCTCTCTAGTTGGTTTGATTTTTAAGTTGGAGCCAAATTTTTGTTGTGTTTCTCACAAAATTTTACCTTGCGAAGTATCGAAGCATTAATATTTCTAAAAAACTCATTTGCATTGTGTTGCTGAGGTCAATTGCACCTGTAAATTAATATAAACTTATTGGCAAATTTTTGTTTACAGGATGTGATGTTTGTTTATCAACTTTGCAATCACGTATTGCAATATCTGTTGTAAAAAACAGAGTGTCGTTTGTTAAAATTGAAGTTTACTGAAAAGATTTGTTTTACGTATTTTGTTGTGCGGCAAAACCTTGGTTATTTCCTCAGTAGATTCCATTAGGCTTTGTTTGAGCTTGTTCTTCCTTTTTTTGGCTTACACACATACTTTGTTTGCAACTCTTTATTTAGATTGGGTCATGGCGATTAGTAGGCTGCTTGATCCCGCTACATAAAGACCTACCTGTTACAAAGATTGAGGTATCCCGTTATGTGCATTACTCAAGGACACAACATACTAACTAACCGATTTATTTCTACATACGATTCCTTTCATGCTCTGCGTCAAGCAGGGAGTCCGTGAAGACCTTTTTTACAGTCTTCTGCATGACTCACCACAAGAAATGAACTCTGGTCAACTGACTGCGCAACATAATTTTTTACGCTGCATCACCGCCCAGTACCATAAGTAAGTCATAGTATCAGGCTATGCATTTAGCTGTAAGTTATGTTTATCAGAATCGAGTTAAATAGTTTGGGTAGACATCATCTCCATGCTCCAGAGAAAAAACCTTTATTTGTCTGGTCATACACAAACACGAACAGTGTACCACAAAATGTGCATTTGACTATAGAAACTTTAGTGCTTGTACAATACGCATCTTCAAACAGACTGCTTACAGATGCTTTCTTGCGACCAGGCATTTGAAATGCTAAAGTGCTATAAAACAATTTAAAATAGATAATACACCAAAATAACAAAAATTCTGTCAATTTCATACAATATTGAGCAGGGTTGTTAAATTGGCGGCTAATCTGGCTAAATCTGGCCAGCCATGCCCCACTTTGTGATTAGCGTCATGCTATTGTTTTGATGGGCAAAATGGAATGATTAGGTATTCTAGTTCACAGAGCCACAATTTTCACTCGTCTACGCTTAAAGCATCGGTCCCGTGTAAGTGAGTTATTTATGCAGCGCATTTACTAACCTTGCAGGCTCGCACCCATCTACTGATTGTCAAATACGTTTTGAAAAAGATTTTTTTCACGCAACATCTCCATTGTGCAACGTGAAAGCTTCACAAATGGAGAAAACTTCTCAGAAAACTTTGCCTGCTTCTACTGCTTGCCAACTGCGTGTTATGAAAGAGAAAAGTTTTGATTTTTAATTCTGCAATTGCACTGAGGGTGGGCAGTGGGAGTCTGTCGGCCTTTGGCAAGGTGGAAAGAATATCGAGTCGCGAGAAAAACCTTCTTTCCACCTTGCCGAAAGCCGATAGACTCCCCACTGCCCACTCACAGTGCAATTGCAGAGTCAAAGCCGCCTGCTCTTTTATCGGCATATGCAAACAAAAGTCAATTGTATATAAAGCAGAAATATCCTCTAAAAATACTACCAAATTATATTATGGATCCAGTGTTACAGATTTTAAAACGGGATCTAGGAGTCACAAGCATCCATTTACCAACCGAAATAAAAGAAATGCAACCGAGCTTTCAAAAGAAGTTTGGCGAGTGAAGGATAATGGTGTTGAGCCGTAAATAGAATGGTCCATTGTTTCTGCAGCACCATCCTATTATTGCGTAAGTAGTAGATGCAATCTGTGCCCGGCGGAAAAGCTTGCCATCTTATGCGACGACAGAAAAATAATGCTCAACAAACGATCCATAATGAACACATGCCGCCATAGGAAGAAATTTTAATAAAAAAGTATCAGATTGGACAGTTGGTTGTAGGTTTCTGCGTTTTGCTCTATTACTTTTGCCGTTTTTCTTTCTTTTTCATCTATTTCACTTTCACAACTTATCATTTACCATGCTAAGTATATATCTGCTTCGTATTTGGTTTGTTGTTTTTTTTTTGCAGAAATACCTGAGGAGCCTCAATGGCGGAATAGGCTGCTGTATTTTTGCAAATAAAAATGTATTTGTAGTGGTAGGCAAGGAAATGGGTAATGGTACTGTTTCGTAATAGAAAGAAAAATGAAAAATTAAGTTAATAAACAAAATGTAGCTAATGAGAAAATAGTGAGATGAGCGGGTAGCTTCTACTCAAAACGTCCAATCATAATCCAAGCTACGTGCCGACTAAATATATTTGAGGATCGAGTACATGTATACGTCGATCAATAATCATACGTCTTTTCAAGATGTAAAAAGCTAAAAAACAAACACAAACTATCTTGATTTAAAGTTTTCAATTTAAATTTACTTCAGTGCCTGCATTTGGCGAGAATTTCTGATCGTTTGTCCAAGGTATTGCTTGTGTCGGCCATCAGTATTGTCGTTTTCTCCGTACTACATAAATCACATTTTCTTGTTCAACCTTTGTATTTTGATGCTTTGGCTTAGATATTCCCTATGATACTGAGTTAAGTGTCTTGCTTTTTAAAGGATCAATACCGTTTTGATAGTTCTGTTAATGCAGCTTTGATCTAGTGCTTAAAGGTGCTATTGTGATTTGCAATCTTGCGTTAAATTTCGGATATCGTACTACATTAGCTTTTGTTGACGACATAGTATGCTTTTAAAACGACAGAAGATTATAAGTACAAATTCTGGTGCTTTTGGTGAATCTGTATTATAACGTTGCATTATAACTTTGCTATACATTATTACAAAACTGAGTTATATCTGAATCACTACAAAGATAAAAGAAAAAATAATTTTAAAAAATAACTGTTTCAATTGGAAACATCCTTTCAATATCACCGACAAAAGCTTTTAAAAATGTTTCTGCCTTCAGGTACTCTACTTTTTGAGGAAACTTTTAAAATCCTGCAAATAAAATATTCTAGGATAGAAATGAAGTCCTATCAAGAGAGGAAAAATGTTCAATCTTTCCATAAATAAGCAATATCTGCTTTGGATTCTTTTGCCATGTGACGACTTTTTCTTTTGTTTTCAATTCAACTCTTCAAATATGTGTTTATTTTAATAAATAATATTTCGGTTAAAATCTGCACAATAAGTGTTCAGTGATAGCCAACCATTTTCTACGATTTGCAAGAGCATGTCAAAGAAAAATATTGTTCATAAAATCTATTTAGAAAACGTTTTGTTGTAGTTTATAGCAATGCTGATTTAAGAATTTTTTTAAAACAGGGTGTCTCAAAAGTAAGTATACACTTTCAAATTTTATTTTCTTTTGAGGTTCTGATTATAAGGCACTCATTTTTTCTGAGAACATGGCGTGGATAACTACTATATTTAAGTATGGTTTGCATTTTCCACCAAACCACAAAATGACAGAAAAACTAACTCAAGAAATGAAGTACAAACTTGCTCTTTGGCAAGAAGCGTGTGTATTGATAAGGCAGACTCAGCGCCTCTTTGACAGGAAATTTGAAATTAATTCAGCTCCTACACGACCAACAATTTATGCAATTCATCGTAAGTTTATGGCCACTGGCTCTGTAGCTGACACACGATGATCAGGGAGACCAACAACCAGACACTCAGAGGAAAAGATTGAGGAGTTAGAAGAGACATATCCATTGAGTCAAGGGAATCCATACGTCGTGCAGCGGTAGAGCTGGACATCAGCCAATCATCCATTCAACGAATGTTATGCTAAGATATTAAAGCTTTTCTCTACAAGTTGCAAACTGTACTTAAACTCAAAGAAGAAGATAATGACCATAAGGTAGGAATGTGTGAAACGCTGCTCAACCACTACGAAAACGACCCATCCATCCTTGACCACATTTGGTTTTGAAACAAGGCTGTTTTTCTTCTGTCTGGAAAAGTAAACCAGCACAATACTCGAATATGGAGAGCAGAAAATCCTAAAGCTATTCTGGAGAAAGAGCCTGATCCACCAAAGCTTGTTGTGTGGTGTGCGACCTCAGCTACAGGGATTACAGACTCATATTTTTTCCGTGATTGTCAAAAAAGAACCACAACTGTTACGAGAGAAAACTATGTGGAAATGAAAAAAAATTTTTTCCTTCCCGAGCTGAGAAATAATGCAGTAGTTGAAAACTGTTTGTTGCGAATTCTTTCCTTTAAAACGCTTTGGCGACGCCTTATTCGCACCAAACTATGGCTGCTACGACTTGATTGTTGATATAGTATTATTTATTTCTGCAACGCGTCTCGTACTGGCTTCCTCTCTTATATCTCCAGACGTTGACTCGAATAAATGTTATTTAGATATAAACGAAGTTAAAGGATAAATGATTCAAAATAATAACGATACTTGAAATCCAAGAGCGAAAGTTGGGTGGGGAGGACCGTTCAAACACGCGGTGTTACGAGACAGTACAGGACGCGTTGCAGAAATAAATAATACTATATCAACAATCAAGTCGTAGCAGCCATAGTTTGGTGCGAATAAGGCGTCGCCAAAGCGTTTTAAAGGAAAGAATTCGCAACAAACAAAAGTTTCAGAAACAATATTGCGCCAAACTTCTATCAAACAATTATAGCAACACACTTTATTATTACCGACTTCATCTTATTCAAATAGAATAGTTAAGTTTCCGACTTTAACTTACTAAACACCTAATCTAATCTACATACAACTGCCAGCTATTTTGGCTTGCTACTGAAATTACAAAACAACAGTACAGTGAAAAAACGAATTTTGCGCTGTGCTTGAACGGTCACGTGATCGTGTGATCAACAAGAGGCAGCAATTTTAACGTAAAGACGGCTTACAGAAAATGTGGCGGTAACGACAAATTAAATATCTAACACTGTTATTTTCAACAAGATGAACCTCCCGTATATTACGCCAAGCAAGTCGGAGATTATTTACATCAGCTGTTTCCCGATTGGTGGATCGGGCGCCGAGGTTCTCTGGAATGGGCCGCTCGTTTACCTGACTTCATACCATTTGACTTTTTTTTTGAGAAAAGCTTAGTCCACAAGACCGCGAAACCTCGAAGAATGGAACAACGGATTAGAGTATCATGTGGACTAATTACACACAATTTATTGCAAAGTGTCGGACAAGAATACGTCAAAAGATGGCTGCAATGTCTCAAAATTGGTGGTTTCCACGTTAAGATCTAATATCCCGTACATATGTAAATTTAACAAGATATTAAAATGTTAAAATTTTTCTAGTTGTTTATAGAATAATTTCGTAAACTTTTGACAAACTAATAACAATAAGCCATTAAATTTTTAAAGTGTATGCCTACTTTTGAGACACCCTGTATTTTACCGTTTTCTAAATGAATTGTTTGCATCGTTTATCTACGGATCTTTTTAGTCCAGTTAGCAGACAAACAGAAGCTGAAAAATGGGAAAAGCTTTGCAGTTACTACCCTATTTTTTCTTAGAGAAAACAGCTTTATTAGTTACGTTCATAAAGCATGTGATACAAACTAGTATAAAAGTTTCTCCGAACAAGAACCTCAAGTTTTCAAGAGATTAAGTTTTTCATGAATCTAACACCAAACCGTCGAGAGTAAACTTTGAACTCAGCAGGATCGCCTGTGGCGGTAGGGGAGTAACAGACAATGTTGTGAATGAACAGTTTTAAAATCTTTCCTCCACTGCATCGTATATTATTCAGAATGAAAAAGCCACCATTCGAGCCTTTGGCAGAAGGACTTGTTTATCAATAGCGCCGACAAAATTTTTGCTGACTAGCGATAGGGCCGTTTTTTGTCACTAACTAGTGCCCACTACTACCAAACATAGCAATTATACATATAACAGGCCGTGTAATTCTATTAAAAACACAAAATAATAAACATTGGGCAGGCTTATAATTTATAAAGAAATTATTTTTTTAATATTGGAGATAAACAGTTCAATTGCAGTTACCACATCAGTAGTCTGAATACCGATGGAAAATGTTGTATACTTGTATCGTTGACTGCTCTCTAGCGTTTGTTAGTGGGAACGTTAAACTTTTCAGGCCAGATTAAGACAGCTGCCTCAGGAAATACAGAAGTAGAAAATTTGCTGAACTTGGTAATGATGCCGAAACTATGCAGAAATATCGCAGTGAAGTTCTGTAAATATGCATTTAAGAGAGCCCTATTTTAGTTGACAGATTTTTGGTACAATGTTGCAAAAAGGTTCTGAAAAGATATTCAAGGCAGTTTAGCTTTTAACAACCAAAGCGTATTGACATAACGTGAAAAACCTGGGAGAATGTTCCACAACTATACAAAAATCTCAAAGACGTTGAATTCGTTTACAATCTGGCGCATTTTTTGTTTCTCATTTCTGCACTCCAATTAACTTTTTTCCTTTAAAAATTGACTTCTGACAACAGTTGTAATACTTAAACTCTTTTTAAAGCACAGAACAAATTTCAAGTTTGTTTACATGGCATCTAGCAAATAAACACATTTATATTCAGTGAAACAAACTGTATACCTAACAATGTTGTCGTGTACTTGAACATATCATTTTGATGAATACCAATGCCTATGCCCAGCGAGACAGTAAAAAAGAACTTGAAACTACACCGCCTACAAAAAATTTAAGACTATTTCCAATGTTTCCTCTTATTCGGTAAAGAGCAAATCTATGTTGTATCAAATATTTTTAATTCGTAAGAAATCAGGTTTTCACCTGGAATTCATGTCTCTAGAGTTTATTTGAAGTAGTTTGCATACACATTAGTCGATGTTTTAGCAAAATTCAGTGCATTGCATGTCCCCCACCGCTCTTGACTACTTCCCTCAGATGCCTTGGCATATGGTGAATCAAACCCTTGCAGTACTATTTTGACTTTTTCTATCACTCTTATCAGATTTGAAACGCGTGATGGTTGCTTTTCTACAACTTTACTATTCGTTTCCATCCAACAAATTTTATATTGGGTTGAGATCGGGGCTGTTGTTCGGCTATTTTAGGACATTGAACTTGCTTGTTGCGAGAAAATTTTTAGCAACTTTGCACAAGATACTGTCCTGCATAAAGATCGTCCATCGATAGATGTGCATTTTCAGTTTATCTGACAACAGTTCAACGTGTCGGGGACTATTTATTGTTGTTACACAAGGCAAAACATAGAGTCCAGCAACACCATTTTCTAGAATCGCGCACCAAATCATCTACCTTGAAAGATGTATCATCGCAGAAATTGTATATTTCTTATGGTTATTCTTCCCTGTTGGTCTGCGTACATGTCGTCACTACGAATTGCTGAAAGATGGACTCATGAGAGCACATGACATCCCCCTCCAGTGGGCTGGAATCCAGTGCCAGTGTTTCTCGGCGAAGACCAGGCGCTTGGCTTTCATAGCCGGATCAGTCGCGATTTTTTTCAGGCTTGTAAGATTTAGGCCGAAATCTTTTAAAAATCGCCATGAAACAGTCATATCACTTACTCCAACGCTTCTAATCAATAACACAGCACGAATTTTCTTGGCAGAGTTCATTGGCGACTCTTGTCACTGTCCGTTTCATTAGATGGCCTTCTCGACTGCTAGTATTTCTGGGTCTTTGGCTGCTCTTTACGTTCTTATACGAGCAGTACAATTAAAATTTCTTGTACACCTGATAAACTGGTGTCTTACTGACCTGAACTTTGATGGATATCTGTCATTCTGATAATTCTTCACCACGTAAGGTGACCATTTAGGCCCTGTGAACCTCACTTAGGCACTTTCTTCGCCCCATTTTTACTATCCCCAAATTTCAGAAACATCGATCTAAAATTTACTTGGAGTTACACACAGTGAAACAATACGTCTTATGAGTGTTTAAAATCAAAACAACAACAATCATGCAATCACGAAAATGAGATGATGCAATATGATTCAATTGCGCGAAGACCCATTATTTTCATGAGTGGTCCTAAACTTTCAGGAAGCTCTTCAATTTCCCTACTGTTCTAAAATCGCTAGTACAAAACAAATTGATGGCTTCTTTCAGGCATGAGAATTGTCACAATTAAAAATCTGATTTTCAAATCAACCTAATTTCAAGTTTTATTTACATCGATAACTGTGAATGTATATTGCCTGCCAAGGGCAGATTATTACGTGTAAACACGGATATGATTCAGGCCACTTGCAATCAGAATGCCACGAGCGGGCGATTGATTCTCCTGCTCTGACACGTAGCAAACCATATGAATCAAGCACGTTGTGCATGAAAACAATGCGCATTTTGAACCGGTTAAATTTTTCTTCAGGTGGAATACTTCGCAATCAGAGTTGGGCGAAACATCTTCAGTATCTACTACAAGCTCAATTAAAATACGAAAACAACTTAACTTCACATCAACCAACTTCACACTGGCATGCTAGAAAATCATAACAAACAAATCGATATTATTAAATTAGATAATGGCATGCTTTCACTTACTGAAATATCATCCGCAACAATATCTCAAATACACGTTTTTGTTTACGTTTTTCACTTACTGAAATATCATCTGCAACAATATCTCAAAAACACGATTTTGTTTACGTTTTTATCAGTGGCGATATTGTTTCAAAAGGTAGTGCCAGAGTGAACAAGTTCTCAGTGATATGCAATCAAAGCGAGCCAATAATAGAGCTTGCATAATAATAAGCGCCCAGGAAAGAAATTTCACAATTACGAAATGCGAGGAGAAACCGCAGCAGAAGGCCAAGTGAGAACGCCGTAATTATCTAAACCACAGATGAGATGAGATTATTGAGTTGCTGCAAATTTCGCCAGTTTACTAACTGCTTGGGATGAGAACGTAAACCACCTGACAGATGTTGACAACCCTATGCTCATGCGATATGTGTTGGACAGCAACTTCTAATCAGATTGTCATACGAATGTGTGAATGATTCTAAACCAGGGGTGTCAAACTTATTCAGTGCTGAGGGCCACATTTACATACTTGAATTTTATACGGGTCAGATTCTCTTAAAAAAAATTCAAGCAAGCAAGACAGTATATCAGTAATCCCCAAGCTTTTTTGTCTGCCAGCACAAGAAACCAGTTGATCAAATTTCGCGGCACACTAGTCACGGCATTATTAGAAGATCACAACTTCTCCGGGCAAGGATCTCCGGAAATCGTGTGATGTAGTCCGAAATGGTGCTGCTTTCCGAAAAAAGAAAAAAGTCATTACCTTTCTCGCTCTAATCTGTAATGCTACCCGCGACATATAGCTGTGGTAGACCATTGCTTCATGGCTATTTTCACGTACTTTCAACTAAAAAATTTTTTTTTTATTTGGCAGAACAATTTTTTGAAAACTAAATTTGGCCAGGTTTTCGCAGTGTGCCACAAAATTCTTACCCGGGCCACAAAATATTACGTCGCTGCGGGCTGCCAGTTTGACATTCCTGATCTAAACAGTGTGGGTGTGCCATTAACCTTTTATTGTCTACATAATACCTGGAACTTAGTCTTGATAAGTAGTCTCTTATAGATTAAGGTGGAAAGAGATGCGTGCAGCAACGACGATTGAAAACTGCTTGTGGTCGAAGTTTAACCCTTTCAATGCCGATTTGTAACAATGCACTCATGCCGGTAAATTTTTTACTTCAACCAATTTACTAAATTCTATTGAAAATGCTACTGTAGGAACCTACAATAAGAATAGGAATAATGTGGCCAAACTTCTTCTTTTGTCCCATCCCAGCACATTTTCAATAAAAAAATAACGCTTTGGTACTGTGATGTAATATCTTGGGACATATATGTCCCCACATTGTTCATTTTCTTTTAGTTTCTTATAATTCTGTGATTTGCAAAAAAATATGATGTTGTAACCCAATTTATAAATGAATTTATTTATCTATTGTTTTGATTCCAATATTTTTAGGTTTAGCAAGTTTCGGTTGGTGTTACTGATGCTATTATCGTAATTAATCAATCAAGTTTATTTACGTAAATGCCGACTCACACGCATTTCTTCAATTCACAGAAACGAAATTGTAACTTTAAATATTAATGCTAGTGCAATGGTTTTTTTTCTCAGCGTGGGCGAAGCGCTGAATCCAACACAAGCTCAGTCGAAGCCTTCAGCAGTGCCTCCCCAGAGTGCACAGGTCTCTTTTTCAGCTTTACGTGTTTTGTATAATGTAACTTGTGTATCGCAGAACAAAAATGAGATTGTCATATTGACGACTGGGAACGTACTCGAAGCGGTTTCTGTGAACGCATAACAAAGCACAAGTTAGTTGTGAAAAGACGTTGACTACAAAATAATATTGCTGTCTTTCGGCTTTTTCCCCGATTAGAGGTCGCCACAAAAGAGAATTTCTGATCTGCATTTTGTATTAAATAGCATTTCCTTAACGGTTGGATGCTCTCCCTGCCACCAATCCTCTCTTCGAAGGGAAACTGAGCTACCGGTCTTTCACATATAAGCGGGGCGTCTGGTTAAGTACCTTGCCCAAGGACGCAACAAGCAAACTGCTCGGCTTATTCTCCACATCCCTTTAAATGCCGAGCACGAAGCAGTGGATACTATTTTTTAAAGTCTTTTGGTATAACTAGACAAGAGGAATGAGCCCCAGGTCTACAGACTACGAAACGGACGCTCTATACACTACGCCATCGCGCCGGCTGATTGCAGAATCATAATGCTATCCGCGCACTAACCACCAGTGTTGTTGGATTTTTTTCAAGTTTCCAGCCCAATGGTACTTTAAAACTAGCCCAAAACAGCCCAACGCTTGCCTGTTGAAAAATAGCCCAAAATTAGTCAAAAATGTGAAAAGTTAGTCCATGCAAGGCCGTTGGCTGAACAGTTCAGGCTCGGCATCAGCACAGTGTTTGGTCTCCCATCGAATGGCCATACACAAGTCAGCTTGTGCTTCCTTATGATTTCCCCAATAATGGTAAATTTTCCTTCGGCTAGACGATGATCTCCGAAAAAAGGTCATCACTTACAAGCGCTGCAGCCGTGATCGTTTCTCCACACGGACTTTGTAATGTTGCCGTAGGCTAGACTTTGATCTTCAAAAAAAAAGGTCATCACCTCCCAAACGGCGTCATTTTCTCCTAAATGGGGAGAAATTTTCGGTGGACTCATTTTCAAGGTGCTATTAAGTACGCCAACGACGGTATCGACCTCCATATAACACACCGTCTGACACTTTTACACTTGCTGTCACTCCAAATACTAGCCCAAAACAGCGGAAAAATCCGCAATTGCTTAATTTTTCCCGCAACGCCTACAATCAAAACTAGATCAATTCCCTGGTTTTATCGCGGAACTGGCAACACTGCCGACCACATTCTCACCGGACAGCTTGAATCTTGCTCTCAAGCGCCACTGGACATTATTGTGTACTGGCTTACTTTCTCCGAAGATTGTAGTCATTGCAAGATGTTGCCTTTACTAGCGCATGCGATCTAGGGGGCATGCATATATTCCACCAGCCTTTCCAAATTCAAATCTTGTTTTGAAAATTGGACTTCGACAAAAAAGGTCTTAGACATCAATTTGAATCGAAATGCTGAATTTTTTTATTTTTATCCCTAAAAAACGGTCTTCATCACTAATTAAAATTGAAAGTACACAATAATCTCTACCCAATCAAATGTTCTTGATTACGATGCTGTTCACCAGCCAAGGAAACCAAGATAGAAGGTTATGACCAGTAAATTTTTAAAAATCAAAAGAACTTATGTTAAACGCGTTTATATCGAAAGTATCTTAATAAAACGGAAAGCAAATCACAGCATCCTGTGTTGGTTTCCCTCTCTAAAAACGTTTCAAGCGACGCCCTTGTCCCCAGTATTGTATTCAATGCATCAGCTCCCTACGTTGAGTTGAGAAAAAAATCAACACCATACATTTTATTTGCATTGATTGACACAAAATGAAATATAATGATTGAAAAATGCATTAACTTTTAAAACAAAATACTGCATGAGCTTTAGGGCCAAAATTTTGATAGGAATAAAGGTAATAATATTGCACTATAGAAAATAAACAATGGCAAGAACAGACGAAATTTCTTTCATTGATAACGCAATTGATACACGATAATAACACTGCACTATAGAAAATGAATAATGGCAAGAACAGACAAACGTCTTTTCAACCAGTAACCAAGAAAATGGATTAAAATCGTGTCAATGTGTAATTAAAAATATTTAACGTTAAAGATTTATTTAGCCTATGTACGATTAGTTTCTGACAAGCACACTTGCAATGTTGTGGGATTCCTGATAGCTTGCTACAATGTCACTGCTCTTAACCGAAGAAAATTGATCATGAAATATTTACAAAATTGTACATTTGCAACAGCAACAAGTGTGCGGATAATCGTTAGTAAAAACGCACTTCTGTTTTCCATAGACCCAAAACCTAAAAACAAAAATACAGACTTACAACTACCTTGTTAACGTTAAGACTACAATCTGCTAGCAACTACAGTAGTTAGCAATAAATTCCCGCTTTTCTCCTATCCGGCAGCAAAGCTCATACAGCTAGATTGTAAAATAGACATTTAACACAAGGATTGGTTTTGTCCACTTGATTACAGTAATTATGGAAAATAATCTGTAGTAAGCACTCTTTTGAAAAGCAAGCACGAAGCTAAAAATCGGTTGAAAGCTTTGAAACCGCGACCTCGCAGAGCTATGTTGTCATAATGGTTGCGTCCACCTGGTTTAAACAGTGAAGCCAGTCATCTAGCCTGCCGTAAGAAGCGACCATTGAGCACCTATTAGAAGCAGTATGCCTTGGTGGTGGTTGAGAAACCTATCCATAGTCAGATTGTGCCGGTCTTTTGGTTTATTTGTGTTGGGTTTAGTTCTGTTTGTTTTGAAATGTTAATGTAAAACAAGCCATTCCTCTCGATAATTTGTATTCAAGGCTAATTTAAACCGGCTGTTGTTTTGTATCATTGGATTTTAAATAAATATTCGGTTTGAGCGTAAGCAACCATATCGTGACGTTCTTCCATCTCACGAGTGAATTCATCACACGTTGTTTCGCACACACGCACTTGCTAATGACTGCTAAGCACAAATTCCTTATTTGCCATTAAATACATGCATTTGCTGTTCGAGAAATTGAAATAATATGCTTTTTTACTTTACAGCGCAGACATACCTTCCTTCTTCGTCCTCAAACTTAAACCTACATTCATAAACAGGCACTGCTCGAAGTATTTGTCTCTGTAATACAAAAACAATGACGTCAAAAAAAATACCAAGCATGATAAGGCAGCAAAGAGTTTGTTTTGTAATTTGCATTCAAAACTGTTTGAAAACGGAAATGTCGCTTGTGCCAGTCAACTTCGGAACGAAAACTGTCAATATTGCGACGCTGTGGTAGTCAACGCACATAGTGAACGTTACAATTTAAGCAACATCAGATATGCGATCAGAAATGATGACTGCCACGCCACAGTAAACATATTTAGCTGCTTCGTTTCTCATTGCTACTTGTCACAGTGCAGCAAAACTGCGCTTGCAGGCCAACCACATCATTTTGCGGAACTAAACGAGTCCACAGCCTCGAAATTGAGAAAAACTGTTCTAAACCAGAGTCCGCCAAAAAGTTTTGCGGCCCGCTATTAGTCTCGGACACCTACTGCGACTGTCTGCAACAACATTCGAGTTTAGAAGGTTGCTTTAGATGTGGTAACGCTAACTGAAGCTAGTTGAGCGGCCAACAAATAGCCTATTTGGGACTCATCAAAATATTACATTCGTGAAATGTGGCCCTAATTGCAGTAACTTTGGGCACTCCTGTTCTAAATTGATCTTTATTTCATTAGGTTTGCGATTTAAACCTAGATATTTGTTTAGCGCCGTTTCCCTTTCAAAAAAACATAAACAATAAGGGATCTCGATGGATGGTGTCAAATATTAAAGCTGAAGTGCTACAGTAAATGACTTCGTTGAAAATGCTTTAATCGGGGGTTAAAGCCACATTTCTTTCGCAAAAAAAAATTTCGGATCAACCGATGCCTGATAATCTTTATTGGTGGCTATAAAAATAGACTCTTAATAGTGTCACCCTTCCCAAAAACTCTGGTTTATGTCGCTTGGAATTGACAGGTTATTCAGGCTTCCGCTTTGACCCATTTCCGCTTATACAAGAGATCGAATGACATTATTTTTTTCAAAACGCAGTTACACGTGTTCAAAATACAAAATTTGGACGTGACCCTGGCAGACACTCGACACTAATAGAATAAGTATTAGTAGTAAACAACATCTAAAGCCTTAGTCTAAACCCGTAAGCGCACTGATGGCATGCTAGTGTAAAATGCGGGAAATACAAACTATTAATCACCTGCTGTATGATTCGATCGTTCGGCCACTGGGTGGCGTGCTTTTGCACAATGGAATGGGATCTCTCGTTTATTTCGCCTTCGAAGAACCCAACCACTGGGCCAACCTAATCAAAATATGTTCCATTAGGTTAACTTCCTTGGTTTTGTTTTATTTTGCTTTTTTCCTCGGGTCTCAAGAAAATGTTATTTTGGTTAAGCTGGAACATCATAATGTTCGAACTCGCTTCGGAGTTACCAATACTGCTGCAACAGCGCGTTCGTAGCACAGATAGCAGTATAATGACAATATTATTCCCTTGATAATATAAAAGGTTATTACGTTCCTCATCTGGTGCATATCTAGTACTAACTCTTGCTTCTGCACCAGATCGGGAAAATATCTGTTTACACTGTGGGCTCATGGTTCACTTCTTCTACCGATTAAGTTAAACTAAGCAGGAAACTAAAACTGCAAAATCGGACGTTGCAGTCTTTCGAGGATTACAAGATAAGTGAAAGATTGATTGAGCAAACAATGTTAATATCGCTTAATGAGCCGGTCAAAACATATATTCTGGGCTCCTCTGTCTAAACAAGAACTTTCACTTCTTTCCTGCCCCCTTTAGAAAGATATCAAACTGCAATAATTTATTGCAAACTTGAAACTTACTCTGACAGCTACTTGCTCCAAAAGCGTATCTCCTTGCGCTTCTCGAATTAAATGATCTGGCATGTCAGTCTTTTCCACGATGTGATCCTCTTTTCTATTGGTGCTGAAAGATTGTAGTTGAGAGTTATTACCCTTTATTCAGCCTCCAGAGAAAGTCTTTATGCAGTATAAAACAACTGGTGTTTATACCGGTTTTGAAGGCTGTCAGCGCGCTGTGTACACAATCAAGTTTAACACAAACGCTGCAGTTAATCAAGGAGAACTGCTGTAACGTGCTCTTTCCAAAAGCACAAGACCAAACCCATCAAGATATTAAAATTGCAACCTCCAAATGACGGGGATATACCGCAATGTGCAGTAAGTTCAGCTTCTTGTCACTACGATAACTTAACCTTGAACACGAGGTGAGAATATTTAAAATTATGGTCAGTTGAGCTAGAATCGAACTTAATCTAACGCTATGTAGTAACTTTAGCAGCGCGGTAGTTCGCATGGCTGATATGAAAGCAGAAACAGCAAAGGCTGATTTCAGAATCTATAAAATGCCATTTACAAGAGTTCAGTTTTGTTGTTAGATTCAGTTTGTTGAAAATAACATGTCAGCATGCGTCTTTTTGGCAAATACAAAGAAACTAGTGAGAAATGCAAAGCCCAGGGCTAAATGTTTGGAAGTTTAAAGCATTTTCACAAATTAAAATAAGCTTACAATGATACGGTTAGTTCTATGTATTGCTTGAGTTGACAAAATCCTTTGCATTCACGGCACTGTATGGAGCCCGACCCGGAACAAGTGGCGCAACTAAAAATAAAACACACATTAGTCACTGCAGGTTTACTACGCTTTCAATCGTCCTCAGGTCACGGACACTTTTCTGTTGTGCACAGAAAATTTTCCGTTTTAGATCAGCTTTGAAGTTTGTAATATGCCGTCACAGTGCATTTCTACCAGAAGCAATGCAGCCAAACAGATTGGAGAGCAGAGCGTTTATCTAACAGCGTAACGGCGCAGATCTATGCAGCACTAGACAATGCAATGCTGATGGAATCGTGAGTGCACCGTGCCATCATGCGTAGCTAACATTGTTCCATTTTCAAGTCACTCTTCTACCGACTTGATGAATATCGTAGATCAATTCCAAGTTTTTCATTCTCTCAATGGTTACCAGTTCACCGACCTAAAACTTTATCAACGAGAACAGCTTGTATGTGTTTTAACTATTCTCGTAATCAACGCCAATAGCGTGTAAGGAGTAATGTCATGAAATAACCTACTGCTCGGATCAAATTGAGTTCGCAGGGCGGGCGTGGATGTGTTTAAAAAAATGCTTACAATAAACAAACCAAAACAAAGGAGTTACTAACAAATGGCTTTAGTAGTATTGTTGAGCAACTCTCCATTTAAAATGCAGTTTAAGGCTGGTTTCCATTAGGCGTAAATTGCAGGGGTGCGCGCATCCCTCTAAATGGAGAAACAAAGATTTTTCACGCTGCGCCTGCAATTTACGCCTAATGCAAACCAGCCTTTACTCTTCAAAAGAAAAGCGAATTTCTCGCTTTTTAAGCATAATATCTTACCTTTTCTTTCCAGAACCATTACACGAAGAGCAAATCACAACTACTTCTTGGCCGTCTCTGAATTCAGTGCAGGTTCCTTTGCCATTACACCTTGAGCAAACGACCCGTCCTTTTCCGTGACAAATATTACATCTCTCAAATCCAGCGCCCAGACACACGTGGCAATCCTTGAAAAAACGTTACGTCATTTTTTCGTACTTACTTCAAATCCTACGTTGATGATGCGGTGTATGTCCACCACTAGCCACCAACTGTACGCAGCACCAAACTTCGACTATCACCAGAGTAGAAAAGCAGAGCAATTAATGGCATTTTCATGCCATTTGTCTTATTAATTTGCAAATTTTTAGTAAATAGAAACGTATAAGGAAGCAAAACATAAATCTTACAACTATATGATTGAGATTTAGATTCGTTTCCATTATGCGTAAATAGCGTAAAAATTTTTTGTTTTTCTATTTAACAATATGCGCGGAGCGTTTTTCCCCGTGAAATAACTTCAAATGGACAAACAAAAAATATTTGTGCTACGCCAACAGGTTACGCCTAATGGAAACCAGCCATTAAACCTGGATACGCACAGCGAAATTGAAAAAATAATTGAGTAAAGAAATTGCATGCTAGATTCAACTTTGGCAGTTAGGTGCAGCATAACACTAGTTTTCATATTTCGCTCGAGAGCTTCCCGTACACTCACTGCTTGTTAAGGTTTACCAAGCAGAGAAAATCATCACAAAGCAATTTTGATGAGGACAACAACACAGTTACAAACAACAAAGAAACAAAATTAAAACTAAAGCTAAGTCACATATAATAAAGAATTTGTTAGAGGTAATCCTAACAGTATGCACTTGAAATATTACAGCTTTGAAACAGATACTACTTTTCACTGACCCTGTGATTTTTACGTTTTCTGTTCACAAATCGTTTTCAAAATATTCAGTGAACCTCAAACAGCACGATCATCATAAATCATCTGCAACTGACCTTTACATAAACGAATTTTGTGGTCTTACGAAGGTCCACAGACTAAATCAAAGCTTTTGATAGGGTTAACTTGATGAACGACTTACTTAATTGGTTTTTGGGTGTTGAGCCACTCTACATTTCACACCTTAACTCCATCCCCATAGAAACCCATACCTTAATTTCATTCCAACGAAAACTCGCATCAATTTGTAACCATACATTTACGCGCCTTTTGAAGCACATAGATCATGACAAGACAGTTGATTAAAATGTACAGAATGATCTCAAAATAGTTGTTACTATTACGAGTATTATTTTATGGTTACCAACACATTTTGGTCCTCAACAGTCTTCTTTACGCAAAAATGCTACCCCCAGGAGTTCTTAATCAAAAATAATCCAAATTTCAAAAAAGTAGTTAGAAGTTACACAAGAAGCTGCATTCAAACCTTAGACTTCACAATTTCTGCTAAAGCCTTGCAATAAATTCTCAAGTATTTCACTTTTACTGATAAACTTACAATGACAAAAGCCGTGTGTGGTACTTCCATTTTCAATTCTTGATTCCTAAATGTCTCGGCAAAACTACATGGGATGCTCCATGGTGACGGTGCAGGTCCATTGTAAGGCCCATCAACTGGTCCACCTTGAAACAAAAATTAGTGAAGTCCCACGCTCAAACTGATACAGCGCAGTCTTAAAAAGTGACAACTGACAGCTGTCTATGGGTGATTTCTAACTCAAAAACCCGTAAGTGTCACTCCTCAGTATCCCAAGCTCTTATCTTTCTGTTGCATTTGATGAGATGAGTACGCCATCATTATTTTCACTTTTTTATCACATCTTCACTTATTAGAAAAATAAGTTGCAATTCCTTCACCAACTTGATCTGGGTGTTGGCAGCCCAGTGTCAACTTGTAATCAAGACATAGGCGTAAAAGTAAAAAGGTGCGGCGGTCTTGAGCTTCCCCGAAAATTGAGTCGATCTGCAAAAAGGTCACTGACTTTGCTTCAAACCAAAAACACACAAAAATAATCACTTTCAAAAAGTTGATCTCCAAAACAAAGGTTTTCCCTGTTTTGAAACGAAAATAAGGAAAACAGCCTATTTCGAAAATTTGATTTCCAAAAAAGATCATTGACTTTACTTTGCAATGAAAATCAAGTCAATCCATTCCCTTCTTCCAAAAAAATAAAAAGGCACGCCAATGAACCAAGAGATCGCGAGATCATCGCTCAAAGCGTTACGTTATGACGGCACAGCCAACAGGAACTGACGCCAGCTTTTACACTTGCGTTTCGAGTTTCAACTTTTAAACTCGCCACGCCCGACATCTACGAGTAGCCACTGAGGGAAAGTGTAAGATCATTTTGCAGCCTCCGAAACAGTCAATTTATGTTATGTTTAATAACTTTAATGTTACTGAAAGACAATTTTTAGGCACATTTAAAACTTTCGCTGCTCCTCAAAATTTGATTCTAATGAACTTAACATCGAAACATCACAAATCTAACGCGGGCATTAACATTGCAAGATTGTGTTTTATAAACGAACTTTTTTCCAGCTTGTTTGTAATTTTTGGGGCAGTATCGCCCTGAGCCAGCCACATTGGCAAGTTCGAAGTAGTTTAGAGCACAGGCTTTAGGCTCAAATGTAATGGTGTTACTACCACAGAAAAACAAAATATATCAATTAGCTAGCTGAAATATGCAAAGCAAATGACAAGCTACCAACTCACCGGAATAAGGCACGTGAGCTCTTTTCGTGTTTCGGCTCTCAGTGAAGGTTTCGAGTGAGTACTGCAATATTTAAGTTAACACGTAACACACAAAAGCACTTAGAGCTGTGCACGCTTACTGAAAAACGGCCATATTGTGGATCAGGAACTACAGCTGATTTATTTCACATAAGTGACTTGGATTGGCATTGACTTGGCAGAGTTGGCTAAGCTGTACAAGTAGCTGGAGACCACGAGGCAAACACTCTTCGGGCTGCTTCCCCGACAATTGTTTGAAAATTGGTAAAAGAGTAAATATAGTCTATTGCTTTGACATATCTTACTGTTACAAAACCAACAATTATACCAAATCATTTTGTTTTAAATTTTCTGTGATTAGCGTGATCAAGGTAATCAATTTCCAACTAAAAATATAACATTGTGCCTTTGAAAATAGTATGTTTGATAACAAAAAGATTTAAATTACAGCCCGATTCACTTCTTACCCCAAGCAAGCAGCAATCAATGCTTTCAATCTCATACAAACGCGTTGAGGTTCCTTTTTTAAAAATATTTTGACTTTTAATAACTTCGATTTTTTTATCCCAATAGAATTATAATTTTTGTTAGTAATAGAATACCAATTCTTGTTTGACGCATAGTGGTAAGCCACGTTGACGATACGAGGTCTGTCCAAAAAATATCCGATCCTATCTCCTTCCGCTAAAAATAATTAATGCCACGCCCGAAAAGTGGTTTTGGCGGATTGCAGCGTCACAATTACTGCACACGAATAACAAATTTCAAACCGATAGTTGGTGTCATTTTCTTTTTTTGAAGCATTTAGTGCAGTCGTATAGTGCATGATCGCCGCTTTTTTGCTCGCAAGCGCAATGACCGAAAGCATCGAACAAAGATATTGTATCAAGTTCTGCCACAAGCTAGGTAATAATCAAACTGAAACAATTCAAAAGATTCAGCAAGTTTTTGAAGATGAGGCCTTAAGTCAACCTCAAATAAAGGAATGGTTTGATTGCTTCAAAAACGGTCGAATGTCAGTGGAGAGCGAGGCACGCTCTGGCAGGCCATCCACAACCCGAAACGAGGAGGTGATTGAGAAGGTTCGCCATATTGATTTGTAAATCTAAGTTAGTTTCTTCGATTCCTGCTGCATAGTGCATCACGAATACGCACCAGAAGGCCAAACAATCAATAGAGAATACTACTTGAAGATTCTGCGTTGCCTTCGTGATGCGAACAAAGCGGCCAGACAAGTGGACAAGGAAGAACTGGCAGCTTCACTATGACAATGCTCCTTCTCATTCCGCCGATGTAATCAAAGATTTTTTGGCCAAAAACAATACGGCACTTGTGCGACAGCCTCCTTACTCTCCTGATTTGGCACCATGCGACTTCTGGCTATTCCACAAGTTTAAAATTACGCTAAAAGGGACGCGATTTCAGTCACGTAAGGACACTGGGAAAAAACGACGGCGGAGCTCAGGAGCATTCCAGAGAAGTTCAAGAGGTGCTTCCGAAAGTGGCAGAGACGGCTGGGAAAAGTGTGTGCACTTGCAAGGGGAGTACTTTAAAGATCAAATAAAAGCTTTGATATTTATTGTGTTGCGTGTTTTATGCCCATAAGTCGGAAACTTTTAAGATAGACCTCATGTAACGTGAAACCGCGCAAAATTTACTCCGTCAAAATGCAGAGAATTTCATCAGCAGAAACTTCCGAAATTGTTGTAACGTGGAAAATAATTAGCATCAGGGAATTTCTTAATTACTTCAGTATTTGAAGCATTTCCTACTTTCAGAATCACTATTTTGCAATATATTGCGTAAAAGTTGGTCTGAGCACGAAAGGGGTTTTACGCGTGGCATGCAGGCTTCCTCTCTCGGGTATGTCCAATAACGTTAAAAATAAACTGACTTTTTTACCGGATATTATGGTCTACATGCTAATTACATAGCCAAAAAACCCCAAATATTGCGAAGCATACATAGCCCAGAAAACCTAAATATTGCCTAACACAGCATTGTGAACTTTTTTAGATAATGACATTATCACTTTTTTGTAAGCAATCGATTACTTTTCTTGGCAGCTTGCCAATTCATTAGCTACGTATCCGGCAAAAAGCAATGAAATGAATTCAAAAATACCCTGACAGCGCAAGCATTGCTTGATGAATTTGATAGACCGTGTGCAAAAACGTAACGTGTGCAAGACTGTTTCACTAGCTTTGTGTTGTAAAAGTATATTCTAGGTATTCTGCTACCAATAGTTTTCCAGACGTATTTATCATTTTAAGGGGGCAAATTGAAGCGCGATGAAATTGCAGCGATATGAATGTGTGGCTGACAAGTCTTACACCAGGAATAACATGTGTCACAACTTCTGAGCAGGCAACTCCCCAGTAAAACAACTATGTTGGTAAAGATAAACTTTCCGTCCACTTTTCACAGCCTTCAGTGTTGCCTCAGCCACTATCCACACGAAGTCAATTTTCTACTAAAATAACTCGGCACGTTAATTTCCAGATCCCTTTTTTGACGAATGCCAATGATGTTTTAAATGGAGTTTGGAACTTCAGATTTTAGCTAAGAAGTCAGGAACAATTGCCACCACACCGCCACTTAAAATAATTCTAAAACAAAAGACTAACGTTTTCATGAGCTACTGCTTGCTTCTACGCTGATTTGACGTATTTCGTTTTAATAATTACTTTCTTAGTATACCTCCTATTCGTTTGCAGAAGATTTAATCCCACAACTACGCCCTTTAAAACTTTACAAGCTAGAGATCTAAAGTTCAAAGCCACCATACGTTACTGGGGCCTACGAAAAGTACAGCGATACTGCATGCGTGACCTAAGCTAGCAGTGAGAAAGCACCATGCCAGCTAGACTAGCAATTTGAATAAAACATTGTTTTATATATAACTGTTAAGGCAATTCGGTTACAGGAAACTAACGATACTTATAAAGTTACAACATAAATACAATACCAACATGGAAAGCTGACGTTGAAGTTATATCTTTGATTTTCATCTCATTGGCAGGTTTGGAACCATAGCAGCATTGTTGGCTTACATATTCCTGTAGTGCTTCTTTGGCCTCTTCTTCAGTAATAGATCTAAAAAAAAAAAATTTTAGCTCGTAAGGTATAACCAATTCACATGTTAGCAGTTTAGCAAAAAGTTGAGTAGCTGGGTACAAAGGTGCATCACGTATTAGAAGATGTCAAGTTAGCGTGCAAGGCAAAGCTGTAAATCCACCGGTGGCCATTGCAGTTGATGCAACTTATCGTTTAACTACTGTTGACTCTTAAAAAAAAGTTTCAATAAGATGAGTTAACTTTGATAAACAGCACACAACAGCTGTGCCTTAAATTAGTAAAAAAAACGTTTGACATAGTTAATTTAAGCACTGTGAAAAATACATATTTTGTGTCATAATTTTTCAAAAAATGTTTACACTTACAATAGAACGTAATTTAAACTCTGTTCAAAAAAGCAGGCTTTAAAATTTTAATATACATGTACAAGCTACTCAGTTACATCCACGAAGTGATACACAGCTTAACACAGTTTCACAAGCAAATTTTTGTGTTGCTGCACAAGACAGCTAATCTACATCTAGCCCTTGATAATCATGTTAACTAAATTACACAACTTGAAATAATCAACTTTGCTGTGATCACCTTTAGCAAGCTTAATCAAAAACTACTGCTAATGCTGCTGCAAAAATACATCTTGGTAAATCATCAAAAAGGAAAGATAGCAGTTTTTAAATCCTTTTAATATTCTTGGCAATTTCTTTAGAAGAATAGAACCTAAAACTCTTTGAATCATTAAGTAAATGTGGTGTTACAGAGTAGCACAATTTCTTTCACTTACGATAGGTTTGATGTGTCAATAGTAGTGTCTTGAATGGCTTCGGTATAAGCAGGAGGAGGTCCAGCAGATACTAAACATATATAGTGCAATAAAAAGTGGTACATTTGTATACAAAGTTACATAGGTATTGCAAAATTGATCTTGCTATGAGCACTGCTATTAAATCAGAAGTAAGCAATTAAAACTATCTTCAACTTTAAACTGTAGTCAGTACTCTGCATGCTATGAGCATGAACTCAGTCAAATGTAGTGACTACAATGCCTTCACATCATGGAATTGCCATACTGATTCTTTTCTATAGTTCCACAAAGAGTGTAAGTTGAACTTATTTAAACAGTTAGGGGCCAAAATTTATACAAAACATTACAGCAATCATAATCAAAACGATTAATCAAAATGACATTGGTACCTGGCAATTTTATGGTAAAAGTTATAGCTTTTGTGAAAAAATTCTGCTTATTAGCAGCATACTAATATTGTTCTGCAGAACAATCCATATCAAAAAATGTCCTCAAGAACTGCAAAACCTTCTGGAGAAATGACAGGCATGCTAATCTAAAATGATAACTCTTACAAATGACCTTTAAGCACTTATTAATCATCTTGCCGTCCTTGTGTAAAGTATAAAATTTGTAACAAGGACAGTGGCGCAATTATTTGGTAACAGGTCAAATTATCTAGTTGGAAACAAAAAGAACTTTTGTTTACACATAAGGTTTGTCCTTCCAAACCATTTTGATTGATTTGGACTCCTGAAACTCACTTAGTTATTAATAACAGGATGTCAAAACAAAAACAAATTGCCTTTTGACAGACTAACTTGCTTTAGAATATGCAACATTTTCATAACCAGCAATCTGTTGATCAGGAATTGGTGGAGCAGTAGGTGGTATCCCAGCAGGTTGTCCACTTGCATTCTGATCTGGAATTTCACCTTGATACTTAAATATAACTGATACAAACCTATAACAATTTGCATATCAACTATGGATAGAAGCAAAATGAATAGCTCAGCTTCAGATGTGTAACCGAGTCTTCAAAACCAGTGGTGCTCAAAGTGCAGCCTGCAAGCTGCCCACAAGTATTTGCAGTATCCAACTAGTTGAAATTTTGAAGATGATGCTATGCAAGTAAGTGCCCTAAAGTTCCATTTCATACTTTGTAATAAAAAATGGTTTATGTGGCCTGTGAAAGCTTTGAATTTTGGTCTGTCAAGGCTTCATTGTGATACCTAAGCATAGATACTACCCATAAAAAAGCAATCTTATTCCCACTAAAACTGCTCTCCACATCAAGCCCACAGAACGGTTATATCATCTATATTTTTAAGCATTTTTATTCTTTGAAGTTTCCATTGCTACTAATACACAATGTTCTTCCCAATAGCACTAAAATCAAGAAACAACAAAATACTAGAGGCCTCTGCAAGATCAAAGCCATTCAAAACCACACACAAGCAAATCAAACTTCATTTACAAGACAAGTAATGAACCACAACGAGATATTGATATATGATATGAGCTAAATGTAGACAATTTGTTAGCAAACAGAAAGTTTGTGAAACTTTTCAGCTGAATGTAAACAGCTGAGCTTTATATTTGGCTTTGAATGATTAATTTATTGCCTTCCATTTGCAAGTGCATACTTAGCAAGACTGTTTCTAAACCAGTACTAGCAATTACAAACAGCAATTGAAACCTTTTCCTCCAGATTGTTGAACTGGGAGCTGTTGTTGGGGAGGATAGCCTCCATGAGATTGTTGAGGAGGATAACTTCCTTGAGCTTGCTGAGGGGGATAACTTGATTGCTGCTGAGGTGGGTATCCTCCTGGAGCAGGTGCAAAGCCATGGTTGACGTAACCTAATTAAGTCATCATTAAACACAGCCTACAATCACAATATTAGGAGTCACTATTGCACTTAATTGGGAATCAAGCATCACATTAAAGCTGAGCAATGGCTGTGAGCAAATCAATTCGCCTGAAGTAAACTAATGGACAAATCTTACCTTGAATGTTTGACATAATTCAATTCAACTTTTAACGAATGACTATCTGATATTACTTAAGAATACAAAAATGACCTGCCAAAACAAAGTATAATTAACCACAATTTTATTTTTGTTGCTATGAGCATCTTTTGGCTCATGCTAGTCTTTAGTTAAACTGGGCCACCATGACAGGTAGACTGCCCACGCGTACTACTAGTATACCAGGTCAATATTGGAGTATGCTGTAAAAAATCTTAACAAAGGGCAATAGCTAACTGGCAGGTTTTTTCACACTATTCTTTTTATGGTGAGCACAAAGCAGGAAAGTTATGACATTATTTTCAGTGTTTGGTAATTTGTCCTAAAACTGTGAAATAAGGTGCAGCATTTTTTTTCGTTAAAAAACACTTGCATTTAAGATGCCATGTTTCACATTTTCAACTATAAACTGAAATCTGTAACCCATTGAGGAAAATGAATTAGCCTAATAATAATTTTCTACATTGTATCTAGTCTAATAAGCCAATTAACTGACATGTAGCTATTTTTCACCCATTGCTAGTGATAACAACTTGTTTAATGATGGCATTAATGGATCAAGTCTGTGCTACAAAAAAATACATTTACGTTTAAATTATCTAAAGCTTTGGTCTATTCCATAAAAAAAAATAACACGTTTATCACCATAAGCAAAACTTTATGGCATTCTGTACTTTGTAGTGGTTCAAACATTTTGCATTGGCAATACACTGTGGTATTTTTTAGGCATGCCGCAATTTATAAAGCGCAAATTTTGGAAAGTTTCACGCACGAGATCATACGTCATCAAAATGCGCTTTCGAAAAAGTGGCTGAAAATGACCAGTTTCAATGGTTTTGTATTGAATTTTTTTTTAAAGATCACACGTCATCAAAATGCGCTTTCGAAAAAGTGGCTAAAAACGACCAGTTTCAATGGTTTTGTATTGAATTTTTTTTTATTTGCCATGTTGAACAGCAGTGATACCGTTTTTTTGCGACTTGCGCGATGGCGTAGTGGTTAGAGCGTCCGCTTCGCAGTCGGTAGACCTGAGGTTCATTCCCCTTGTCGAGTCATACCAAAAGACTTTAAAAAATGGTATCTAGAGCTTCCCTGCTTGGCGCTCGGCATTTATCGGAGGTTGTGGAGAACAAGCCCGCAAGTTTGCTTGTTGTGTCCTTGGGCAAGACACTTAACTCTTTCGCTCCCGCGATCATCGATTGATGATCTCGTGTTTTCAGTGTTTACCTCAAATTTTTTTAAATTGAGTTACAAAATTAGTTTAATAAAAATCGATTTGTGACTTTATTTTTCATCCGATTTTCATAAAATTTTCAAAAGATCACGCTTATTTCCTCATGCATCGGAAGATGTATAATTTATGCCCTAACTCTTGAATTTTTATACCCAAAATAGGTTAAAATGACCAAGAGCCCAGTTGCAGACGACAAAATCGGCCAAATTCTCAGCACGTGCCAACTACACTAAAATCAAATTCAGATTACATCTTTACCACAACACCAAACCCTTTACCATTAACACAGTCTGAAAACTACTCTTTTGGGGCATCATTTCACAAAATTTCAAGCGATAATGATAAATTTTACGTTTTTGAATTTCCAAATTTTTTAGGGGTCTCAAACTCCCCTCAAACAAATTTGAATGGCAAGTAGATAAAAGTAAATTTAGTGCGTAAAGTATATGATATGTTGCTAAATACCGGTCTCATTTGAAAGCTTAGGAAATTTGCTTTCCAGCAATATATAACTTTAAATAGTTTAGACTAAGTGGTATATGATATCTTCTGATCAAAAATGAGTACTCTACATCATGTCAGGTCAAAACCCCCCAAAAATTTTTTGACTTACCTTCACTAAATTATAGTTTTTACAAAAACTACACCCTATAAAAAGATAAAATAAATTGCAAATATTTCACTACTAAAGTCGTCATTTTGTATCAAGTTTCCAAGGAGACAAGAAGCAACATACAAGTTTAAAAGCTAGCTGAAGTTTGGCTTCTTCAAATCAAAGTTTGCTGTATCCCCCTTGTTTCTCAAGAAATGGGAAGGGTGTAAACAAGCTGCTGTTTCATTGTCAGTGACAGCATATTGTATTTAAACTTGATATTTTCTGAATCTTGAAGAAATTCCCTGTTCAAAAATACATAATGTTACATGGTTTAGGCTGACCTCTAGCAGATAATAACTGATCATATTTTAGGTACTAAATTTAACTACCAAAATTTGGTACCGGTCGGTACCGGTCAAAAAAAAGGTCATGTGCCTCAGAAAATTGCAAATTGTAGTAAACCTAGGCTCTTATGGAAGTTTTGATTGATGTACCTTGAAAGCTTATTTCCTTAGCATCATTTTGCGACCATTTCTAAAGAAATTGCTAGAAAATAAAATCTGTAGTGATCTTTGAGATGAGGGTACCTCTTTAATTTTGAAGACAACTACCCCCAGTTGGGGGGTTCATTTGCATAAAATTTGCATATTCAACAAAAATGTTTTTTTTCTATTTGAAATCCTCAAGAAATGTAGATTTCAACGATATATCACACTTAATGTAGAAGTAGACAGCTGAGTAATGATTTACAAACAAACTTGAGGTACATAATTATGAATTAATTATGATTGATTATGACAGTTTTTCGCGCTGCCACCTTACGGACATTTTTTTTCGCTTTTCACGTGGGAGCCAAAGAGTTAACGGGACGCCCCACCTTTATGTGGAAGACACATGACCCGGAAATGGCAACTCCCAAGCGAGTGCGGACTTACCATCCAAAACATAGCGATACATCGCTTTCTCGTGAATAGAGGATAAATGTGGCAAATAAAAAAAAAAGAAAATTAAATGAATAAATTAAACAGTTGTTGAATGAACGTTAAATATGTTGTTTTACAGATGTTATGGAATGAATCTAAAGTTAAAGTAAGCTAAGTAATCTTGCAGCGCCAGAGGCGTGGCGTGCTGTGCCGTGAGCCTACTGACCTACACTTAATTACTTAAGTTCACGGGAGTTCTTTGACATCAAATTATATCCTAAGTTTTCAGTTGACACGAATTTTCTTTGTTTATTAAACCTTTTATCAAAAATTATCCTACAATTTCACAATTTAGCAGCATCTTCAGTCCAAAAGTAATTCTGTTTTCTGTTTTTATGATAAGATGTTTTATCCAAAGACCAAGAGATATTTATATCTCAAAAAAAATGTAAAAAAGGCACAAGGATTACTTTTTATGGGGTGAAAACGGGCAATGCATGAGTCATGTTTCTACGAAAAATAAAACGACGCTCTAGGATTAATGTTCCGAAACACGAAGGAATGTATGACTCACATTTCTACGAAAACATGACGAAATTCCAGACAACAATATTTGAAATAGATGCGCATAGGTGAGGTGAGGACAAAGGTTACATAATCACTTTAGAAAGACGAAGGAATGCATGACTCACCTTTTTACGAAAATGAAAGGAAAACAGGAAGTATCAATATACAAAAACAAACACGCGCGTGGTAGGCATAAGGGCAAAGGTTACACGATCGCTACAATGTTAAGACTTTGTTTGTTTTTGCAATCAGTTGACCTAGTTTCATGGGCGTGTAGCGCAACGGCAGGCATCTGACTGTAATCCAAGTTAAAATGGGTGCACTCCAAATGGCAAATAGCAACTTCTATTGTGATAGCTACTGAACGTAGATATCGATCCATATATAATGCCAAGTGTTGTTGGTGACCTTCTGTTTGTGGGTTATAGTTGAAGTTGCTACAAAATTCCCCTCCTCAAGCACGAGCAGCTAGCGGAAGCGTGCGTAGGAAGGGAGGAAGTTGATGAAGTCGTAACATGCCTTCCCCGCCAACGTTGAGAGAGTGAGGTTTGCCGACCGAAGTAAGTGAGATTCCCACCGAGGCTTCAATGGAAGGCGGTCTTGGCGTTAGGGCTCGGCGACTCGACAATGGCTTGTGCTGCTTAATTGAAGACGCTGCCGTCTAATTGCATCGGGGGAGATGTAGCTTCTTCGTGGGGTCACCATTGTAGCGCAACGACAGGCATCGGGCTGTAATCCAAGTTAAAATGAGTGCACTCCAAGGGGCGACTAGTCACTTCTATCATGAGAGCTACTGAACGTAGATGGCGATCCATATATAAAGCCAAGTGTTGTTGGTGACTTTCCGTTTGTGGGTTGTAGTTGAAGTTGCTACAGGCTAAACATGCAGGCTTATTTGTAGTAGGGTGTGGCGATCACCAGTTTGGTTAACTGGCGATCGTACGTAAAACTGTCGATCGTTGCTGCAGCTTCTCATTGACTAAATAGTTTAACAAAAGAATGGATTCTATTAACGAATTGAACAGAACATACCAAACTGAATGAAACTAAACAAAAATGAAACCAACTGAACTGAACTAAATTGCATTGAACTGAATAAATTGAACTGGACACTGTAAAAGCAAAGCCAAATAATTTAAACAATTCCAAAACATGCTTATAGCAAAATCAGAAACTTAAAATGTGCCCTAATTAACTAAATTGCGCAAACAAGGAAACTAACTAAAAGCGCTGCAAAGATAAGGTGATACAAGACAACTTAAATCAAAAACACTGTTAACATAAAAACCGGGTTCGAAACCGCTACAAGGGTTCTGGTACAGTTTCATTTTCGAATAATCAAGTGTATTTAGGTATACTGAGTTTAAGTTGATTGTAATGTGCAACTTATACAGCATATTAAGTTTCATAGGCAGCCTGAAAAGTTGTAAACCGAAGTTATGCTATCGCCTAGATGACATGGCAGGCTTCTGCCCCGCTTGACGTATGTTGGATTAGATAGTAATGGATATAATCTCCAGTCCTTTGAAATTTGTTGTCAATAATACTTGCAGACCGGTTACATTGATCTGTCAGGTGCAATTTTGCTAACTTCACTTTTCCTTAACCCTTTACTGCCTGAATTTTATTTTTTTAGTATAATAATCTACTTTGCTGTTTTATAGATGATTTGCTGTTAGACAATGTACAATATACAAAAAAATATTAATTTTTTGTTTTTTTTGTAACTTTATTTTTTTGTTGATTAAAAGCAACATTCGTCACCAAAAGCTGATTTTTTTGATAAATAGCAGAAAATAATGAAAAATCGTAACACAATTTAACATGAATGAAACAATAAAAAGCAATTGTTTTTTGCTGTAAAGCAAAGGTTGATTTTGCATTTCATGCAAGAGATTTTTGTAATTCCCTTACATCCTGGCATCTTGCATCTTCCTTTTTTCCCAAATTCAGGAAAATGACCAATTTGATCTTTTCTCACCGGAGCACTTGGAATTGGTTTGACAGGGCCTTTTTTCGCTTTTTTTGCAAACTTTTGTTCCACAAAGCTGGTGGAAGGTCTTCCCTTTGTCTTCAGCACCATCTTTCCTTGTTTGCAGAATGCTTCTGCAATTTCGGTTTTGAAAGCAAAAAGAGATTTGACTTCTCTTTTTTCAACTCCAAGGATGTTACAGCATTGTTTGTACTCCTGCCAGGCACTTGCACACATCATATCTATTAAATGGTAAAAAATTTTGTGATAGAACTTTTTCGAACAGGAATTACCCTCGTGTACAGGGCAATCAAGTGGTCTAAACGATCAACCCCTCCCATGTGCTTGTTGTATAAAGAAGCAATGGTAGGCACTGGTATCTTCTTTCTTTGTTTGCTGTCATATTTTAGTTTTTCTATGATCGGTTCCACGCTGGCATAAGTCGTTTCAAACATTACTGGCCTTTTATCAAAATATTTCACTGCTCGTACTTCCACTCAGCTCACTGATGTGACTCGTTGTTCATAATTTCCTCTTCCTTTTTTTTTCATTTGGCATGGAAATATTTGGGAGACGATTTGGCCGTACAGTTCCCAGACATTGTATCCCGATTTTTGCCAGCTCATGTAATAGAGGAATACTTGTGAACCAATTGTCACAAAATAACTAGTAATTTTTCATTTTTGGCACAATTTGGGCCAACTGCAACACAATGTTACCACTAGCTTCTATGTCTGGAAACCCATTGACTGGCTTTAATGCACCACAACAAACGTCAAAGTTGTACACAATGCCTTTGTTGTTAGTCAATACAAAAATTTTAAAACTCCATTTCTTAGGTTTTTTAGGAATGTGCTACTATTCCCTCTAAAATTTTTGTAAGTGCGTAACCGCCGGCGCGAGTGCGAAATCGCTAGCAAATGTACGAAGACCGCCGGACAAGTTTTGGCGGACATTGCTGAACAAACGGTTACACCAGTCTTAGTAATATATTTTGAAAGAGTAAAAACAGATGCTTGCAGTAGCCTACTGCTGTTTAGTCACTGTATACGCTAAGCTAACTTTGCATAGCTTACAGTTTGCCGATAGTCTTGGTTGGCGTACAACAAATCCTTCATTTTCCCCTCCGACGTACCTCGATGAGGAGACTTTATATTTAGTTCAATGCTTTTCAACCGTTTTTGGCATTTGGCCCATTTTGGAAATGCACAGAGGCACGTGACCCGGTTATAGATTTTTCTCGTTTTTGGCATTTTGCCCATTTTGGAAATGCACAGAGGCATCTGGCCCGGTTATAAATTTTTTTCGTTTTTGTGAACGTTTTTGGCATTTTGCCCATTTTGGAAATGCACAGAGGCATGTGGCCCGGTTATACATTTTCTCGTTTTCATGAGCGTTTTTGGCATTTGGCTCATTTTCGAAATACAAAGAGGCATGTTGCCCGACTATATTTTTTCTCGTTTTCATGAGCATTTTTTGCATTTGTTGGTTTGAAATTGTTTTTGGCATTTTGCCCATTTTCGAAATGCACAAAAGCACGCGATCCGGTCATAGATTTTTCTCGTTTTTACAAACGTTTTTGGCATTTTGCCCATTTTTGAAATGCACAGAGGCATGTGGTCTGGTCATATTTTTTCTCGTTTTCATGCGCGACCTCAAAAAAGTTATCAAAGCAAATTTCAGAAGTGTTGACCAACCAAAATAAAAAACAAGTCAAGACAAAGTCTTCCTTTCCAGCAATTGAAAAAAGGCTGGACTTGAACAAAAAATCTGTTTAACTCTGCTCTGGTACCATGGGGTCAATATGATCCCAGGCGAATTTGATAGGCTAAATATTCCAAACTTAGAGATTACAAAGTTTCATCTCGCTTGGTATTTTCTTTACAGCTTCTTGTCAACTGTTTCTATTTATTCAATCTTACTTTCGATGTTGTTTTTAGTGTAAATTTTACATTTTATTATTTGAGGTCATATTGACCCCATGAAAAAACTATTCATATCGTTGATTGTTCCTCTAGCTAAGCGCAGATTGGTGATCCCGCAAACATCTCAGGTTATGACACAAATCATTTGCAGCTTTGGAATTTTACCAGAAGCACCTCTGGTAAACATCACCCAGCATTGTCCATCAGGGCGCAAGAGATGCTTTCTTTGTCCGAGATTGAAGGACAAAAAGCACAGACCCACCTGCAGCAGATGTCATAGCACCACTTGCGAAGAACACAGCAAGATGGTCTGTAACCAGTGTCAGAAGTAAAATATTCGTGTATTGTGCACTCCACTACATTTTTCAAGCAATAAACACAGACTGATAACAATCTGAGTTTTTCTACTGGTGGCAAAATATATTTTTAGTAATGGGCTCATATTGACCCCAAGGAACTGCTAACGTGATTTTTTTCATGGTACCAAAGCAGGGTTAAAGAAATTGAAACTGCATTATATATTTTTTCTTCTCGTTTCAAGGCTTATTTCAATCATGGCTGGCAAATTACCACAGCGAATGGCTGTCAGCTGCATTTTATTTAAAAAAAGATTTTGGAGGGGATTTAAAACTAAAATTGGTTAGAAATCGTACTCTTTTTTTACTTTTAGTTTTTATAAATAGCAAGTGAGAGGTTATTTATTTCTGATTTACAAAATGGCGTTTTGTACGCTAAAGTGAAACCGAGAGCTATGCGCTTTTTGATATTAACAAGCACGATTGAAATTAGCGTTGAAACGTAGAGAAAACATAAGTTAAGCAATTCCAGTTTCAAACTTCCCTCGAAAACTTATGTTTTGAGTTGAAGTGAAGTTTGATAGCTACTCGCTATTACTGCTCTTTAGCTACAATAGAAATTGACCTGTTTACTTTATGTTACTAGCTTTGGGGTTGATTTGTGATACAAAAGAAGTTTGGTAACGGCATGCGCGATATTTTTAAGTCGCCGTCACTCGTTGTTGTGTCATAGCCAGGCGATGTTTACGCGAGGCGTTGCATTGCCATAGAAAAGCGGCTGTCCAACCTTTTATTCCCATTTACTGTCTCCCACGCATTTGCAAATCGCAAAAATTTTAACAAACGGAAAAAGTTACCAAAAACCGCCGGACTTTTTTACGCACTGCTGAATTTTAAATGCGAATCCGCCGGACTTAATTTCGCAAATTCGCACTTTTTCGCGTTTAAAGGGAACAATGGAATGCACTGTTTGGAGCTATGATTTCCTTTGTAAGGCATAATCTGTTCATCCACTGATAGGAATTCAGAGCTTGGCACTCTCTATACTTTGCTTTGGAGATGGTCGATTAGTGGCCTTATTTTGAACATTCTATCAAAATTTGAAGCTTCAGAAGAAGGCTGTTGTCATTAAAATGTAAATTTCTTTTTATTTCTTCCCATCTGTCCCTTGACATTTGCAATGTTATCGTTCCTGTACACTTTACTCCAGTAAAGACGAGAGTTTGGTAATGTTGCACATGCCATGTACAAAACAACACCAATATATTGTTCCAATTCCCATCGAGTTAGTCTCAATGGTTTATTGGAATTTTGCTGGATGGAATACAAGTTTGATTGAAAAACAATTTGGTCAAGAAGGGTTTCATTAAAATAATATCTAAAATATTCAACAGGGGATTTGATGATATCAATTTCCATTGGTTGTGACTGTTCCCATGCAAATGATTGTTTCCCCTGCTTTCTGATGACACATCACTATTGAATGGTAACGGAATGCATCAATTTTTGCCATAAAATGATGAAGGTCTCATTATAAAGAAAGTGTTTAATAGGCTATATAGCTAATAAATATTAAATATAATCTAAACGTGAATATTTTAATCTAAGCTACTTTTCAACTAGAGACTACTGTACCTACAAACACACTCCAATAAACTGATCTTCAAAATAATAAAAGAATTAGGGTACTATTTTTCTACAAAACTACTGTTTGAAGAGATAAAAACCATACTGTCATTACGAGTTGAGAAACTACTGAAGTAAAAATGCTGCCAATATAAACATCCAAACATAGTTAAAAAATTACAAGGAACAATTGGAAGTAATTTAATTATATTTAATTTAGGCTAATTTGAGATAACTTAGTGTAAACTAGGCCGAATGTTACTTTAAAGCAACAAATAAAAAAAAAACCTCCCCAAGACTTATTGAGTTATATCATTTTCTAAAACAACATTTTTAAACATATTTTTCTCACTGCTGTTTCTGTGATTTTTTTTAGAAATCAAAAACTTAATTTTTTCTAATTTGGTGTGAAGCAAATTCATGACCATGCCGAAAGGTCATACACACCAAAAATTTAAAAAAAAGATTTTCTAAAATACTTATAAAATCCAAAACTTCAAAATTCTTTTAGATACCGGGAAAGACCTATTGTTTTGATATTAACATTTGTCATTGGCAACTTCAAAATCAATAAGTTGAAATAAACGGAGCATTTTTAGTTAGTTGCTTCAAATTAACACCGGACATTAAAGGGTTAAACAAGATTTAGGTTATTGCTTCGGCTGCTTACCGAGGAGGCCAAGAATTATCAAAAACTTACTGTAATGATCAGATAATGGCTAATTTTGCTGATGCACTTACAAGTATCTAATTGCCATGGAGTTATTTTCAACAGAGGAATAAATATTTAGATGATACTTTCCTTAAGGCTGATTTTTTTGTAAATTGACTCACCGTACTCAACTTAGCCTAGCCAACTGAAATGCCTGATTTCAACCAAATCGCTTTTGATTAAATTTTTTTGTTTCCGAGTAACTAACTAGCAATAATTCATGCCAATTCTCAATTAATTTCTTATCAGTTTTCAAAATAACCCCTAAAGTTGGTGTTCGCTCTATACCAGAGGTGCAAAAATTGTTTTGGAATTTTGTAGCGCATAGAAATTGTTAGTAGCATGCACATGCATAAACTTTGCCATCCACGCAAATTCCATTCGCGCAGGTAAACTCTTTAGTCGCGCATCGCGAGCGCGCGACCGTATTTGTGCACCCCTGTCCTATACTATTCCTGCATAAATTTCAGCTTTTGGTCAGCCACCTTTTTCGCGCCAAATGTGTGACGTCATATGAAACATTCTTATTCAGTGAAGCATGTCGATAAAATATACGATCATATTTAATCAAACATGTCGAATGTCCCAGGAGAGTATCTTAATCAGTTTTTTCAACCGCCTTTCCGCGTGAACTTTGCTGCTGGTCCGTCAAAACATATTTCAACTTTATACCTTAACTGCAATATCTTTAAGGCGAGAGGAGCTTACAATTAAAACAGAGAATTTAAAAGTGATGAAGAACTTAACACATTTTTGTTTGCATAAAGTAATAAAAAGTCCACTAGTTTATTTTACGTTAAACAAATTTCTCTGTAAAAAATTTTTTCCGAGGAGATGTGGACAGGCATAGTTGCATACTTGGCAGATCTATTTAGCCCCTTGAACAACTTTAATAGTTCTCTTCAAGGTTGCTGCATCAAGATATTTACATAATTGCGAAACAAGACTGATGCTTTCAAAAAGAAGCTGGTAGGCTTGGAAAGTTCGTGTGCAGAAAGGCGGTAGCAATGTGTTTTCGTGTCGCAAGACTTTGTGGGAAGTGCCTCTCTCAACACAGAAGAGTCATTTTTTACAATGAGTCGACATTGAGATGAGCAAGCAGTTAGTTTTCGCCAATACGAGTGCTTTCCAGAAAATTTGGATTCCTGAAAGGGAAATTTTGAATCATTAAGGCTGGGTTTCGTCAGGCGTAAATTGATGGCGTAGGCATTTCCTCTTGAATTTTAAGAGTAGAGCGTTTTTTTCTGGTAAAATAATTTTAATTTAACCCTTTCCAGGGAACGTTAATTCTGGCACTCTTGATGCTGCTGAAAAAGGAATCCCTAATTGAACTCTCCTGCGATTCTACGTTGACATCCAAACAGAAAAATTTGGCTTTGTAACAATTTTGAATATCGCTGGATATGCAGTATATATCCACTAGCCTACTCAGTGAAAAAAAACAATTAAAGTGCTGCTGATTTTTTTCTACTACTTACATTTTTGGCAAAGCGTTTCAGCTTTATCTCTCAAGACCAAGCATAAAATGGCGTGGATGTCAAATGCTCTACTTTGGTTTCAGAAACTTTATTAAAGCCGCGTTTAGCACGTATTATATCAAGAAGACAGCAGCAAATTGCTCATTAAATGAATTTTTCTGACGAAAAATGCACACAGTTGTCTTAAGAGAATTCTTTTTATCAATTTTTTGTGTTTGTTATATTTTTAGTACATTTTAAAAAATCGCCGGGCGGCAAGAGTTGTTTTGAAATTTTATCCGTTCGCAAGTTCAAAAAGGTTGAGGATCACTGATCTAGATCATTAATCTATATTTAGTCCAATGGAACTCACATACATTTTTCATAAATTTGGTTCCACACCTGTTAAGACTCAGCAGTGGCTTCAGTAATGCCAATTTAATGCAACCACGGTTTCTCTTTGAAGCTTTGCAACTTGGTAGAGAAAACAGCAAAAACACAATCAAACTTGTGCGTGAATTAAATCTCTCTTTTCATTAGCAATGCAATACATGAAAAGTATTCTTTTTGCCAGTTTCTTACAATGGCAATTATAAAAAAACTGACACTTTCTTTGATAAAATCAAGTTTTCAAAATCATTTACCTTAGAATATTGATTAACCCATTAAACGCAGAACACTAAGAATGAAAATTTTTTGCATGCTTCTTGATATATTGTCACTGACTGGATGCATTTGAAGTCATTACGGTCAAGAAATATACAATTGCTTTTGTACCTTAAGAGGTAATAAAACGCAACTTGTATGGTGTTTAGAGGTGTCAAAAACTTACGACTAAATAAGATTTTCGCTTGTACGTAGACACAGTTGTTGTTTATGTCTTAGTAAAGATTGCAGCTTAACTTGCACATTCAGCAATAGAGCAAGCACAGACTGCAGTAAAAACTGATTATTATGGTCAAATAGCTGATGAAATAAAAACGAAACGCAGACCAGTTTGAAGAAATAAATTATCACTTTGTTTGCACTTTTGTACATTTGTTTAGGTCAGCGTTGAAATTAACGACTAGGATAAAGAGTTCTTGCTTTTTTGGCACAAGTAACCGATTATCCTAAACACGCTTTGCAAACACAATATTTTGGCCATCCTTTTATCAGAAATTGGTTTTTGATGTCCACACAAATGTCAATGGCCATCTTTCTCGGATAAGGCAGCAATCGTGATACAACATTTCGGCCCGAAGATGAAAGGATTTAAGCGCAATCTCTCTTTTAAATTTAAGCGTAATCTCTCTTTTAACGAAATGCTATTGTTGTGAAACTTCCCGAAGAGTAGCCATGCATTTGTCATAGCTGCATTTAGTGACCAGGCAAAAAAGGCCGCTGCCATTTCTTAGATCTGATTAGCACCCAGGAGGTTGCTACCATTTAGTCAAATAAATCCACCCCGACCCATGAAACAGTTATAAATTTGGAGTGGTTGTGGGGTACGAATTTAAACCTTTTGTTCTCTGGTTTGGACTACCGATTAATTATTGATTCTGGAAGGCATTTCACACAATTTCTTCCAACAGTAACGACTGCGGGATCATTCCATGAAATAATATTTTCTCGATTGTCCCTGGCAAAATCATAGGTTTTGCGGTCTTCCTTCTTTAATGATAGTTTTGGTTGAACAGAAGAATTTTGTTAGCAGTTTCGACAAATATTCCAAGAACACCGATTGCAAGTTCATGCACCTCATCAAAAATAGGAAGAGACATCAACAGATTGTCAAACGTTACTGAAGGTCTCGATGGCAACTCGCATTTTTTAATCAAAACTACTACGACATCTCCTCTTAATGCAAGGCTGGCTTCTTGTAAGATGATGTCAGAACCACAGTATTGTCTTGCATGAAGCAAATACTGGGCCAATGAGAAAACAATCCAGGCCCAAACACAGTAGTGCTCGATTGAGAAATTCAATTAAAGGTGTCGGAAGTACGTTGGGTATAGAAAAAAGGTAAACTCCCGCTGTCAAAACAGCTGTAAAAGTGGTGGAAAAGGAATTTCTCATCGATATGCACGCCAAAGTCAGCAAGTGCTTCAGTTTAATTTCCAAAAAAGAGGTCATCGCGGCTCCTGTGGATGTCCTGCCCCACGGGTTAGGTAAGTTCAGGCATGCGCTTGAGATTGATTTCCCCCAAAACAGGTCATCAACAGCTAATCGCTGTGTTTACGGATTTTTGCCTTGCGGTTTAGGTAATTTTGGCCACGATCCTTTTTTGGGAAGATTTGATGTCGATTGGGGAAACTTTCAGGCCTTGTTGGGGAAAAGCACAGGCAACAATCCGGCAACATTATACCAACATTAATTTCGGGCCCCTGAAAGTGTCCGGGCCCGGTACCAAAGGTACCCCTGGACCCTCTTGTCAATGCTCCTGAGCAAGTATTTGTCACGAATAAGTAAATTTGCTTCGTTGAAATAGTTAATATATGTTTAGTTTCTGCAATTTGTTGCTTTCGATCTACTGTCATTATTTTATTTGTAAATCTGGAGTCATCTCAAATCTAAACTTGCTTTTATATCCCGGTTGTTTTTTGAAAAAACCTTTATTTTTTTCGAGGTAAAATTTGTATGTGCATGCCTTGTTTATGACGTAATAATGGTATATCATGTGTTTTCGTTCAAGACTGACCTAGATTCTAGAACACACTTTTTCTTTTCGAAAGTTTTCGATTGCCGATATGACGTAATTTAGTAGTAGATGCTTTTTTGTCAATGATGTCGTTCTTCAATTTTCTAGATTGCGTCCCATTCATATGTATAAGGCGACGAGGTTTTTACACACGCAGAGAGAGAAGAGAAAGTGAGAGTAACAGAGAGCGTGAGAGACGGATAGCGTGTTATTCTGTGATAGTTTGTTATTGAATGTTAGCGTGACAAGGATCAAGCAGTTAATTGATTGATATAATTTTTCTGATTGGTTATTGATTGATATATTAGAGTACATTGGTTTGTGTGATCGGCGAGTGAAGGAATATAAAATCTCGAAGTATTTTGTGAATACATCTGTTCTGTTCTCAATCGGAATAAGGAAATAAGCTTTCAAGGTACATCGCTCAAAACTTACCTAAAAGCCTAGGTTTTCTACAATTTGCAATTTTCTGAGGCACATGACCTTTTTTTTGACCGGTACCGACCGGCACCAAATTTTGGCAGTTAAATTTAGTACCTAAAATATGATCAGTCATTATCTGCTAGAGGTTAGCCCAGTGGTTCTCAAACTTTTTTCGATGCGACGCATTTAAAAAGCTTGCGAGGCTTTGCAACGCACCAGGCAGCATCCTTCAGTTTAGTTTGCCGTAATGCGAGATAAATGTGACCCATAATCTACATAAATAATTGTCCTAATGCTCCCGAAATTTTGGATTGGTCTGTCATCTTCAATCGTAAAATTAAGCTCTTCTAAGTTTGTAACTCATCTTTCCTGTTTTCGTTCAACATACAACTGAATGCTTTATTCTTTATATATTTTTCGCCAATTAAGTTAAACTTCTGCAATTTGATTCTTGAATAACAAGTCAACCGTTACAACAGTGTATTAAAAACACTATTGTGAAAATGTCAGAAGAAAGTAAGAAAGGAATCTACGATCAGAGTTCTTTTGATGCAATAGAACTTAGACTTTATGGCACAAAACCAAATTATCCCGCGACCCCTTTGGAGAATTGAAACGACGCACCGGGGCGTCGCGACGCACAGTTTGAGAACCACTGGGTTAGCCTAAACCATGTAACATTATGTATTTTTGAGCAGGGAATTTCTTCAAGATTCAGAAAATATCAAGTTTAAATAGAATATGCTGTCACTGACAATGAAACAGCAGCTTGTTTACACCCTTCCCATTTCTTGAGAAACAAGGGGGATACAGCAAACTTTGATTTAGAGAAGGCAAACTTGTGCTAGCTTTTAAACTTTGTTTCGCTTCTTGTCTCCTTGGAAACTTGATACAAAATGACGACTTTAATAGTGAAATATTTGCAATTTATTTTATCTTTTTATACGGTGTAGTTTTTGTAAAAACTATAATTTAGTGAAGGTAAGTCAAAAAATTGTGGGGGTTTTGAACTGACATGATGTACAGTACTCATTTTTGATCAGTAAATATCATATACCACTTAGTCTAAACTATTTAAAGTTATTTATTGCTGGAAAGCAAATTTCCTAAGCTTTCAAATGAGACCAGTATTTAGCAACATATTATATACTTTACGCACTAAATTTACTTTTATCTACTTACCATTCAAATTTGTTTGGGGGGTTTTGAGACTCCTAAAAAATTTGGAAATTCAAAAACGTAAAATGTATTATTATCGCTTGAAATTTTGTGAAATGATGCCCCAAAAGAGTAGTTTTCAGACTGTGTTAATGATAAAGGGTTTGGTTATGTGGTAAAGATGTAATCTGAATTTGATTTTAGTGTAGTTGGCACGTGCTGAGAATTTGGCCAATTTTGTCGTCTGCAACTGGGCTCTTGGTGTTTTTAACCTATTTTGGGTATAAAAATCCAAGAATTAGGGCAGAAATTATACATCTTCCGATGCGGGAGGAAATAAGCGTGATCTTTTGAAAATTGTATGAAAATCGGATGAAAAATAAAGTCACAAATCGATTTTTAGTAAACTAATTTTGTAACTCAATTTAAAAAAATTTGAGGTAAACACTGAAAACACGAGATCATCAATCGATGATCGCGGGAGCGAAAGAGTTAAGTATTTAGTAGAAGCCAATTTTCACCTAGCTGTTAAGTTGCAGACAGTATTAATTATTCGCAATACTATAAGTCGCCTCAATTTTAAGAAAAAAAATTAAAGTTGAGATTAAACCAAAATTCTATTTACGCAATGATATCCATCAGCAGATGTAATACAGATATCATTCGCTATCTGACAGTCGTGAGAGACAGAAGCGTTTTCTCATTTTCGAATGACTAAAGGCAAACAAACGTTTGACAATTGCAACTGTAATACAGTAGAACGCCGATTATCCGAACACTTATTATCCGAACACGACTTTAACAAAAGTCATTAGAACCTTTTTGGAGGCTACCATATGCCAATATGCACGCGCGGTATCAGGGCAATGTAAGGAGGTCTCGTATAACATGAACCTGACGCAGGCTATTCCTTGGTCGCGTGCACGACCCTTGACCACCTGTACTTGGGCAAAGCGACCGCGTGATCGAGGTGGTCTCCAAAAAAAAAAAAGTCAACGCCCTCTTGTCGGACGGAAGATGCGATTGCGGTAGCTGTCAAAGGCCTTTTTTTTAACACGGCGTGTACAGCCAAACCTCGCTTTCTCTTTGATTCAGGTTATTCCATCCCTTAATTTGTTCCAAAACCGCTTTGTTCAAACTCCTACACCTTCGAAAACCGAGGTTTGACTGTATTCTTCTGATGTATGGAACGAATTAATCTTTTTTTTTTATTATTTCCAATGATTCGGTTTTCGAACAGCCCCCCAGAACGAATTGTGTTCGAGAACAGAGGTTTAACTGTATTCCATGTTGTTCGATTATCGGAACAAATCACTTATCCAAACCACCCCTGGTTTTAATTAGTTCGGATAATCGGCGTTCTACTGTACAAGCAGTTTTGCAGAAGAACGTCAGCTACTTCAAGAAGTTAATTCTTCTTTTAAAAAGTTACGGCAAGAAGTGGCTGATTTAAAAAATGATTTACCTATTTGTAGACAAAAGTTAACTGACGCTGAAGTAGCAAATGAAAAATTAAAGCAGTAACTCAAACTTGATTAAGACTATATAAAACTGACTCACCAGAACAACAAGGCCGACGAGAAAATCTAAGAGTTTACGACGTGCCTGAATCGAATAATAATACTGATGATGGAGAAAAAATCACATTAAAAATTGCAAAAGAAATGAATGCATATCTGACCGATTCGGAAATACAACGTGCGCGCAGATTAGGTTGAAAAAGAAATGAAAAGCCAAAACCCATAATAGTCAGATTTATGTGCTATAAGAAACGAAGTCAATTTATTACCTCAAAAAAGAACCTAAAGGATAATGTAAGGTTTTCAAACGTATTTGTTGCAGAAGATTTGGCCTCGCTGCGAGCCAAATTGCTGAGATATGTTAAAGATAAATGCAATAATCAATTGAACAAATTCATACAAAAAATGGTTCAATCTTGATAAAGACATCTGCAGAAACAGATGAATCAAAACCAAATGAAAGGAAGGGTAAATGAATTAAAGTGGATTTACCAGATGATCTGTACAGGTGTACTGGCATTGATTTCAAAAAACATGATCATTTGCCCCTTTGTCAAATCAAAGAAAAAATTTTCGACGCATTAGTTTTGAAACCGAGACACCCTGGCTCTACTGTTTATTGAATTCAATTAAAATTTTCATGAAAAACTTTGCTTATTAACCATGGCTACTATACAAACCCAAAATCTAGATGTTTACCGATTGAACTATTTATGTAAATCGTGTTATCTGTGTTACGTTAAACAATATTATTCTTTGTGTAGTAGTTGTTTTGATGAACTATGTAACCACTGTAGTGACATTGTGCAATGCAGTGACTCTAGCTCAACTGATATTGCCGATATATGTAAAGAGTTGTCACTAGCTGCTAAAGATTATGAAGACTTGTTTATGAGTTGTACCTTCTATGGCAAACAATTAAATAAAATCTGCATTGCCAAGAAAATGACGACCCTTTTATCATCATCACATCAATATTTATCATCACTTCAACATCAGAAGTTTGCAAAAAAGCATTCACAGAATGGTTAATTTTTGATCTGACTTGCAATGTCAACCAGACATTATTCTACTAACGGAGACTAAACTTGATAAAAGGTGTGATACTTTATCAAACGTTATTATGCCAGGTTATGCTTTTACTCACAGCGATTCTCAAACTCTTGCTGGTGGAGTTGCAATGTATGCCAGTGATAATATAGAATTTTAGAGCGTCCGCTTCGCAGTCGGTAGACTTAGGGTTCATTCCCCTTGTCGAGTCATAACAAAAGACTTTAAAAAATGGTATTCACAGCTTCCCTGCTTAGCGCTTAGCACTTAGTCGAGGTTGTGGAGAACAAGCCGGCAAGTTCGCTTGTTGTGTCCTTGGGCAAGGCACTTAACGGGGCGCCCCCACCTTTATGTGGAAGACAGGTGGCCCAGTTTTCCCTCTGAAGAGAGGGTTGGTGGCAGGAAGGCCATCCGACCGTAAAACAAATGCCATGTCATAAAAATGCAGATATCTGCTGTGGCGACCCCTAATCGCGAATAAACCGAAAGAAAAAAAAAGAAGAAGATGAATATTTCCAATCATAATTCTTTCACTGAATCGACGTGGATCAATATTTATAACAAAAATGTAAAGACAACTTTGTGTGTGGTCTATCAACATCCGCTGCACAATATAAATAGTTTAGAAAAATTCATACAAAATATGGAAGAAATCTATCCAAAATTAAATCAACAAAAAGAAAGTTTTTGTTATGGGAGACTTCAGCATGGGTTTATTGCCAAATTACCTCTAATCTAAATATAAGAAATTATCCGAATTCATTGACGGGATGTTCTTGCAGATGTTTAATCACCGCAACTGTAATTACTAATGGGTAAAGATTCACCTCACGACGAGGATGAATATTCTATTCTTAATATAGCTTTGAAAAAAGCTGTTTGAGCCATAAGCGTTTCGTGACGCTCTCAATTATAGGTGTCACAGGTGGACGGCCAGGACCTTCCTCGCACTGTTCTCTCTCCAACGAAATAAAATCAGAAACGAAGCAAAATCAAAATGAATATATTGACAGCAAAAACGATAAAAACTTCGAATAGACCAGCGCGTGATTTGACTGAACTTTAATCCTCTGAACGATTAAATAGCAGCAAAATCAAATTCAAAATAACCGATCCAAATATCACTTCTTTTTTCTTATATAAATAATTACTAAATCCCTAAAGCCACGCGTTTTTTGTGTTAAGGTCAGACAAGTGAAAAATAGATAAGGTAGTGAAGTGCGATAAACAAAACGTGCAAAAAGGCTGTTGTTCCCACGGCGGCAGTTCGACTCCCGGCGAACTCAGTTAAAAAACACTTGTATAAAAAGGCGTTGGTGCGATAACACTGTGGCCCCTTTGAAGTTGGTTCTGTAGCTGACACACAACGATCAGGGAGACCAAGAAGCGCACGCTCAGAAGAAAAGATTGAGGAGTTATAAGAGACATAACCATTGAGTCAAGGAAAATTCATATGTCGTGCAGCGGTAGAGGTGGAAATCAGCGAATCATCCATTCAACGAATGTTAAGCAAAGATATTAAAATTTTTCCCTACAAGTTGCAAACTGTACTTAAACTCGAAGAAGATAACGACCTCAGGATAGAAATGTGAAACGCTGCTCAACCACTACGAAAACGACCATTCATCCTTGACCACATTTGGTTCAGCGATGAGAGTGATTTTCATCTGCCTGGAAGAGTAAAACAGCACAATACTCGAATATAGAGAGCAGAAAATCCTAAAGCTATTCTGGAGAAAGAGCCTGATCCACCAAAGCTTGTTGTGTGGTGTGCGATCTCAGCTACAGGGGTTATAGGCTCATATTTTTTCCATGATGGTCAAAGAAGAATCACAACTGTTACAAGAGAAAACTATCTGGAAATGCTTAAAATTATTTTCTTCCCAGAGCTGAAAAATAATGCAGTTGTTAAAAACTGTTATTTTCAACAAGATGGAGCTCCCGTATATTACGCCAAGCAAGTCGGAGATTATTTACATCAGCTGTTTACCGATTGGTGGATCGGGCGCCGACGTTCTCTGGATTGGGCCGCTCGTTTACCTGACTTCATACCATTTGACTCTTTTTTTGAGAAAAGTTGACTTCACAAGACCGCGAAACCTCGAAGAATGGAACAACGGATTAGAGTATCATGTGGACTAATTACACACAATTTATTGCAAAGTGTCGGACAAGAATGCGTCAAAAGATGGCTGCAATGTCTTAAAATTAATGGTTCTCATTTTGAGGTCTAATATCCCGTGGATAAGTAAATTCAACGAGATATTAGAATGATGAAATTTTTCTAGTTGTTTATAGAATAATTTCGTAAACTATTGACAACAAATTTTTAAAGTGTATGCCTACTTTTGAGACACCCTGTATTTTACCGCTTACCGAATGAATTGTTTTTATCGTTTACCCACGGATCTTTTCAATGTAGTTAGTAGAAAAACAGAAGCTGAGAAATGGGAAAAGCTTTGCAGTTACTACCCTATTTCTATGACCTTCCAAAACAGAGAAAACAGCTTTAGTAGTTGCGTTCGTGTAACATATGATACAAACTAATATGAAAGTTTCTCCAAACTAAATTCTCTAGTTTTCGTGAGATTAAGTTTTTCATCAATCTAACACCAAACTGTCGAGCGTAAACTTCGAACTCAACAGGATCGACTAAGGCGGAAGGGGAGTAACAGACAATGTTGTGAATGAACAGTCGTAAAATCTGTACTCACACTGCATCGTATATTATTCAGAATGAACGGGCCATTATTCGAATCTTTGGCAGAAGGGCTTGTTTATCGGTAGCGACAATAAAATTTTTGCTGACTGGCGATAGCGCCGTTATTTGTCACTAGCGGGTGCCTACTACCGCTAAACATAACAATTATACATGCAGCAGGCCGTATAATTCTGTTAAACACAAAATAATAAACATTGAGCAGGCTTATAAATAAGTTGTGAAGCGTATTTATAAAGAAATTGTTTTTTATTATTGGAGATGAATAGTTTAATTGCAGTTACAATATCAGTAGTCTGAATACCGATAGAAAACATTGTATCGTTGACTGCTCTCTAGCGTTTGTTAGTGGGAACGTTAAACTTTTCAGGCCAGATTAAGACAGCTGCTTTAGGAAATACAGAAGTAGAAAATTTACTGAGCTCGATAATGATGCTGAAACTATACAGAAATATCGCAGTCAACTTCTGTAAATATGCATTTAAGAAAGCCCTATTTTAGTTGACAGATTTTTGGTACAATGTTGCAAAAAGGTTCTGAAAAGATATTCAAGGCAGTTCAGCTCTTAACAACCAAAGCGTATTGACATAACGTGAAAAACCTGGAAGAATGTTTCACAACTATACAAAAATCTCAAAGACGTTGAATTCGTTTACAATCTGGCGCATTTTATATTTTTCATTTCTGCAACTCCGATCGAGTTTTCTGTTTTAAAAATTGACTTCTGACAACGGTTGTAATAAAAGTCTTCCTAAGCATAGAACAACTTTCAAGTATATTTACATGGCATCTAGCAAATAAACACATTTATATTCAGTGAAAGAGACAGTATTACTAACAATGTTGCGATGTACTTTTTTGATGAATACCAATTCCTATGCCGAGCGAGACAGTAAAAAAGAACTTGCAACTACACCGCCTACAAAAAAATTTAAGACTATTTCCAATGTTTCCTCTTATTCGGTAAAGAGCAAATCTATGTTGTATCAAATATTTTTAATTAGTAAGAAATCAGGTTTTCACCTGGAATTCATGTCTCTAGAGTTTATTTGAAGTAATTTCCATACACATTAGTCGATGTTTTAGCAAAATTCAGTACATTGCATGTCCCCCACCGCTCTTGACTACTTCCTTCAGACGCCTTGGCATGTGGTGAATCAGACCCTTGCAGTACTCTTTTGACTTTTTCTATCACTCTTATCAGATCTGTAGCGCGTGATGGTTGCTTTTCTGCAACTTTACTATTTGTTTCCATCCAACAAATTTTATATTGGGTTGAGGTGGGGGCTGTAGTCCGGCTATTTTAGGACATTCAACTTGCTTGTTGCGAGAAAATTTTTCGCAACTTTGCACAAGATACTGTCCTGCATAAAGATCGTACATCGATAGATGTGCATTTTCAGCTTATCTGACAACAGTTCAACATGTTGGACTGGTTATTGTCGTTACACAAGGCAAAACATAGAGTCCAGCAACACCATTTTCTAGAATCGCGCACCAAATCATCTACCTTGTAGGATGTATTATCACAGAAATCGTATATTTCTTATGGTTACTCTTCCCTGTTGGTCTGCGTACATGTCGTTACTACGAATTGCTGAAAGACGGACTCATGAGAGCACATGACATCCCCCTCCAGTGGGCTGGAATCCAGTGCCAGAGTTTCTCGGCGAAGGCCAGGCGCTTGGCTTTCATAGCCGGATCAGTCGCAAGATTTTTTTCAGGCTTGTAAGATTTAGGCCGAATTCTTTTAAAAATCGCCATGAAACAGTCATATCACTTACTCCAACGCTTTTAACCAATAACACAGCACGAATTTTCTTGGCAGAATTCATTGGCGACTCTTGTCACTGTCCGTTTCATTAGATGACCTTCTCGACTGCTAGTATTTCTGGGTCTTTTGACTGCTCTTTACGTTCTTGTACGAGCAGTACAATAAAAATTTCTTGTACACCTAATGTAGCAACTACTGACATTAGATATCCTACTGACCTGAACTTTGATGGATATCTGTCATTCTGAAAATCCTTCACTACGTAAGGTGACTATTTAGGCCCTGTGAACCTCACTTAGGCACTTTCTTCGCCCCATTTTTACTATCCCCAAATTTCAGAAACATCGATCTAAAATAACTTGAAGTCACACACAGTGAAACAATACGTCTTATGAGTGTTTAAAATCAAAACAACAATAATCATGCAATCACGAAAATGAGATGATGCAATATGATCCAATTGCGCGAAGACCCATTATTTCATGAGTGGTCCTAAACTTTCAGTAAGCTCTTCAATTTCCTTACTGTTCTAAAATCGCAGGTACAAAACAAATTGATGGCTTTATTCAGGCATGAGAATTGTCACAATTAAAAATCTGATCTTCAAAGCAACCAAATTTCAAGTTTTATTTACATCGATAACTGTGAATGTATGTTGCCTGCCAAGGGCAGATTATTACGTGTAAACACGGATATGATTCAGGCCACTTGCAATCAGAATGCCACGAGCGGGCGACTGATTCTCCTGCTCTGACACGTAGCAAACCATATGAATCAAGCACGTTGTGCTTGAAAACAATGCGCATTTTGAACCGGTTAAATTTCTCATCAAAAGGAATACTTCTCAATCAGAGTTGGACGACGAAACATCTTCAGTATCTACTACAAGCTCAATTAAAATACGAAAACAACTTAATTTCACATCAACCAACTTCACACTGGCATGGTAAAAAATCATAACGAAACAATCGATATTATTAAATTAGATAATGGCATGCTTTCACTTACTGAAATATCATCCGCAACAATACTTCAAAAACACGTTTTTGTTTACGCTTTTATCAATGGCGGTATCGTGTCAAAAGGTAGAGCCAGAGTGAACAAGTTCTCAACGATATGCAATCAAAGCGAGCCAATAACAGTGCTTGCATAATAATAAGCGTTTAAGAAAGAAATTTCACAATTACGTGATGCGAGGAGAAACCGCAGCAGAAGGCCAAGCGAGAACGCCGTAATTATCTAAACCACAGATGAGATAGATTATCGAGTTGCTACAAATTTCGCCAGTTTACTAACTGCTTGGGACGAGATCGTAAACCACCTGACAGATGTTGACAACCCTATGCTCATGCGATATCTAATGGACTGCAACTTCTGATGAGACTGTCATACGAATGTGTGAATGAATCTAAACCAGGGGTGTTAAACTTATTCAGTGCTGTGAGCTACATTTACATACCTGGATTTTATACGGGTCAGATTCTATTGAAAAAAATTCAAGCAAGCAAGACTGTATATCAGTGATCCCCAAACTTTTTTGTCTGCCGGCACAGAAAACCGGTTGATCAAATTTCGCGGCACACCAGCCGCGGGATTATTTGGAGATCACAACTTCTCCGGAAATCGTGTGATGTAGCTCAAAATGGTGCTGCTCTTCGAAAAAGAAGTCATTACCTCTCTCGGTGTAATCTGTAATGCCACTCGCAACTTATAGCAGTTGTCGACCATTGCTTCATGACTATTTTCTCGTCATTTTAACTTAAAAATTTTTTTTCATTTGGAGAACAATTTTCGAAGACCAAAGTCGGAGGCCAATAGTAACAGCTTTGCATTTCTCCAACGTACATGAAGACTTATTTTCACTTTTAGAGTACTTGAAAAATTTTCTTATTTCGTTGAGGTTAGTACGCATCATTATAATCAAATTCAACTGCTCTTCACGTTATTTTCTACTAAACAAAGCGCAGTGTTCTAAACATAAAAAAAATAGTCAGAGCGTTATGCAACTAAGCACAAAATTCGATTCATGAACCACTCAAATAAAATAAAAGCAATTTATCGTTATTAGGATCTTGTGTAGAAAGCCCCCGCCAAAAAAAACACCCCAGCAACCGCTCAAAAAAAAACAATTAGTAATTATCCAGTTGAAATTTTTATTCATTGATGGGATTCAGCACCGAATTTAGCGATGTCAGCTAATATTTTGTCAAAAAGGTTGAACTCACGAAATTTCGTGCGCCACATAAATTTACAGAAATAACTGTAAACCATGGAACGGTCAGTGCCATAAAGGCACGTATAGCATTATTCAATGTTTCTTTCGTCCTGTCGGGCACTGCATACATGAATACGTTCTTCGTTTCCCTGCAAATCCTGCCGAAAATCCATTGCTATGGAAGGATTCGTCCAGTGTGATTCTTCATTATAAATCAATCTCAACATGCACTCCAGTTCCGCCAATCATTGTTGGAGTTTGCAATTACCGTCGCGCAGGAAATTTTTCCAGTAAACAGTGATGTGAGATGAAATTCCCAGTTCTTCGTCACAAAAATCAGTCGTCATGAGTTTCTTTGTCCAACAATTAATAAGCAGCACAATTTTGCGAAAGTCTAGTCTCGAGTCTTGAAGCCGCGTGTTCTTCCGAATGCCGATTTCCTTGCGGCATCCACGAATATTGCATCTCCACCTGTGTCATCAAATGACCATTGCTGCAACGATGCTGCTCATGGAGTATCCGATGCTCTTGCAAGAAGATGATAGCTGATTGCTTGTCGTGTACCTGCGTTGATAATTCCAACAAATTCATGCTCTCGCTGCTTTCATAAAATGAAAAATTGAACGATTTAAAAATTAGAATTTTCAGCGCAATCAGCAGTACTTAGAACGTGGCGAGCGCCATCTGCAGTACCGGTGCTTAAAACGTGGCGGGGGTGTTTTTTCAAATCTCACATTTTTGCATTAGTGGCGGCTGCTTTCTACAAAAGATTCTATTATTATTAGGTTACTATCATTAGACATCATTAACATCTTCCTCTTTCTAGCTTTTTACATCATACCTGACCAGCTTACTTCCTGTTATATAGCGATACTAGTTTTTCCTTTAAACCAAGTTTCTCGGTAAGCAATTTGCTACTTTACTGCTTCCTATTATGCATTTTAAGTTCTGCTTTTGGAATGCTTGCAAAATAAATTCTGTCCTGTTCACAACAGCATAACCTGTCTGGACTTGCCTAAAGCCCAACCAGCTGCAGCTACTTCAAATCAAAGCCTACAAACTCCAAGTAACAGACTATGACATCTTAGTAACAACTGAATCGTTTTTTGCGATGAAAATCCAAACTTCATGCAAAGCAAATTTTCCAAAAATGTTTAAACATAAAAGATTTCTTCACCACATACGGATTACCTATACTGTTTTGATTTCAGACCAGCTGCAAAGTGATACGTGCGACGTCACGGAGCGAACCGCCTTTTTCAACCAGTTCGGGTTCGATTAAGGTTCATTATTACTCAAATTATTTGGTTCAGTTCCCGTTCGCTCTTTTTGATTTTTGAAAATACGGTTCGGTTAAGGTTCGGAAAAAATAGCATAAAAGCGGTTTGGGTTCGGTTCGACTCCCTGCCTGATAGTTCTCTTCATAATTGCTGCATCGAGATATTTACATTGCGCAAAAAACTGATGCATTTAAAAAGAAATTGGTACTTCGGAATGTTCGTGAGCAGAAAGATCGTATCGATACGTTTTTATGTTCGCAAGATTTTGTGGAAAGTGCCTCTGTTAACAAGAAAAGATCTATTTTCTACAATGAATCGACACTTAGAAGAGCAAGCGATTAGTTTTGGCCAATGCTTTGCAGAAAGTTCAAATCCTTGAAAGGGAAATTTTGCATCATTTAAGCTGGTTTTTAATTAGCGTTAATTGTTGGGGAAGCGCATATCTGTTTAATTTTAAGCGTAGAGCGCTTTTTCTGTTAAAATAATTAAAAAAAGAATAACAAAAAATTTGGCTTTACTTCAGTAATTTACGCATAATGGAAACACACCTTAACCCCTTTACAGGAAACATAAATTCTGGCAGTCTTGATGCTGCTGAAAAAAATCGCTGGTTAAACTCTCCTGCAATGCTGCGTTTTGATATCCACGCATAAAATTTAGCTTTATAACAATTTCGAATATCGCTGAATATGTATGAAAAGTTTGTTTCCGGATCGCGATAAACGCCCAATCCTAATATTTAGAGAAACCGTAAAGAAACGTGAGCATTTGGATCCCAGTTAACGGTAGTGAATCCATTTTCCCCGAAATGCAATACATCCTATGCTACGTAGCCATCTAATACATGCTTTCGTTCCAATACACGATATGCGTCACTCCAGGTTTTCTGCAATCCGCGATAAATCTGCTCGATCATTCAGCGTCCGTCTACCGACGGCCGGACGCTGCCAGGGTGCTGCGTGACTGAAACGTGCAACACAGTGGGTAACTGAAACGTGAGCACTTTTGGTGTAGTGAACGATTGGCATTTCTATGTAGAATTTGACATATTTAAGGAAGAAATGAATGCTTTTGATGGTTTAGACGAGCCAGTGTTGGTTTTTCCTACTGGGAAGAGGAGGGAGCCTTCTTAGAGTAATCACGACATTGAGATTGTAAAGAAAAGGCGACATGCTAGCTGAGTGGTAAAGCTCCTGTTATAGCGTGCTCGCATACTGCAGCACAAAACCACGGCTTTTGTCATGCTGATAAACTTTCTCCCGGCAATATTGCAATGACTTTGAGAAATTTTATGAAGGAGGAAACAAAATTAAACACTACTAGCAACTCCATCTGCTAATGTCAGTGGAAAAGACCAAACGGCAGCGAAAAAAAGTTGAAAATGAAAATTCCTGAAAAAACAGTAATGTGTAGGCCTACGTGAAATACTGTCTTCTCACAAAGGATCATTCAAACAAGCAACCAGTTTAAAAGGCCATCTTCCTAAGCATTTCAGGTAAGTGTTTCCACACACAGTCTGATGAATTTAGGAAAACCTGCACCATTTTTTCCTTTTTTTACAAGGTCAAAGTGGTCCTACTATACTTAAGTTTTTCGCTTGTATGAGCTTATGTAGGGCTTCGCCTTCCAACCTGTGCGTTTCGTTACATTCCAGCACTTAATACTTTGATTTTCTAAATATTTGGGAGTAGCTAGACCTTCAGTCGTTTTCTGCGTCTGCTCAATGCTGCAGTTTAACGCAAAGTTTATTTATCTCGGACTCCAGTAGTCCGAATCATAAAAAACATCAAAACAAAAACAAGACACAGACACACCCACACAAGCAATCAAGTTACACCCATATAGTTCGGTCCCACTGAAAAATTCAACAGGCACAACCAGCATCAGCTCAATAAATCTGTACAGTGGCATTGGTATTTTATGATAACTCCCACCAAACATATGAAAGAGGAATTGAAAGATGTGCAATATGCCTAGAATTTTCGAGGTATAGCACTACAGATGAGAGACTGCAGGCAGTAGGCACAGGCCTACTTGACGAGCATTCTGAAAAAGATGAAACGAATCAGGCACTTGCTCTGTCAGCTTCTTTAAAATACATTAGTACGGTAGACTGTCATTTTGCCGTAGCAGAGTAGCGAGAGCAATCACACAACTTTTTAGGCGCAAACCCCTTTAATACTTCAGTAGAGTGGTCACTAACATCACTATTTAACTTAAAAGCAAGTTATTCTTGTGCTAAGGAATTATATAGTCTTACATTATACCGTTACAGTACATTAAGCTTAAAATATTGTTTTTTTCACACAATATGAATTATGAAAAAGAAATATAAACTAAAATTGCTAAATTACACCTACAACTTTACATTTTGTGCTTTTAGTTTTGTCAACTATACGCTGCTAAAGCTACACTATCTGGAGATTAAAGTTTGCATATGAATTGTGATGTGGTATCCAACTTGTGTACGAAGCAGAGTTGTGGAAGCGCAGCTGAAATCACACGACTGAAACTCTGCTCTTTGCAAAAAATGGTCAACCAAACAGTATAACCTCACTATTACGTCTATTTAATCAAGAGCAAAAGTATTTTCCGTATACACTTCGACGCTGATTACATTTTAAATATGTCTAAACGCTTCTATTAAAACTTCTGCAGCCCGGTTCTAGCGCTTACAACTTGCAAAGTAAAATATTTTGGAAGTTTTGTAGGGAACTTATTTCAGTTTGTTACGCCACCAATCGGATACCGGTAGCTAAATACTGGTTTAGTAGCCAAGTGACCTGGCTTGTCGGCAATATGTTTGATTGCTAGCTGCTACGCTATAGCTTCTAGCCTAAGCAAACGCCCTGCTATACTGTAGCTTAGGTCGTTTGTACCTTCCACTGAAATTTATGTGATAAAGTACTTGTCTGAAGTCATTTTTTAAACAACTTGCTTGAACTTCTATAAGTGTCATGGCTGAGGCCAGCCTTCGACAGCTTCCCTGCATTTGTTCCTCCAGCCGTCTCGATGGTTCACGGCCCGCAGTATCTCTTCAGTCGATCCACCAAACACGTCCTTCAATTGATCCATAAATTTCAGGCGTTGTCGTCCTCGTTTTCCTCATTGTTCCATCTTAGCGCTGCTAGACCTGTACGCTGAGTTCTTATATTAACTTCCGTAAATCCGTGCCAGGAGGGCAGAACTTGTAACAGTCAATGGTTTGACCATTTATTTCTCTCTTGGCGAGGATTCAATCATCGTGAATTTCGACAACTCCTAAAAGCAGAGAGTCACTATGGTAACTTGTTTTTGCAATGTCCGCTGGCTTAGTTGAGGTGATATGCTACAAAGAGTATACAGGTTGAGGAATGAAATTGCAACTTTCCTTGAACAAAAAAACATTAATGCAGCACAATTTCGCGATCAGAAATGGGTTTGCAAATAACGTCTACTTTGAACAAGTTGAATCTGCAGCTCCAAGGAAAGCACAAGTTGATACACGAAATGTGGAGTTGTATACGCGCATTTACAACAAAACTACGACTATGGGAAGGTCAGTTGGAAAACGGAAATTATGCTCACTTTCCGACATTACAAGAGAACAAGCCTACGTGCAGTAATTCATTTGTTTCTGTGATTCGACATGTAAGAACCGAATTTTTGTCCCGCTTTGGTAACATTCGTTCGCTAGAAAATGATATCAAATTGTTCAGTACTCCCTTTGACGTAAAGCTGGATATAGTACAAGACAAATATCAAATAAAACTAGTTGAATTGCAGTTCAGCGACGAGTTAAAATCCAAATTCCACGCCGAGGGTGTATTACTGCTTGATTTATAAAAAAAATATCTAGAATGCAAACATACCCCAACTTGATCAATCATGCCAAAAAGATGGCATCAATGTTTGGCAGCACTTATGTGGGCGAACAGCTGTTTTCGTCCATGAAAGTCACCAAGAGCCAACTTAATAATAGCCACTTGCAAGATGTTATTCTTCTGGCCACTTCCAATTTAATCCCGGATCTTAATAAACTTTCAAGCCAAAAACAACATCAAATATTTCATTAATGTGTGACAATAATAATAATAAATGTTTCTATGTATTTTGTTTTAGTCATGAGCTGTCAAAATGAACAGTTATTTCAATGAGCTCTCACAATAAAAAAATGCCTAAAAATCACACTTTTAACAACAAATTGGTGGAAATTTATTACGGCCCGCCGAGATCTTGCTGAGTTTGGTTTTGGCCCGCGACTAGGAAAAGGTTGCCGACCCCTGCTCAAGAGTAAAAGAAAGCTTTTCAAGCACCTGTAAAAGATTGTAATTGACTGTGAAACTAAAGACGCAGGTTTAATTCCTCAATGCCAAAAAATAAAAATATAACAAAATATTTATTTAAGCAAAGTTTAAGAAAAATTATAAGCCGAGATGAAAATTGTTTTTTATTTTTATGAACATTTTTTATAAGTTTCATAGTAGTAGTTAAAACACAAAGCAATTAGGCAGAAATTGCACTTTAATTATAGAAACACAATCATATAACCGAATAAACTACATACAAAACCATACACTTAATTAAAATGCTTCATAAACTTATATTATTAACATAAACTTTCTCAAAGGGCTACAAGATAAAAAATTATAGTAAACGTTGATTGCAAACTCAAAAACGTACTGTTACATATTTTTCTACCCTATCAGATTCGAAGCACTAAGCTCGAAAAATGCCTAAAAAACTCATGCAAATGCATTGCACCAGCGGCTTAAATAATAAACATAGATTGGATTTAGTAATCACCCAAAGTTTACTAATTACGTATCGATATCCTTCGTGCACGGTGGATTTTAAAAATGTAAAACAAACACTGTTTATTCAAATCGAGTGCGAATGCATCAATACGCAAAAGAGCTAGACTAAAAAATAAGAAGACATAACCTTGTAATGTTCCGATTGCAAGAAAAGCACCTTATATCTTGATTGATCATTTTCTTAACCTTGTAATTTGGGATAGAGAAATTCTAGCCAAAAGACAAAGAATCTTATCACACTTGTGAACCAATCATTCAAATTTTACTTTCACTTTTTTCTACTTTGATATCAACTAAACACAAGAGCTTCACTGCGGATTGTCGGCAAAAATGAAAACGTAAGTTGGCTGGCATTGCATATCCCCACAATCAAGGCTAAACTATTGTAACCGACAAAGGCAGTCGAAAGGTGGGTGACAGGTTGATGCTGGTAGCGTTGGTAGTAAAAATAGAAACCTAGCGATAACAAACCACCGCAGAAGGCTTATCTGTTTACGCTACTTTAGTCTAGCCCTAAACCTACAGGAGCAGTGGCATTTTAAGACAGGGCTAACAACTTGAATAATCCTTGTTTTCTTCAGTTTTTTCCCGGCGACTATCATTGATAACTTTGACGACATTTAGACTTAATGCTAACAATAAACAAGCATTCAGCAGCACCTCTTGCTGTTTAACTAGGAAAATTACTAATTTATAATCGGTAAACAAACGTAACGATTTTCTGATAAGCAAAATCGTAGGTAAACATAGCTTTAGTTAAATAGTAGAAATGGAATGTCAGGGTTAAACCTTTATTAAACTTGCATCTAAACGAAGCAATTACAACCTAACACATCGCAAAAAGATCACTATAAAACAGTTTTTCTAAAGTTTTACATCAATGATTCTAGCACATTTTCCACACGACAATAACATAGACATTTTACTTGTTTTTTTTTTTATGTGGGCAATGGCCCAGTAGGGAGACACAAAAACAATTTTCGATAATACAAAGCAATTTTTGACGAAAAAAGTAGCAGCTTAAATATACATCAATTTACATTCCTGTTTTATACACTTTATTGGCTGACCACTAAAACCTTTATCCAAAAGTTTTGACTTCTAAAACTTTGCTTGTCCAATAATGTCATTGCCAGTATATGATTTTTACACACAAATTACACACCGTTTTGAAAGTAGGTATGTGACAGACAAAGACATTTGAAAATCACTAAAGGCATCATCCAGAATGCAGAATTTGACCTTTAAAGAGAAAATCTTTAATTTTTACAGCAACCTATTACTGCGAATTAGAATTAAAACGCTGTAGCAAAAAAAAAAGGATTAAATTATAACAACGATGATTCATTCAGTAGAAATTGCTCAACACATTTGTTGAATCTCTCAGGAAATTGCATGTGAAGGCTGTGTCTACCATCTTTCCAAACTTCAAGTCTGAAAATAACATTCCATTGCTGAGTTTTAGAATTCAGAAGTATATCTGGTATTAATATAAAAAAGTCTAAAAGCTACTTAAAGCAAAATCAGAAAATAACCTGGATTGGAAAAAATATAGTATTTTGAAGATGCTAAGCTTGAGTTGGATTGGGAGAGAAAACTTATTTTTTGCTGTATTTATTCATTTGATATATAAATATTGATAAAAAATCGACATATGCAAAATCAGGGAGCATCGAAAAACCTTTCGATTATTGAGTCAAGATGCTTCCTGCCTCAACAAATGCAGAAATGAATACTATAAATAACACTAACTCAATAGAAAACGTCACCAAATTTAATGCAACAAATAAATGAAACCGAAACGATAATACCGCATACGTAGTTATCACTAATGCCATATACCGGGCATATACAAGGGGCGGTCAAAAAGTAATGAACCCTGTTCAGTGTAACTGACTTATAGTTCATTGTCTCTTCAGAAATTTTTCCTGTGTGTATTTAAAAAATACTCGTTTAAAAATGAACTCTTAAAAATTTTGTTTGAACGTAACCACTTCCTGTCAGCCATTTTGGAAATGATATCATGATTGGATGTCCGTCAGAAGTAAAGAGCGGTGATTAAGTTCCTTGTTTTAGAAGAGCAATCACCAATAAATATTTTTAGAAGATTTGAAAAGGTCTATAGGGTTGCTGCAATAGGCTATAGCGCAGTCAAAAAGTAGGTGTCCAGGATTACAAATGAAGAAGATGCAAGTTTGAGTGACATTCTGCGCTACAGCTTGTTGCAGCATCCCCATCAACCTCTTCCAAACTTTAAAAAAATCTATTGGTGATTGCCTTTCTAAAACAAGGAATTCAATCACCGCCCTTTGCTTCTGACGGACATCTAGGAGGTTATTTCCAAAATGGCTGAAAAAAAGTGGTTGCGTTCAAGCAAAACTTTAAAGTGTCCATTTTTAAACAAGTATTTTTTAACTCTTTTGCTCCCGCGTGAAAAGCGAAAAAAAATGTCCGTAAGGTGGCAGCGCGAAAAACTGTCATAATCAATCATAATTAATCAGAATTATGTACCTCAAGTTTGTTTGTAAATCATTACTCAGCTGTCTAATTCTACATTAAGTGTGATATATCGTTGAAATCTACATTTCTTGAGGATTTCAAATAGAAAAAAAAAACATTTTTTTTTGAATATGCAAATTTTATGCAAATGAACCCCCCCAACTGGGGGGTAGTTGTCTTCGAAATTAAAGAGGTACCCTCACCTCAAAGATCACTACAGATTTATTTTTTACCAATTTTTTTAGAAATGGTCGCAACATGATGCCAAGGAAATACGCTTTCAAGGTACATCAATCAAAACTTACCTAAGAGCCTAGGTTTTCTACAATTTGCATTTTTCTGAGGCACATGACCTTTTTTTTGACCGGTACCGACCGGTACCAAATTTTGGTAGTTAAATTCAGTACCTAAAATATGATCAGTCACTATCTGCTAGAGGTTAGCCTAAACCATGTAACATTATGTATTTTTGAACAGGGAATTTCTTCAAGATTCAGAAAATATCAAGTTTAAATACAATATGCTGTCACTGACAATGAAACAGCCGCTTGTTTACACCCTTCCCATTTCTTGAGAAACATGGGGGATACAGCAAACTTTGATTTAGAGAAGGCAAACTTGTGCTAGCTTTTAAACTTGTATTTCGCTTCTTGTCTCCTTGGAAACTTGATACAAAATGACGACTTTAGTAGTGAAATATTTGCAATTTATTTTATCTTTTTATAGGGTGTAGTTTTTCTAAAAGTTATAATTTAGTGAAGGTAAGTCAAAAAATTTTAGGGGGTTTTGAACTGACATGATGTAGAGTACTCATTTTTGATCAGTAAATATCATATACCACTTAGTCTAAACTATTTAAAGTTATATATTGCTGGAAAGCAAATTTCCTAAGCTTTCAAATGAGACTGATATTTAGCAACATATCATATTTTTTACGCACTAAATTTACTTTTATCTACTTACCATTTAAATTTGTTTGGGGGGTTTTGAGACCCCTAAAAAATTGGGAAATTCAAAAACGTAAAATATATTATTTTCGCTTGAAATTTTGTGAAATGATGCCCCAAAAGAGTAGTTTTCAGACTGTGTTAATGATAAAGGGTTTGGTATTGTGGTAAAGATGTAATCTCAATTTGATTTTAGCGTAGTTGGCACGTGCTGAGTATTTGGCCGATTTTGTCGTCTGCAACTGGGTTCTTGTTCATTTTAACCGTTTTTGGGTATAAAAATTCAAGAATTAGGGCACAAACTATTCATCTTCCGATGCGTGAGGAAATAAGCGTGATCTTTAGAAAATTGTATGAAAATCGGATGAAAAATAAAGTCACAAATCGGTTTTTTAGTAAACTAATTTTGTAACTCAATTTGAAAAAATTTGAGGAAAACACTGAAAACACGAGATCATCAATCGATGATCGCGGGAGCGAAAGAGTTAAATACGCACTGGAAAAATTTCTGGAAAAAATAGGAACTATAAGTCCGTTAAACCGAACAGGGTTCATTACTTTTTGACTGTCTCTTGTACATAATTTCTGTACATATTTTAGAATTTAAAAAAAAAGTCAATTTTACGTCTTTTTTTCCGTGATTCACAGGTTCAGACGTGCTGGATTCAGAGTGTGTCTACCACTACACACACGCTTTCGAACCAGATTTTTACTGAAGTAACGTAGCACTTAAATTCCGGATGCCCTTGCTGATGAATATCAATGATGTTTTTAGACCGTTCGTTCCGAAACTTGTAACAATACCACTACTATTTTTATTTTAGAACAATTTAATATGTTGTAAATAATTTCATTTACGATTATAAATTTTTGAAGGAAACCCCGTGCATTTTCTTTAATTCCGAATCAACAAGACTCCAAAGACTTGAACCTGGGTAAGAAAACTGATGGGCAAATGCGTAATTGACCGAGGATAAAAAAATATTGTTGAATTTACCCATCTTGCTTGATGTTAATGTTTGGCCTTTGAAATAAACGACAAAGGAGTTTTGGTTATGAATTTGGAACGTGTATTTGGTTGATTCAAAGGAATAAATGTCTTCTAAACATCAAACCACCAAGTTCTTTATGTAAATTAAAAATTTAGTTTAAATTGTATCACGACAAAACTAGTCTTTAAATGCCATTGACCTAGCTCAAGTGATTTCTTACAAAGTTTCGTTGCAGCTGACCATACAATAACAAAGTACTAGAACTCTGCTGTAAACAAGAATTTAGTACAGTATGTGGGGAAAAGAATTACTTTTGACACAAAGTTGCACAATCTGTAAAACAGCCCTGAATATCTAGGAAGCGGCAGAGATAAACAATTATTTTCAACGTTTTTGAGACTATGGTTAACATATAGGCTAGTCCAATCTTGATAGTCCAATATTCAATGTATACCAACTATAACACACTCGCTTTCAAACAGATTTTTCGCCAGAGCAATGTAACATTTTATATTCCAGATCCCCTTCCGGACATACAGGGTGTCCACAAAGTCTTTAGACAATTTCATAAATTCATTAAAAAATTTTTAAAAATGCTATCAAAATAATTCTTTTTGCATATTAATCAGTTGTTATCAAAGTTTTTTATAATATCACTTTTTTTTTAATTTTAGAAATGAATTAGCTAAATAAAATAATTGATTTCCAAACACGTTAAAATGACTACTCCACAAGAAAAAGCACAATGTGTTTCTTGGTTTATCAAAACAAAATCTGATATTCAAGCACAAAGAAATTTTATAACTAAATATGTAAAACGGGCCCCAGCACGTCAGTCGATTCGCAATTGGCATAAGCAGTTTGTGGGAACGGGAACGTTGCTACTAAAATTGAGGAGCGGATGGTCAAAAACTTCTGAAAAAGGCATCGAGCGTATTCGTCAGTCATTTAGTCGTAGCCCAACAAAGTCCATCCGCTCTGCTTTCGTTCGGGCTACGTGAAAAATGTTGTGTACCGCACCAAAGTAAAAGACATAAGTGACCTTAAGGAAAAAATAACTGCCGCTGTGGAGACAACTGATGAAAAAACGTTAAGGACTTGGACTGAAATTTAACATCCTTTAGATGTCTTCCGTGCTACAAATGGGCTCATATAGAAATTTATTTATGTTTTAAATAAAAACTTGACCATTTAATTGATATTATTTAAACATTTCAGACGTTTTCAACGTCAGTTGTAATATCAATGATTTTTTTAAATTGTCTAAAGACTTTGTGGACAGCCTATATATCAATGGCGTTTTTATAGAATTTTATTTTCTAGATCTTTTGATTGTAAGCCTGAAACTAGTGGAGCAATCAAAAGGGAGGTTTATCGGCATGCCATGCCCCTTTCGTCTGTGGCCTTCAGAAAAATGACGACTAAGTGCAGTTGCACCATTTTAAAAATCTGACCATGTTGACAATTTAGCAATTATTGTTACTGCGACCTAACACAACAACAATAATCCCGAGTTTACGCCGAGCGCATTCTGACGCAACTTCACGCAAATTAAATTGTTCAGCAAGCAAATTGCAAACGGCTGTATAAAAACATAAAATATAAAACTGTTGCTTGACGTCACATTGCACTCAGCGTAAATCCGGAAAAATAGGAATATCACAGCATGCAAAACATACAACAAAAATGCTTCAAGGTACGAAAAAGTTAGCTGCCCCGCTAAATAAGTACTGAATAAGTGGGTACGCTGGAGCTGCCATCACGGCACACAAACAGTTTATTTACTGGTCTACCAGTTGAGTGCTTGCATTTCAACTGGGAGGTTCCAGGATTCCAACCTCGGTGCTGACATTTATCCACAAGAGATACTAGGGATAACCTATCAATTTAGGTACGGGTTCGACTCCGTTCCTACTAACACTGCACCGGGCGCTGAAAATATGGCTACACAGCATCAAAAAATCTAGGCAAACTGGTGTGAGACATGTATGCTTGAAATTTCCAAAGCGTGAACAATATATGAAATAGTTCCAATAAACTCAAACCGGGCTTAACGCCGAAAAAAACAGTAGTGAAATGTCGATTAAGTTCGACGAGTAATTGGACGGTTTCCAGGTTCAGAGTAGCGTCCAACCCCGCACAGGTTCGGATGTAGTGCCCAGGTATCGTCTGGTAGCAGATTACCCTACCGATTCATAAATTACGAAGTCTATTTAAAACGAAGTCAAATTTGATGTATTCTCATCTTCGTTGAGCATCAGCAAGAAATCTCTCCACTACTTGTTCGTAATTCAAGGCAGCTTCTCTATGAATAGTCATTATTGCCAGTACAGTCAACCTCTCAGCACCAGCACTATATCAAGGATACGTCTTCAGTCTTTCTAAATCGGAAAAACTTTTTTCCACTGAAGCAGTGGTGCAAAGAATAAAGAAAAATCTTCAAAAAGACACGGCTATTTGGGTAAATATTTTGCTTCGCATGAAGAAGAGCTTGGTGTACTGCTGGCAAATCAAGTAAATTGGTGTCTTTCCATGTGACAGTACACACGAATATCTCACGTGACACCACATTTGCTGAACGAAACAAGTTAAGTCTTATACATGTCAATATCATAAAAGTGACTTGCTGCATCACTGGGAGAATCAATATTACAGTCTACGATATTCACTGGAATAAAATGTTAGGTTGTTGCTGTGATTATCCCTGCTCTTCCTCGGGATGGAGGTACGGCACGAACGGTAATTCAGGTTCACGCAGTCAACCTAATTGAAATTAGGCTAGGGCAAAGATGGCAGCTCATTTCGAACCAGTCATGAATGGCTGGTAGCCCCAACACGGACAAGGCGGACTGCCATTAGTGGGTACCTAAGAGTCGCCTTTCACGACATGCCGGGTGAGCACTGGAATAAGATCGGATATTTGGCTGCTTTTTGAAACTGCAGTTGAAACGCATGGAAAGTTTGGAGAATACAGATGTCGCAAAAGGTCAAAATAAATTGTCATAAAAAAGGCATAAAGATCTTCATTAGAGGGATTTGAGCGAAGGCTCCTACTAGATCGCATAATCAAGTTTTCATCCGCTATTTTGCAAGCTTCTCTGTGCATGCTGTGATATATTTTCTTTTCATTGTCTGCAAGTACATACTCAAACATTCGCTAGTAGTCTTCTATCAATTCACAGACAGATCGAAGGTCATTAATTACCTTTTGTAGTGTTTCTGAAAGTGTTAGCATTGCTCCGTACACAAGTTTTGTAAAAACAGCAGATACAATGAACACAAATGAATTCACACCATAGCTTAGTTGCTCGGCCTTATCTGAAGTCACCGTGTCTTCTTCGTCTTCTAGTGTGCGCAATTTTTACACAATTGCAGGAAAAAGCTCTACAAAGCACACCACAGCATCATGCGTTTCAACCCCTCTGACTGTACAAAGAGAAACTAGGGTAGTCTTGTTATAATCTGGGAGATGGCATCAATAGCACTGCCTAGTGCTGTTTTGCGTTTTGGAACGGGACACAAAGAAACGTTATGCAATCTTTAATTATTGTCATACAGCGCCTATGCGTGAGATTTTACTTGACAATCACAAGGTCAGGTTTAAGCAATGGCAGACACAGTGCACATGGACAGCTAAAGGATACTGTCCAGATCTTACAGCCTGCACGCCCATTTATTTTGCCAGCCACGAATGTTGCGCCATCGTGACCTTGCCGTCTAAAGACTATCCAATTCCAATCCCCAATGCGTAAGCAACTGGATTATCTGTTTACTCAAATCTTGTCCTTTTAAATTTTCAGCATGACTGAATCCCAAAAAACTTTCTTTCAACATTAAAGTACCACCGGAAAGATCTTGGACATAACATACCCCTAAGGACAACTGTTCAACATTTGTAACGTCGCTGGTTTCATCTGCAAGTATGGAGAACATTTTAGCTTTCTTGACTTCTTTTGCAACGGGTTCTTGAATTTTGCTAGAAATCACGTCAACAAATTTTGTATTTTACAGCCAAGATAAATAGCATTTCTTGGAGCCTGCATAACATATGTGGCGATCTTGAAATCTCGTGCTATCAGTAGATTGAGAATTGTATTTTACTTGCCCTTATTTAGTTTTCCAATGGAATCTGGTAAAAGCAGTCCACTATCACGGTGTCCGCCAGTAAATATTTTGTTTTCCCAGCAAGTGCACGACCATGGCAAATCCTTCTAAATAATCTTTTTTAGATTTTAAAAGTCGCTGACTGGCATTACTTATACGGTCGACGATTGTACCAGTGCTTAGAGTTGCAAGAAACTCTTTAGATTTAATTACCGCAGTCAAATGATATTCTTTTTTTGCATGTTCGCATAGATACCTCCTTCCAGGTGCATAGTGTACTCCAGAAAATGCTTTCTCTGAGGGCAGGCTCAGAGTTGTCCTGCAAACAGATTTTGGTGCAGCGGACGAAATATCTGAGGTGTGCGATTGAGACGTGCTGGGAGATTTACTTAAAGCCAGTTGTTGAGACGCACTTGGAAGACCAAATAACAGTTTCACGCAGGCTTGGTTTAATTGAAAGTCTAGTCAAGTTAAACTTTGGAAAATAAGATAGTATTTTTCGTATTTTTCAGGAGGGGATTTTAGGACTAAAAATAAAGCTTCTATCAATTATTTAATAAAACTCGGAAAAACATGAAACACCTAATTAAAATACCACACTATGTGACTAGCCCTATTGCTTATTGTGACGCAAAAAATTTTCCAGGTAACCCAAAAGCATAAACGAAAGGTATTGTAACCAAAACCAGCTGCAAAATTTTCTAGGAAACTAGGCTATGTGCTTGCGCAAAATCCTCTTTCGTCCACAAGTATTAACACCAGCTCGTGCCAAGTAATATAATAAACGGTTACAGTTTATTGTTCAGCGACTCTCGGTACTGGTACTACCGCATCACTTATACTTGTTTCATTTGAATTAACAAAAACCTGACTCCCTAACCAGCAATACAACGGTTTTGTCTGCAAATTAACTTCATAATCACTAGTTACAGCTGTCGGCTTGCTGTATTAAGCAGAAGCGACGCAACAAAGAGCAAAAGTTTATGAAATATCTGAAAAGAGGGTCTACACAACATGTAAGATTGAACGTCGAGCACGACAATAAAGCTTCGAGATGTCTGCTGGCTTTCGTCTTTTTACATAAAAAACATCAAATAGGTTTACATATAAACATATAACACAGTTTACATATAAATATCGAATATATATAAAAACATCGAATGCTTGTTTCAATTGAATTAACAATAGCCTGACGCACTCGTCTTTTCACATAAAAACATGGGAGTATGTGAGGCAGTAATGCTGATTACACACCGATTATTCGCAGCGCTTTGTTCAATCAGAATCAGCGCATAAAACTGGAGTGAGCAGTGGAAAAGCTTCAGGCATTGATAAAGTAGCAATTCAATTCTGTGATTTGAATCGGTGTTCCCTCTAAAATTTTAGTAAGCGCGTAACCGCCGGCGCAAGTGCGAAATTGCTGGAATATATGTACGAAAACCACCGGAAAATTTTTGGTGGACATTGCTGAACAAACCGTCATACCAGTCTCAAGTAATGTATTTTGAAGTTGTAAAAAAAGATGTTTTTAGCAGTCTACTGCTGTTCAGTGTATACGCTACGCTAACAAAAGATGTTGTTTGCCCCAATTCACATCTTTGGTCCTTCATCCAAAATTTTTTCAAAGGCAGCTAAGCATCACGTGACAGTAACGCAACAAGGATTTGCAAGCTACGCGCGCACTGTATCCACGCATTTATTGTGCAGTAGAATTGGTCTAACGGCTTCATTTATGACCGCAACTTGCCTATAATAACGTAACGTCTCCCTCAGTCCCTGCAGAATTCCAATGTTTTGGATACTACAAGGTTTGCCTAAAACTACATCCTTTGTTTTTTCCCTCAAACTTATTTTTTCGACTATGGCATTAACAACGTAGTTCAGTGCTTTTCAAACATTTTTGGCATGTGGCCCATTTTCGAAAAGCACAGAGGAAGGTAACTCAATTATATATTTTTCTCAATTCAATAGGCGACGTTGAAAAAAGTTATCGAAGTAAATTTCAGGGATGTTGTCCACATAAAATAAAACAAAAAACAAGTCATTTAGAAAATTTTCCAATTTCACTCGATGAGGAGGGTAAATAATTGTAAACGTTTCAGAATGTCACGCCAACAGTTCATGTAAATAAAATTAGCGTAATTCCACGCCTACGCTCAACATGAACATAAAAAATATGACTTTTTTGAAATCATGGAAAGTTAGGTAGGTTACCACGATCATGACACCAGAAGAAAAATTTCTAGCGAACTTCAATTGTTGCTTGATTATGAGAAAATAATTGAACTAGTTACATCGCAATCAATTAAACAGCAGGGTTTTGCAATTGCAAGTACACTTTCCATTTAAAATTGGAAATATTTGACGATCAAAGCCGCGTGACTTAAAAGGAGAAAATTAAGATTTTTGTTCGACGTAGTGGTCATACTGCGTGTGTCTTCCTTCTTCCTTAAACGTGTCTTAGAAAGCAATATCATTCACATGCGATAACAAATTTTGCCAGTCTTGTCAACAAATTGTACAAACCACGCACGAAAACAAACGAGTTAATTTTGAGGAAGTTTTGTTCGAAATGCGAAAAAATAGCAAAACGTTGTTATCTGGCCAGGTATTGTGGCGAAAGTAATGGTACTTTTGAAACACTACTAAAGCTTGTCTACGGGACCATCGATGATAATCGTGGTAACGTAGATGGCTAAGTATTTTTATCGCACGTAATAGGTTTTGATTAACCAATGACCGAATGCGTAAAAAGAGGTCGCAAATACTTTATAGCGTATAACTCTATCTTTGTGAAAAGCATTGGAAACTTGACCTAAGTAAAGAAACTTGACCTAAGTAAAGGAAACAGAGAAATTTATGGACGCGAATATGCGCGAGTTTGGTAAAAGCAGCTTTTAAGTCTCGTAAAAAATTCATAAGCTGATACACTTAGAGGCGCTTACTGCAAAAAAAGTAAGATTCATTCTTGATTTAAAACCACACAGTTTAAGTGCATTTGCGAGGGGGCTACCCACTCCGGAAAAAACTTTCGGAGGGGGCCATCTACTTTACCCGGCGCCACTGTATACAGGCAGATATAAAAGATTGCAACAACCGCGCGCGCACAATTACGCTCTAAAGCAGGAGTCTTCAAATTTTTCATACGGAGGGCCATATTCCTGAATTTTTAAAGCTTTGGGGGCCAAGATTAAGTTAGTATTACTCTTAACACGTTCAGTGCTAACCTAGTCACGCATAAAGCGATCGCGCAGGGCGGCGCGTTTTTTTTTCGTCATTTGTACTGTCTGCGCGAATGCTATCAGCAAATAACTTTTTTAAAACATGTGTAGAGAGAAGAGTAGACTATGTTTGAAAAGAAACAATAAAACAAACTTTTTTATGATAAAATTTTTTTCTCAAAGAATATCATCTACTTGTTGTGTATTCATTTTGCTAAATAAAGAAAATTAGGATTAAATTTTGCATTAAATCTCTCATTCTACTACTAAAATTTTCTATTCTTTTCTCCTATCTTCAAAGCTCAGCATTTGAAAACCTTCAAAAAGCCTTCGCAAAGTTTTGTGTGCAAAATGTCTAGCGACATTCCTACATCCACGCTTCAATGCTTTTCGCTATATAGGCGTTCTAGAACGTTTTTAGCACCGAAAGCATTGCAGCTATTTCAAAGACGTTCTGGAACGTCCAAACGCACACTGTGCGTTTTCTCTCAAGACGTTGCAGAACGTCCTATCGCACCGAAAGTGTTAAGTAACGGTTGGCATTCGGAACTAGTGTTGTGTTACCAGAAAAAGTCGTGATCTCCAAAAAAAAGGTCACCACCTTTGTTTCTGTTACCTATAATGCCAATGGATCGATTTGGATAATTTCAAGTGGCTCACTCTGAGAAACGTTGCACTACACATTTAAGTTTTGTAATTTTGAAGAGAGCTGGGCAGGCCGGATTAAAAGCCTTGGCGGGCAGTAGTTCGGAGACTCCTGCTTCAAAGGAACGTTTCTTTGCGCAGTGCTCAACTTTCTGCGAGTTCTTACTATTAAGTGAGTTTTCTTGGTGCTGGTAAACGTTAGATGATCCACCTCAGACAGTTTTGGAATAGTCAATCGCGAACGGCAATTTTTTACAATCCTTTGCAGTTATAGGCAAATTTTACTCTATTACAAATTACCTTTCAAGCAATTAACATAAAAAAGGACTACCTTTTAACATAATACGTTTTCAGAGATCAAAACTAGAATTCACATTTTTTTCTTTACGCTCAGATAAAAGTTATGACGGCACATAGCTGTCAGCTACAATTTATTTAAAAAAGAGCATTTTGGGATATTTAAAACTACAATTGATTGAAAGTATTCTTTTTTATTTTCAGCTTTCATAACTGGCAAGTGTGAGAAGGTTATTTATTTGCAATTTAGAAAACTGAACTATTCCCTCAAAAAATGATGTTTTTTGTGCTAAACTAAAACCGAAAGCTATGCGCTTTTTTTATTTCATCAAGCACGATTGACAGTGGCGTTGAAGCGTAAAGAAAAAGTATACATGCTAACCACTTCCAGTTTCGAACTTACCTCAAAAAATGATGCCTTGTGTTAAACTGAAGTTTGAGCCCTTTGGTAATATTGCTCTTCAGCTGCGATGGAAATTGCCCGGAAAAGTAAAGAAAAAAAACTTTTTCATTTACTTTATAATAATTGCTTGAGAGATAATGTGTAATACAAAAGTCGCCGTCACTGATTGTTGCGTCACAACCATAAACTGCCCTAAAAATGCGTCGATCTAACCTTGAATTCTTATTCAATGTCTCTCACGCATTAAACGGTGGAAAATTTTGCTAGCAAAGTGGCAAAAATTTTAACAAACTGAAAAAAATTACCAAGAATCGTCAGAATTTTTTACGCATCGTTGAATCTTAACTGCGAATCCGCGAAACATTTTTTCGCAAATTCGCACTTTCTTCACGTCTAAAGGGAACATTGATTTGGATCCGGTTTGATATTAAAACTGATTTTAAAATTGCCTTCTGTCTTGTAGTTTGTTGCCTAACCCCTTTGATTTTTTGTAGTTGCGCCACTGCCTGAAACAATTGCCACTACATTACTAACTATAAAATCAAAATGAGATGTTATCACGGAATGGGCTACTCATGATATATGTGATATCAAGTTTAAAACTCATGATAATTGTAGTTTTATAAACAAATCAACAAAAACCTACCGCGAACCTTTAACTTGTTCGTGAATGTATTGATGATGAAATTTGGGAACTAGAGCATCACGCTCTCCACAGATTATTAGTGTAGGACACTTTATGAACTTCAATTCCTAAGAAAAGAAAATATTTCACTAAGGCCAATTTTCTTGAACCGAGTTAGATCCATAAAATTAGGCAAAAGCTTTACAATAAAAACTCAAGATTTGATGACTTTGATTAATTCGAAGCATTGTTATTAGCTTGTTGTTTGTTATCATCATAATGTGCCACTTATCACTTTAAATGTTTTCATAAAACTAATAATTTTCAAGTACACGCAGGAAGAATATTGATCACAATGGTGCGGTCGCAATCACATCTAACTTGGAAATAATAGATCAGTAGCTCAAAACTGCAAAATAGCACCATTGATATGCGTCGCGAAAAGCATCCAAAATTTTATGAGTAGCATTGCTCTAACAAAAAGTCTGGTTCAAAAGCGAATGTGTAGCAGTAAACATACACTGAAAGCATGTCTAATCAGCCTGCAAAAACACATAAAAAAAAGGAAAATCGACTTTTTTCATTACGTCATTGACGTACTGCAACTTTCAGTGCACTTTCAGCCAGTAATGCTGATGTCAAATATTTTTCAATTTAAATTGTTTACTTGCCTTGCTACAAATATCCCAATTATTATTTAATTTTCTTTGCAGTTGTAAGGTAATGCTTTTCTCCCACATGTCCCGAAATGAATCTAGCCCATACAATTCAATGAAGGGAGCAACAGCTTTTTTATTTAGCTTTGAGAAGTCTTTGATTGCTGCAAAAAATTGTTACTGCAAATTAACACGAAAATAATTTACGTACCGTATTTATCCGTTTTGCAGCCCGGGCCCTTATTTTTTTCAACCAAACTCACTACCGGGCCCTTATTCAAGCACGGGCGCTTGTTATTTTCAAAATAAAATTATGCACAAAAATTATCGTAGAAGACAAATATTTCACGACATTAATCCTTTTTCCACGTCAATTTATTCACGTCAAACGCAAATTATTCACGTCTTAAGAGTAATTCCCTCATATTTGTTTATATCATTAACAAGAAATAGCAAATCAAAATTTACATTTAAATTAGAAATAAGAAATCGCTTCTTAGCTACTTCTTATTTCCTATTGTTCTCTACCACTGAAAAATCAGCTTCTACATCGGGCAGGTATTTAAACACGGGCCCTTAATCAAGATCGAGCGATAAAACGAATATATACGGTATTCTTAAAATATGTAGCTTTTTTCAATTTTTCCAGTATCTAAGTGGTAGTTATACAAGCAGGGTGATAATCAACTGCGGTTTTATTGTAGTTCTATGAAGTTTCAGAAGACGTTTACTTGAAACATCGAACTTGTAGTCGACAGGCTGCAAGTTCAGCACCTTGAGCGCTTGCGTTGCATGTAGCACGGCTGAATATATGGCTAGTTCAAACTGCGATTTGTTTTGACAGAAGTGACACGTACAAGAAACGGCTGACTCAAAAGACAGTAAAGTCGCTTCAGTCTTTTAACCTCTCTGTTCCTACTATTGCCAAAGAGTTACATCTCTTCTCAAATGCTTTCCATAACATACTTAACATCTTGCATTTCAATTTTTGTACCAGCTAGATTGCAGTTACCGCTCGCAAACCATACTTTCATGATAGTGTAAGTCGTGAACAGTAAAAAAGGACCGAACTCCCCAAACGACAACTTTTTGAACTCTTTCTGGATATTTCTGAGCCATGATTAATGCAACATTACCACCAAAACTCCATCCCAATATAGAATACATTGAATAGCCAAGTTTCTAAATCCAAAACACAACATGAAATATTACAAAGCTCGCAAGCTAAGTGATTAATGGTACAGAAATATACGTTTAACATTAAAAAAGGCAAACAGTGAATTTTGTATTTTGTCCACCAGCCGCAGGAAGCAGTTATCACGATCATACACAAAACATCTCAACTATCGACCTCCTTTACAGTCATCATGGCTGCGACTGTGACCGAACATAATGAAACCAGATAAAAATATTTTTTGGTGAGAGTTTTTTTCCTAGGACGCAGAACTATACTTTGATATCTCACAATTGCAATTCACCATGTGTCAATTTTTTGTTCAATTATCTAACAATGCTATTGTTTAGACTCCTGCCTGTACATTTATAGTTTACAAAAAAGTGCAAGTGAATCTAAATTAGCTAAAAACCTGATGTTAGCATTAAAAAATGGAATGCATACAAACTGAATCATACAGACAAATACGGTGAACAGCGAATACCAACTATCTCGCATGTACAGCATTGAAAGGAGCAGACAAGGCAATTCAAGACTTTCCACAACTCCACGTAACATAACTTAGACAAGAAATTTACCGTCAGCAACTTATGCAGCACTGCCAGAGACCATTAAGCAATGCATTTATTCTAATTAGCATAAACATGATAAAATTTACCTTCATCAGATCGGCAGCACAGTCTGCATCTTTAAATACCTGATCATACTTTAGATTTCGTTCAGGTGGACGAGACTGACCAAAACCAGGTGGATCCCAACCAATTACTGTAAATTGTTGTTGATTTAAGCCGCCAATTTGTTTGCTGAAATCAGTTTTTACAGAACCTAAACATTTGCTTGTATTTATATATGCCAGCTGCAAGCAAACCGTTCATACGTTGTCATTCCGTCTGGTTTGCACCACTAGTGGCAATTATGTTTTTGTTATGACATCTGACATGTCACACACACTTGAGCAAATAAACGTATTAGATAGTGGTCGGACCAGTGAAGTTGCCATAACTGCCAGCACAACCAACTTGTACCACAAACAAGCATATTAGATGATAGCTGTCAGATAATTTGGTGTATTATTGACATTTTTTTTGTGAAAAACATGGCTTTATGAATACACCATTTCTCCGATAAATAGCGTATTTTGATGATTTAACTGTATTGGTAATTTTTGCATCAACTATGCCAGGGGTCACCAAACTTTTTTTTTAACGGGCCGGATGACAATGTGGACCTATGGTCGCGGGCCAGATTTGAACGAAATATTATAGAGCAGTTAAGCAATTTTACTGACTTAAATATTTGAACGAATCTAAGAAATCGATAAAACGAAACGTAAACAGCAAAGCAAAATTTGATAAACGAGTAGTGCGATTTATGAAATTGTTCTTTGTTCTTCATGATATCTTTTATGTTCGGTTTGGTGTGGCTGCACTGAACCAAGAGAATTGTCTTTAAATGTTCATCAGTTAATCGCCTTCGATTTTCCGATTTGACGTTTTTCATTTTTGAAAATGTTTGTTCACAAACATAAGTTGTTCCGAACATAGATGCCATACCAGAAGCAAATTTCTTCAGCTCTAGAAATTCATCATTAGACAAGCAACGGTAAAACTCAAGAAGCTTCCCTTCTCTATGCTTCTTTTTCAACAATCCATTTGCTTGCAAATCAACGAACTCTAATCGCAACTCCGATGGCATATCATTAGGATTGCAGCTGAAAGGATTCTGAAACAGAAGAACGTCGTCCTCAATCTTGTCAAGATCAGAAAATCTTTCCGAAAAATTCTGCTTTAAGTCGCTGATAATTTTCTATGAAAATTCAAGGTTAACTTCTTCTGCTCTAGCAGCGCAGAATTGGGTACTTACGTATTAACGGGAGGACCTTTAAAAACACGACTCAAAAATTGAAGTAAATTATTTATTGAAACGGTTAAAACAATAAAATACACCCTTCCAGTGTACACTGCCCCGTACATTTACATACCGGGCCTGCCCCTTCAGTGTACACTGCCTTTCTTTTAAATAAAATAACATTAAAAATCAAAGGTCCTCCCGATAATACGTAAGGACCCAGAATTGTTTATAAGGTAGGGAAAATGCGATAAGTTTCTGACTTCCAATTGAGACTCAAACAATACTAACTTTCTTCGAAATCCGTTGACGATTCTATAGAGATCACAAATAAGGTTTTCTTTTCCTTGAAGCTTTAAATTCAAATCATTTATGTGGGATGTTATGTCCACCAAAAATGACAATTTTGACACCCACACAGGATTTGATAAGATTGGGTCTGCTTTATTCTTATCCGTAAGAAAAAGGTTTATTTCTTTTCGAAGATTATAAAAGCGAAGTAAAACTTTACCACCACTGAGCCATCTCACTGCTGTGTGATAAGGTAAGTCAGAATACTCAGCATCGATTTCTTTAATAAAACTGGAATTGGCGGTAAATTAATGCGTGACTCCGAATGAAGTTCACCGCCCAAACGACTGGTTTCATTACGCACGAAATATCCAAATGTTTCGAACAGAGTGCTTGCTGATGTATAATGCACTGCAAAAAAAGAGCTTTTCTGAGATGAAGATCTTCCAACTTAGACATGATCCGCCCGACCAAACCCTTTTTCAATCCAGCCATGTTTTTCCCTCCATCAACTGTAATACACTGAAGTTTGTTCCAATGAAGGCTATAACATTGCAAAGTTTTCTCTACTTCAAGAAAAAGATCTTTACCAGTTGTTGTTCCATGCATGCTACAAACCGATGCCAACTGTTCAGTGATTTCAAAATTCAAATTGACACCACGAATAAATATTAGAAGTTGTGAGGTACTTGTGAGATCAGTAGACTCATCCATAGCTAAAGAATACCACAAAAAATTCTCAGCTTTCTGTTGTAGCTGTGCTATAATGTTTTCTCCAAGTTCCTCCGTTCTTCGCGCAACTGAACTGGCTGAAAGACTTATACTTGCAAACAAATTGGAATTCTTAGGACAAAATTTGTTCACAGTTTCCATTAAGCACTCTTTAATGTAATTGCCATCAGTGAACGGTTTTCCCCGTTCTACTATTTTATAACTCGCTCGAGTTATCGATTCATTTTCAGTAAATTTTTTTACGAACAAACTTCTTTGACCCAGCAAATTCAGTTTCATAGACTGAAATTTTTCAGTGCGTAGATTATCCGAAAGCTTTGAATATTTAGATTGGTGCTTTGTTTTATAGTGACGCCGAAGATTATACTCTTTTAAAACAGCAATGCTTTCGCTACATATCAAACAATTTGCAGTGTTGTTATCTGCTTTCACAAAGAAATATTTTTCTCCCCACTTTTGATTAAACAGGCGACACTTACTACCTACTTTTCTTTTCTTTTCTTGGCAGCCATTGAAACACTCAGCAAACTAAAAATGTTTTGTTACAGCTTCAAGCAACAAAAAATAATCGAATGAATAAGTTTGTGATGTCATAAGAATCAGTTGCTTGCTCACTCACTCACTTAAATTCTATCAGTCTCTACTATGACATTACAAAGGTATTGCCAGGCTCACAGTTAATTTGCAGCCAGCAAAATTATCTACAATAATCTGTGTTTGGCAATAGTTTTACGCATTAATTCTGCGACGAAAAACAATGTGAAGTTAAAATAACAGTTATTGTTTTTTTTATAATTCTTTTATTGTTTTGGACAACATAAAGCGGGTCGGATAAAATCGCTGAACTATGCAAAGGAAGTAGAGTATTTTCAAGCAGGTACCAACCAAAACTGAGTTGAACGACATTTTGTTAACTGAGCTCACAAACAACTTCAAAAGATTCAAAAAATTGTTGATTATTGTTCAATAAAATATTAGTCAATAACACAAGAAAGCCACAGAGTTACAACACAATGCTCAATCGTGCAGATTGAAGAGATCCATTATCATGGTAACATCCTATTAAAATACCCTTATACTTAATGAATTTTTTGGTCATAACCATTTTCAAATAGTTTATTGCTTTGGAATACAAATTTTGAAAAACGCAATAACCACCAAGCATGTCAAAAAAATTTTTTAAATCCCAATGAATGACTTTTTCACGGGCACAATGCAATCTCACAACTTTTTGACTGTGCAACCAACTCAGTGACATGCTGAGTTAAATGACACCACACATGATCCCTATCACACACAACATTAAATGACTTACCAAAAATTCCAGGAATAAGTAGTACAACGTGGGTCCCATGGCCGACCTTTTCACAATATATATTCAATCCATTAACCAATATTTTATTTCCCTTTGAGTTAATATTTGAAGCTAGTTTTGACATTTGCAAAGTTTACTGCATTGCAGTAAACAACCTTATATACATCTTACTCTAAAACATAGAAAACATTTATTGAAAAAATATTAAAGCTTAAAAATAGACGCTAGATAAAACCAGCGACAAATATTGTTGCCAACTTTTACCAATATTCTCTAAGATTTCATGGTGAGAGCTAGTAAGTTATTCATTGTAAGAGATACTAAGTGAAAGATACACAAAAAGTATTCATGGCTAAGTAATAAAACGTCCTGAATTTGTTAACGACAATGCAAAAAACAAAACATTTGCATTTTTTCAATTTGCAAGAAATACTTTTGGTGGCACAAAATACCACCTAGAAATTGTAGTAACAGTTTGTAATAAGTTACTGCAGTGAATTGAGAGCATTTTATTTTCTACGTGTGTTGATTTTTGTTACAAAAAAATTTTTTTGTTTTTTACTGGCTTCAATAATGTAAGAACAATTTATATTATACCGTTAAGCACTCACAAGTTCATTTTGCTAAAGTGATGAACTCATTGACAGGTAGCATAATTAGACAGTATGATCACAATTGAGAGTGAACTTTATGCCACTATAACCCAGTGGTTTGCAAGTTTTTCAGGTGTGCTGCCACATTGGACATGTTGAATATGCAAAACATCTTAATCAACATCTGTACTTTTCAGACTTTGAATTTGAAAGTAACTATCTATACTAAATGTAAATAAATGAAGTCTTAATGATGGTCCCACACCCCTGCTAGGGCTTACCGATGTGACTTTTGTCAATGTCATATGTGTGTCTTTAATGAGACCTCCTTGATCTAGGTATTGCTGTAGTGAACTGCTTTGTATGGCATCACTGATTTGCACACAATGGCATATTGTCACGATTTTAGCTAAGCATTTCTATTATTGTGTGTCATTTACACCTGCTTGATGAGACCCAATTAGGTCGAAAGCATTCGGAGGTTATTGACATGTAATAGATTGTTGTATTGTACAGTATGATGTTGGTGATTGTTTTTAAGCAATTTTTCATTTTATCCCAGATCATTTTTTTGGTACTGAAGCTGTTTCTCTCAAAACTGAAGAGTTTTTGAGATCAACTTTTGAAATCATTTGACTTCTTTTGGTTCAAGGCGTTAATGCTGAATTCACTTGTTTTAAAATCAAAGACCGGTTATTGGTTATCAACCAAATTCATCCACTTCAATTTCAATTTATGGGCACCCACCTTACAAACTGCCAGATCAACATAGCACAAATATACAAAAAGCCTCATGGTTTTATTTAACATTCAAAATCAGTCAATATAAAATTGCAAAATCAAGTCAATCATAGAAAAAATTTTTAGAGTTATTTTATGATTTTATCATCACACATTTTGCAGAGTTAAATCCATTTTATATGTTCTAAATGAGCACACATTTAGTTTAACCAGCCCTGCAAACTATATTAACTAATTTTGAGGTCAGTTTACAGAAATTTCACATGTTTGAGTTGCAGTTTGACAAAATCATCAAAATTTGGCATTAAGTGATGGTATTGATCTTTTCTAAGATTTTTGTTTTTGCAGTTAAGTGAATTTCAAAATCATGATCAATTAATTTTGTGTCTAGATCAGAGATTAGTTTTGCGATATCAAGTTCAGTACAATGATTAAGTTCTTTCAGGTTTGAACTTGGAGCTCTATGAATAGTATGGAAATGGCACGATGCTGTTCAGAACTATTACATTGCAACATAATATGCAAGAAATTCTCCAACAAGTGGTTTGAATGATGTACTAAATTTGCAGCTTTGATTAGAATTAAAAACTGCGTAAAAAGCATGATTTAAAAAGTCCACTATATTGTAGTTCAGTAAAAAATCACTTAGTCCTCAAATGTAGCTGTTTTCGGCAGTGAAATACTATGAAGCTGTTTAAACCACATTAGAGGTCTATATCTGAGATTTAAAAAGTAAAAGCAGAAAACAGCACAAACGTGATTTTGACCTATTCTATTTCAAGTAGTGATTAAGTGGTAGTTATTTTTGTTCTATATTCTGTGTGAAACCATTACTGATGTAGTTGTTTCTTTAAACTGAATTCTCTGTGATTTGGCAATATCTTTGGACATGCAACAAGTCTATTATCAGGGTACATATTCATCTGCAAAAGCAGGGGCACTTTTATAAATCACTTAACATATTATTATCAAGTACTGAAAAATTTGCAAGTTTGCAAAGGGAATGATCAAGATTTAGAGTTGAGATATTTTTTCTCCAGCACATATAAGAGCACATGCCGAGCTGTCAAAAACCTTCCCAAAATACTATTTGATGATGATCATGATGAAATAAATGATGATGATGAAATAAAGTTGTCTTATCACAATAAAGATACAAATATTTGACACAGATTACAATAGCTGCACTGGTAAAATTAATTAAAATTGCTGAACATAAAACCCTTGAATTGCAAGCAATAAAGTACTAATCCATTATTAGTTGCAATACAATATGATAAATATGCAAAGAGCAGGTTTCAAATTTGTTTACATGACATTCAGTTCACGAGCATATTAACATTGAATTCAGGAAATTGTGCCAATGCTGGCAAATAAAATATCATGATCAGACGCAGAAAACATTGATTCTAAAGACAGACAAAAGTATTTGATGTGATCAAAATCAGTCACAATATCATTTGAACAAAAAACTGGCCACAACTAATTTCAACAAGTAAAGTTATGGAAAATTATAGCACATATTGCAATCTTTACCCTACATATGAAAATCACTTTACAATATAGTTACCTGGGGTAATCGTAGGACAGAAAAAGTATGGGGTAATTAATAGACAGCTTGCTGGTGAAAATATTACAGCACTTATTCATATTGTCTTTCAAGGAATTTATTGTAAGAGTACCAGTACTTACATGTATGCATATACTTTACTATTGCCAACTATCATATTTTTGCAGCTACATACATGCTAATAGCCTGTTTTCATTCAGTGATATTTTTGCTATCCAAGTGGAAAAAGTAATTTGTTAAAATCAGCATCAATTTTGGTGAATTAAAATTTGATCTTGGAAACCCTGTCAGGAATAGCATTGAAACTGTCATATATGATGAACATGCAAATCTCTTACAAATTTGGTGTAATAGCTGGTCAAAAATTACCCCACACAAAATATTCTGTGATGGGAAAACTATTGCATACTTGCATTTTTGTTTCTTTTAACTTGCGTTAGTTGTGTTTCAGCTATGCACTAACTTACATGTATATTAAACACAAGACAACTCAGACAAGGAACCAATTTTTCCAGAACATTCTCTGTTTCCACCTATAACTGAAAGGCAATGTTAGTTGCATTTGAAATCTATCTGGTCTGAAACAAATCCTCCAATAGCTGCAAACCAGCTTTTGGGTAAATTTTTTGAACAAATTAGCTATTCTGATAATTGTGGCAAAAAAAGCTGGACTTTATGTTGGAAAACGGATGCAGAGATTTCTGCACAACTTTAAAAGTCCAACAACTTTCTTGACATTAAGCTGTTTGGAACCAGGTATTGTTTTATTATAGTGCTTGATGAAATCCCTTCACTCTTCCGCTTGATAGAAATGATTTTAAGCTTTCGATTCAGGGTACCATTGGAAGCCATGGCAGAGAAAGGCTAAAAGTGGCAAAAAAATGATTATCCAAAAATTTGACTAACTTTTGATAAGGTTAGGAAACTTGACCGTCAAAGCAAATACAACTGGCTGTTTTCTAAACTGTAGCTTTTTAAAGGTTTTGCCCATTTCAAAGTTTTATATTATTTTTAATTTATTTAGTTTCTGTGGTGAATTTTTGTGCTGTAAGTTTATTCATTAATTTATTGGCTGTATTAAAATTATGGTGTGCAACTTCACAGCCGTATTAAATCACAGATGGCAAAAGACTTCATTGTTAAAACATAGGATACCAAGAGTAGTTAAGTATCAAATGATTATAAATTAGTTAGATGTCCAATTATTACCCTCTACATGTCCAATAATTGCCCCAAATGCTGGGGTAATTATTAGACAAGGAAAAATCTTAATACCTCCCCTCACAGGAAAGAGTTGCAGCATTCCTTTCTTTTTAACTAAAGCAGTAAATGCTGACCAATGATGATCGAGTGCTAAGACAAAAGAAAACTGTACTTTACATTAAAAAATTTTAACATTTTTCAATTTTGTCTAATAATTACCCCTTGAGCTATACTTTAAGCATCCATGATGGTGTTTTTATTGAGGCAGCTCTTCTGCGTTAAATATCTTCTTAAAAACCATTTTTAACGTTTCAGAAAAAATTTGTCAGTTAAATTATGGCCTACTTAAACACAAATTATACAGAACTACTATCTTTTTTACAAGTTTCAGCAAAATCAACTTCACTCTACCATAACGTGAACTGTTTTTCGTACTAAAAAATGTTTAGATCTTAATTTGAAACAAAGATCGATAATTGTTTAAACAAAAGAACAATCAATTCAAGTCAAGGACATTTAGCTTCCAAAAAAAATAAATACAAACCTTAACAGTTGAGACCTTACTGCTATCGATAAAGATACGATTTTGAATTGTAGTCTTATCTAAATTTTGTGTAACATATCTATCTTATGTTCATAGCATCTTATTTTGCACTTAGCCACAGTTACTGGAAACCTAAAAACCAACAGCTTGCCAACGGACAAGTGGATAAAGCAACATGCTTTTGACTTACCACCATGATATAAAAAAAAATTATGTCAGAACAGGATTAGCCACCCCTCAAGAAAGTTATATCATCTTTTTTACGACAATATTTATCATTTTAAATCAACTATTAACACTGAATTTGCATGCTGTTTGACCTAGTATTTGCTGGTGCTTTCAGGCAGTGAGTTTTGATTTAATAAATTTGAGCTAGGATAAGAACTCACACCAGGCTTTTATCTAGCCTATTGAATCTTAACACTTGCTCATGAAAATACAGAATGAAGCTATAACCTTCCTTAAGCCTACTTTTGCACTAAAATCTTGTCCAAGAGCTGCAAACTCCCTTTACTCCAGTTTTTAACACATTTTTTCATTGATTTCTGTACAAATTTTTAATGAGGAGCCAGAGTAAACAGCAACATGACTTGTTTGTCACATTTACATGGTAGGTTTCACCCACTACGTTATCTTTAACTTTGACCATGGCTTTCAACTAATCCATGCGTTATAGTTACATTGAGACTTGATTAAGTAACACAAATTTGTCTGCTGTTACATATACACCAGCACATGTTACTATCATGCAAACAAAACTGAGCTAAAGTACACCTTCATCAAAGCAGCAGCACAGTCCACATTCCTACATATTTCATGATAAAATATTTCTGTTCATGTCACAACACAGAGCAATCAAACAACAACAATTACTTTCATGTGCCTTTCTCAAGGACACAATGAATTCAACATAATGTTTTAAAATCTTGATCACATGATCCAGTGCTATATTTGATCAAATAACTGTTGCAGCAAGTATCAACCTATGGCTTTTATATACAGTAGTTCCTACTTATCATGTCCACAGTTAATAAGACCACAAGCATAGTAAGGCAAAAATTGTCCAGTCTCAAATTGCTCCATTTATTCCTATAACAAAAAATCCACTTTATAAATCCAAAACTCTGCTTAATATCCCAATTTTTCAACACAATTGCTTGAAATTAGGTAATAAAGCATCACAACTCACACTTTTGTCTTGCTTTTTGACAGTTTTACACTTCGTCACGCTGCTTAGTTCTTAATTCAACTATTTTGTCACCAACTGTTTTTTTGTGCCATATTCAATTAGCAAGACAACTGGTGCTCTGTAGATTTTACTGTGTTTTCAAAATGCCAAAGAGACATGAAGACATAGCCTTATCTACAAAACTTGAGGTTTTAAAATTGTACCGGCGCGATGGCATAGTGGTTAGAGTGTCTGCTATGCAGTCGGTAGACCTGGGATTCATTCCCTTACCAAAATACTTTCAAAAATGATATTCACAGCTTCCCTGCTTGATGCTCAGCAAAATAGGGTAGTGTGGAGAACAAGCTGGCAAGCTTGCTTGTTGTGTCTTTGGGCAAGACACTTAACGAGATGCCTCTGTCTTTATGTGGCAGACAGATGGTGGGGCCAAGCAATCTACCTGTTGTGATAGCCCCAGTCAAAATGAACACTTGCAAACCGAGTGTGAGCGCTAATGCAGTGTGGCCCATATATACATCTTCCTGCACAAAGCTCACAACAAGTAGTTCAAACAACCAAGGAGAAATTTTTTAATTGATTGATCATTATTTGTCACTATTGTATATAGAACTAATAGGTAAAGCTACTTTTAGCTATGTATAGTCCATAGCTACTCAACTGTTTTAACAAAGGTCCAGTGACAAAACTTCGAAATTACCGTGAGTCATCCAGAAAATATATTTTACAATCATGCAGAAAAACTTTTGATGTATTTTTCTAATTAAATATATCAAAGTTATTTATTGTATTGCTAGTGGGAAAAACCACACTTCTTTTTTCTCGCCAATTCTTTAAATCATAGTTCCAAGGTAGTGAGAGCAAGTCAAAGGCAGTAGTGAAGGTTTTTATTTGTCATGCAGAAGTGAAACTTGTTTGTTATAAAGTCCATCTTTGAAAATGCGGACTTGCAGCATTAAGTGAAAATGTGCACAGCTAATTGTCGCAGAATAGAAAAAACTACTCAAAAAACCATCCTTTGACCAAAACATTTCTGGTGCACATTTGCAAAATAATTCTTTCACTGCTAAATTTTTCTGGAATTCAATCAGCTGCAGTTGAATTTTTGCAGCATCTACCCATTTGAATGTTTCTTTTGCTACAGTTGAGAATTCGTTGCTAGAAAGGGGTTTTTAATGAACAATAACAACTGTTTTCCAAATAAAAAGTTGCTAAATTGTACTGCAAAGTTGATAAACTTTTTATCAAATTGAACATATATGGCATTATTTTTATTTTTGCACTGCTCCAAAAGTCTCGGAAAATGAATAAGGCAACTGTGAATATTGTTTAAAAATTTTTAATTTTTTCTTAAGTGCACGATTTGCATTAATCAAATCAAAAATTGATTGTTTCTCTCCTTGCAGCTTTGTATTCAAGTCATTGTGGTGTGACATTATGTCAGCCAAAAATCCAACAACTTTTATTTTGTTATCTCTTCAAAATGCCCAAAATGCCTTTGCCTTCACATTGTATTGACCTCATAGGAAAACTTTTAACTCCTCTTCAATTGACCAAAACCTCTCCAAAACTCATTCCTTGGTCAACATCTTACATTGTTGTGCACCAGAAAATCTGTATAATTTGCATTGCAATCACAAAGAAAATTTCGGAGAAGGTGACGTTACAGTGTAAACATTAAGTTTACAAGCTTCATAAATCTTCATGACTTCACGATATTCATCTCCCAAACTCGCACACAATACTGCTTGGTGAACAATGCAATGATAAGCTATCAAATCAGGACAACCTTTTAGTAATCATCTGACCAGTTTTTCCCTCTACCAAGCATTGCTGAAGCTCTTTCTGTGGTCAGTGAAATGATGGATTTGACTTCAACATTTCTTGATTCTATCACACTTTTCAAGGCTTCATAGATGTCTTCTCCTGGTGTTCTTCCTTTAAGAGCAGTCATACCCAAAAAGTCCTGCACAAATTTTTTCTTACTTTGATCACAATATCACACAAATATTGAGCATTGTCAGTCATGTCAGTTGATTCATCAATAGCTAATGAAATCCAAGATGCATTTTCAATCCTTCATTAAATTGCAATACAAGATTTTCAGACAATAGCTGTGTTTTTCCACTGCTGCAAAATTAGACAACGAATTCTGCTTTACTTCATCAATTACCTCGTCTCTCTGCTTGCTATTAAACGTTGTCTCAACAATCTGTATCATGCATTCTTTGACAACTTGTGCAACAGTGAAAGACTTCCTGTTTTCCAAAAATCCAAGCTGTTTTTAGTGAGCATTCAGTTGCTTTTTTTTAATTGCCATGGTATTAAAAAGAACCAAGTTCGATCTTTCATACTGCGATTTTAACAGAGTTATTTTTTTCTTTCTCCCTTCTGTTTCTTGCTTATATATATCATTTCAAATCAACAATGTTATGATTTTATATTGGCGTTTCATATTGCTGCTTTTCACCAATGCAACATTTTGACTAGATATAAGACAATGTGGATTTAATTTTGAGCTGGCTGTGGAAAGAATGAATGCATACTGCTCTATCCATTCCTCCTTGAATGACTGATTTTCATTGTCACACTTTCTTTTCTTGTAAGATGATGCAATATTATCTGTAGAAATCGCCTAAATTATAGGTACGTGAACCAACTTCTACTAACAGTTATGCTCATGAAACAATCATTTAGACTTTGAAACAACAAATAAAAAGACTAGAATTTTTTGCAAAACCGGAGTTTCAATTTGGATAACAATAACTACAATTGTGAGCACACGTAAATTACTAGTGACACAATAATAGACAAACAATAATGTGAAACCAAGCAATATATGTTTTTATGAATCATAACGATATAAGGAGAATCTCCTCACAAGCAAAAAATCGTAAATGACGATTCTGCTAAAATATCTAAAAACTTATAAATCATTTGTTTTGATAAAGTGTGAGCATAACAATCATTGACTGATTACAGCTATAACTTTAAGTCTTAAAAAAATGTTGTCAAAATTAATGCTCTACTTGTGTAAACATTGCCAGAGAGGTTGATGTCACACTTTGCCCCTGAAAAGGATTCAGAAGATGCCCAGGACTACAAATGCTTCCAAAATCAAGAATCTGAAGTGGTCCAACTTGAACACTCAAAAGGTCCAGATTTGGACCACGGGGTCTGCCAGCTGAATAACCCTGGAAGTCAACCACACTCATTTATGTGCATCAAAGTGGCAAAAACCTGTTCTCCGGTTAATAAGTCCACCTGGTTAATGAGCCCAAATTGTTCAGTCCCAAGGTGGGCTGAATAAGTAGGGACTATTGTACAAACTTACCAAACATGCCTGTAAACAGCAGCATAACGTTGGATCCATAACCAGCTTTTTCATAATGTATACCTGATCCATTTACCAATATCTTAGCATTGCCTGCAGCCATTTTTACCAACACACAATGATTATAACTAATAGGCCTACCAAAACCTAGGTAGAAAAGCCACATTAAGATTCTCCAAACATAAACACAAAATAAGCTCATTGATAATGTAGACAGAACTTACTTTACCAAAAATCCAATACCGATAGCCTATGATATGAACTGCCACTAATCAAGAAAGACAGCAAATTGCAAAAGAAAGGTGAGCTTAGTACAAGAGTACATATTCATATCAATCTCAAAAAACCTACAAGGTCAGCTTTAAGCAGTGAGCAATGCTCTTTCTCTCAGATTTGAAAAAACAAAAGGTAAAGATAAATAGGTATGCTTTACTTTAATAGGTACGGCAATACTGGTACAAGTTCCTCCAAGCCTAATAAATGACAGACATCACAATAACAGTGAAAATCAAAAATTTCATTCACAAACTAACGACCATAGTACATTTAATGAAGCTATTCACCACATTAATAAAGAGAAGTAAATCTTGCCTGTCTTCATTCTACTGGTAAATGTGAACCACATTAATTGTGCGATACACCTAGCAATTTTAGAACTTTATCATTATGTTTTGAAAAAAAAAAACTACCACTTTTGCTGCTATCATGATACTGCTTGTTCTCTCAGACAAAACGTTAGCAAAGAGAAAGGCACCACCAAAACAACTTGTGTGGTTGAGGCTCACCAGCAGTAAGAAGAGAGGCAGGATTTAGTTCTTGCCATATCACTATATTTCAAGATCTTTTCTTAAACAAGTGAAATTTTCATCAACTAAATTTTCAATAAGTCTGGTTGGCATGACAAGCAACTCAATTAACAAATTAGCAATTGCTACAATTATGAATTTTATACCAAATAAAAAATCAATCATAAAAACCATCATGACGATAATTAATGGAAAGATAGTTCTCTCCACAATAAGTACGTTTTTGAAGGCCGGATGTTAACTCTTCACCAAAGCACTTCCCAATAATACTATTTTTTACATGACACCAAACCACAAAAATTCATTTACAAGATCATAAATTAAATGCTTAAACAGTAAACACAACTAAAAATTCAAAATTAAGACTGTTTTATTTTGCACGCTCTACATGCACAAACTTTGCTAGATTTTTTATTTCTTTTATTGATGCAAAAAGAGCATGCTGTAGCGCATTAATTTTCTCAACAACAATTAAAATTTCTAATGAAAGCATCTAGAGAGTGCAAATGGAAACAAGAGATCACAGCATTTAGCAAGAACATGACTCAACAGCAATTGAATAGAAAGATTGCATAATGTATACACGTGTCTACACTTAATGTTGTTGACAGTATTACTCAGTTAAAAAAACAGTTCTCATTTACAAAGTTGTGACTGGGTTGTAGTGACTTGATAAGATCTTCATTGTTGTGGCCAAAGAAACAGCTTGCAGTATTTTTCCCACCACGGCTGCAGTGATTGTGGTAAAAGTGAAACGTGCCGGTAACACTGGCATTAATGCAGGTTTGCTTACAACTTCCTCTCCGTCAACCAAAAAAAGTTTTCGGTAACTAGAAGACAAATATGATACATTCCAAAAAAAGCTAAATCACCAAATCACCTAGCAGCAAAAATGTAGAGCTGAAGTGTACATAGAAAACAGCTCAGTTCTATTAATGTATTGGCGCAACTGATTTCACTGCATCAAGAGAAGCATTAAATAAATCTACCTCTACTGCAAATCCAAACCTCTTGTAGCATAAAAACACATTGTATCCTTAATTGACAAAAAATGACAATGATCTGTTTTGCACATAATTAACTTGGTGAAGAAATAACTTCTAGTACATTGTCAACATAAAACAGACTAAAGATTACAGTTTGGCTAAAATGTGTAGTGATGCACAAACACAAAAACTATTGTATCTCTCAAAGTAAACACTCAGTTAAATCTCACATATAAGCACTTACAGCATATCCGTTTTAGTGTAAAAGCAACATCAATCTAAATAAAGTTTCTGCAAACAACTTTTTACAAATACCACAATTTCAAAACACTAAAACGCTTCCACAAAACTCTCCCTCATATAAGTATCAAGCTCATATGTAAAACAAAGCTTGCAAATGAGAGCAACCATCACAAGGGTAGAAGGATATGCACAATGAAACAGAAAAAATTATGCTGTTCTAGCATAATCAGCAACAAGTAAAACCACTAAAACCGGCAAAAAATACAAATATATATTAAAAGCAGCATAAGATGTAATTTTAAATTAAATAGATAACTGGAAATGCAATTGAATCACTTGGCACTGGTTTGGACTGAAAAATCACACTATTAATCATTGTAAGCAGATTAGGCTGTAAACCTGAGAATTTGAGAAGAGTTTAGTCCATTAGTTCTCAAAGTTGTACAACTACCAGTTCCTAATTTCACTTTTCTACAATCTTATCTCAATTAAACAGAACGTATTTAACAAAAAATTATTTTCACAATGCTCGCTTTGCAATGTTTGTTCTGATAATTAAACTAAGAAATAATTCAACTAGTACATCATAATTTCTAGCAAATGCTACCTATACCAGGGGTGAGCAAACTTTTTAGCCAAAGGGCTGCATTGACCATTTAAGAGTTGGCCAAGGGCCAGTGCTTAAAATCTTGCAATAGCTGTATACAATGCTAGTGAAAGGGTGCAAATGACTAATTTCAGACTTTGAAAATGTTGGTCTTCAAAAAAAAGGTCTTCACCCTCTATTTGGATGGAAAATGTGTCAATTCAAACTAAGAATTGCACAGCGGCTAATTTCAATAATAGCTTCTATTATCTCATAGTGTGGCAAGTGTTCTCACCCCTGTCATATTAAATTAGATATATGGAAGTTTCTGCAAGAGCTGGCAGGCCACATGCAGCTTGCAAGCCGTAGTTTGCCCAACCCCAATCTATGCTATAAAACGCAGTCCTTTTGTGGTTCAGTGTCTGTTTATGTTTACACCTTCTTAACTACGGGGCACGCAAACAAGAAACTTTTCTTGATTGATTAACACCCTTGGGTGAGAGTCTTACAGGGAGTTGGAGGTTGGTGATATCATGATGACACTACTTTCAAGAACATTTTTTAAATTTACATCTCTTGGAGAAAAATGGTTTTTGCTTGAACCAGATCAAGCACCCGACTTACCCACTAGTGAAATTTTACCTCTTTTGGGGCTAAGATGACGTCATCACAAACTATTGATTCTAGAAATCATTTTCTATATTTTTCAGCAAGTACTGATTGTACAAACGCAGTTTAAAGCTTTCTGTAAAGATACCAAAAAGGTGCTTTGAATAAAACAAATCTGACAATACCCTAAAGTTTTACTAGCAACACAACAAGCAATTCTATTTTTAAGCATTTTCAAAAAGAATGCTTTTCTCCTTTCTACCCTGAAAGCTTTAAATACTGCACTGTTTTGTCATAATGCTAAATGATGTCATAACGCTCTCGGAGCAAAGACCTCAATCTGTAGTTACTACAGCTATTTTGAAAGCAAACGCAAACAGTGCAGTAATTTAAAGATAGCCTACATATGCTCTCAGTTAAAACGAATGACTTGCTACTAAATAAATCTGATAAAATAAATCTGGTTTTTCAATAATGCAACGGCATTTATAAAAATTACCAGTATTTATAAAAATTACATAACTGAACTGTTGGTCGACTCAAGGTAAGGCTATCTTTGTACAGCCACATCTAACGAATCTCAGCTTGTCTGACATATTGATTACATATGGCAAAATAGAACAATAAGTAAATTTTTGATCAGAGTGCCAGCCGATTTCAAAAAAATATTTGCTACCTTACCACAAACATTTGGTCAGGGGTAATGCTCACTTTACTCATAATCTGTTGCAATGACTAAACTACAGGTGCAGACTTTGGGTTACTCTCCTGACCAAACAACTGGGGAGGAAAGAATATCTTTTAAGCCTTCCTCTGGTAGCGTCTTTGCTTGGACAGTGGAGCATAAGCACATCCAGGGACTTGATGCCACAGATGCCACAAAGTCATGAGCAGGCCTACCAGTAAATAGCTTATTTTGTCTTTTGTTCCAACAGTAGTTAGATAAATGGAAAGAAAAAAATATCATAAACCATGCGCTTTAGATTACTTTTGATTTAAGATAAGGAAATCAGAATTAGGGGAAGCTTGATGCCCATAAATAACTTTGAATTAGATACCTTTTCCACATTTAAAAAAATATTAATATTTGTGCAATAGGCTAATTGTAAATAAAACCAGCCTTAACTTAAGAAAAGAAAGATCAAGATCAGTTACATGTAATGCCATCCCAACTTCAGGGAAAATCAAAATAAAATAGGTTTGGCAACTAGTTAATCTGCACCTAAAGGGAACATTTTGCTTGAAAATGCTGTAATAAGCCTTCTGAGATTAGGTGCAAGATAAGGGGCAATGACCAGTACCCTTAATATGCAGAGAACAAGGTACATAGATGCAATCAAGAAACTTGATGTCACAAATAAATATTACAAAAAGGGATGCACCAAGTCATCAAATAAGCCCACCACAAAAATTATTCGAATCTTCTTCTTTGTCTTACGGCTTATTCCTGATTAGAGGTCGCCACAGCAGATATCTGCATCTTTATAACATGGCATTTGTTTTACAATCGGATGCCCTTCCTGCCACCAACCCTCTATTCGGAGTGAAAACTGGGCCACCTGTCTTCCACATAAAGGTGGGGGCGTCCAGTTAAGTGCCTTGCCCAAGGACACAACAAGCGAACTTGCTAGCTTGTTCTCCACAACCTCCCCTAAATGACGAGTGCCAAGCAGGGAAGCTGTGAATACCATTTTTTAAAGTCTTTTGGTATGACTCAACAAGGAGAATGAACCCCAGGTCTACCGACTGCAAAGTGGAGGCTCTAACCACTACACCATCGCGTCGGTCCACACAAAAATTATTAGAGTAATGATCAAAAACTAAGAACAGTTAGTATTGATAACTGCATGTAAGTAAGTAGAATTGTATCTTTTGCTAATTTTTAAAAAATTACTTTTTGAAATTATTAGAAGAACAAATTCACAATGCAAAAACGTGGATTCTAATTCCGGCTTTGAAAACCTTTGATTTAGGCTATAAAATTCATTATCTCTCCATGCATGTGCATCATTGTATAAAAAAATTATTCATCATGCTTTTAGCAGCAAGCCTGGCTAAAATGAAGAAGACACTATTCAATTACTTATGTTTATGAGCTCACAGTCCTTTTGCAAATCTTTTGTCACACTGAGCTACCACAATGATGAGACTGCTTGATTCATCAGTCTGCCACAAAAAAAAGGAGGAAAAAGAATTTACCAATCCATGATGTCTATGAATAAGAAAAACTGAATAATTCACAATTCCTTATTTTTGGGGATTAGTAGATTAAAGTATATACAAAATTACTGGCAATTAACAAAATTAATAGTAAACTGAGTAAAAAAGCATATAAAAAAACAGTGCCACATAAACACTATTATAAAGTGCTAGACTCGGCATTGAACAAGGAACATTTTAGAATGTCTAATAAATCAACTCTTTTTCATATACAATCATCAGTTACTCTTTTTACTACTTTTAGCACAGTGATTTCCATTTTCTGAGTGGTAGCCATTTTGATTTTTCATTTGACAAGTTTTATCTGTCTTCTTTGGGAAACCATGAAGATACAGTTTCTTTACTCGATGTCTATACAATAAAAACAATGACCTAACACTATAATAAATTGTAATAACTACAAAAAGTAAGGTTCAAAAGACCAAACAACTGAAAAATGATCAACCTGCTTATCTTCCTTCATTTATCTTGCCATATTAGCTTCCATCTTCTGGCAGTATGGTCATCAAAGTTTAATTTTCTTGCATATTTTAAAAAAGCTATGTCATTTCAACTATTGCAATTTTCTAAGCCAGAGTTACTTTTAAAGCAAAAAAATGACACGAATTCATGTTATGCATTTTATCCTTTTCCACTTTATCCAAAGATTGTAATTATCCTATACCATTGCTTGGCTATAAGCTATGATTAATTTGACAAAAATCACCCTCTCTATCTTCCACACACAAACATTTGAAAACCTAAACACTGTTACAATATGTTCACTAGCTGGAAAGAAGTTTCTTTATGATAGACAAACAATCCTTGGTAATGGTGTGGGAAGTATTTCTGTATGAAACACAAATGACTAAAGTTCAAATCACCGTTAAAAAGCTTTTAGTGGCACTGGAAATGAAGATATAAAAACAGCTTTCTTGTTCAACTAACGTCATGCTAGACAGAAAGAAAAGAGCTATTACATTTACTTTTACTGATGGAACATTTTTTCATGGTGCTTTGTAATAGCAACCCTTTCTAAATGTTTTCAACAATGGAGTTTTAACTAGAATGCATTTACAATGCGATGGCCGCAAACTAACCACAAACAATGAATGCTTACTACTAACCGTACAAACATAAGAATTTGTATAAAAAACATGTAATTGACAATGTAAAATGCTGTTCCACCAAGCTGAATAAGAAAACAAGGACGATTAGAAATGAGTACTCGATAAGCAAGATAGCCACCTGAAAGTAAAAACGAAACACATGAGTATGACAGGATAATTTGCAGTCTGCATAATAAGTTTGCATTCTTCTAGGTAGTTCATAGGTAACCCATTGTACTAAACGACTTCACAACTAAGTTTTAGAATGACAAATAATCAAACATAGATGGACATTATCCAAAAAATCACATTGTAATGTTTTAAAAGAAAAAAACCTGTCTTTCCAAAATTTGCTAAACTTTGAACCTACTTAAGAGCTAATTGCCAGCACTCTGGTTCATCGCCTTTCAATTACAGATTATAAAATCAACCAAAGGAAATAGCTGCAAATAATATATTTCAAAAGTACAACTATGCAGAACTCATACAAGCAATAAATTGGAACTTTTTTGAATGCCAATTTAGCATCAAACAGGATAAAACTGTCATTTAAACCTAAGTGAACGACCTTTAGAGGCACTGTGTAACTTTACTTGTGGCATAAGACATCAAAATTTATGCATTGCATCCCTACTTTTGTTTCAAAACAAAAAATGTATCTAACATCTATTTACCAACGCCAAGTCGTACAAACAGGAAAGAAGTAAAAAATACACCATCAAGAAACACTCCAAAGTAACCATCATATAATTGATGTTGTTTTGCAAACCATCGTATCTATAAAACAGTGCTGCAAACACACCTTGATTTCTATTGAAAATAGCTAATCCACTATCATACATGTTCTTGCCACATAAAGGACTAGTAATGAGTAAGAAGTAAGACAGCAAAGTTCTAACAGAATTCCTTTGCAGTAATTGCAGCATTGAAAGTATAAACACAGTGCAAACACCAAGGCCAACTAATAACTCCGAAACATGTTGAAATACAAGTTCTTCTGTGCTTAATGACAGAGTGGGTTAATACTAAGCGAATGCAGGTAGCTGCTACACTTAATAGTTACTTGAAAGACTACACGAAATCGTAATCACAGCTTTCCTGCTTTGTTCTCAACACAAAAGGAATATTGTGGAGAAAACAGTGGTAATTCATTTGTATCACACTCGCTAAAAGCAATAAACAGGAAATCTTCATCAGCATGTGGTTTGACAGGTGGCCAGGCCTGCTTTGAAGTCAGTAGACCAGGATTCTACTTCCTTGTTGACTCATATCAAAGACTTTGCCAGTGTCATTCACAGTTCACCTTCTTTGGGATTCATCACAAAAGACATAGTGCGGAGAAAAGCCAGCGAGTCTGTTAGCAGCATCCTGCCCTTGCAAAAGAAGCTTGATGGGATTTTCCCAATTTTATTTAAAAGCAAGGAAGTGGGGCTGAACTGTCTACCCATTGTATTCTACTAAAGACTTGCAAACAGAACACAAGCTCATTCACCTAAACAAGGGGGTAAGGCGGAGTAGTCCATCCATCATTGTCGCCTAGTATGATTAGACTAGCAAAAGAGTATAACGCCATATACACGGATGATTCAGATCTAATAATCTTGCATTCAAAAACAGAGCTAATGCAAAAACACCATGCAATGCTGAAACAAGTTGCCAGGGATTTCTGTATTTCGAATCAGCATGGCCTATTCAAATGGAGAAAACTCGCTTACATTTAAAACGATTGATGTTATTTCACTTCCAAATAGGGTAGCAACAACCTCTGTGCCTGATTCACCAAGAGCCAAAGATACAGATAAAAAGGTGACACTTATAACATGATGTATCAGCATTACAAGTCCTTCAGTTTGATGGTACATACACCTATAAAATTTACGCAAATGTTATTCCTAGTTTACCATATAAAGAAGCTAGGAAACGTATAGCAATTACAACAACACATGTAGTTGCAATGAATTAAATGCAGAAAACGGATAAGAGCAGTCATCCTTTGAATTAAAAACCACTCATATTATTTGATTATAGCAAGGGCTGTGCTCCCTTTGTGCACAAAAATTACTAATTTCCAGAAGCATGACTGATGGGATTGCTAGTTGCAATTTAACAATGCAAAAAAAGTCCAGTTATTTTCGGCAACTTTTTTGTGGCTTGCTAAATATTTGGAATTATGCTGGCAGCATTTTGAACCGACTGCTTTAATGAGGAAGAGGTAGTGTAAAGAAACCAAATTTGGTTCTCTTTAGTTTCAACCATGATTTTTCAGAGACAATGCAAGATCACGCGAAAACGTTGTGTAGCAGCTGTGACGTAATAGTGAGTGACAGCAACGTAAGGAATCTGCACTACCATCAGGCTTTTTCTGTACTGCAAATTACCTCTCAAGCAATAACATAAAATAAGATTAAACAAGTATTTTTTCTTCACGTTTTCCCAGCACCTTAAATCATAACTATTAATCATTTATCTGGTAAAGCGCTGCTTAATGGGTGCAACTGGTTAGTATGTACAAAAATTTAACAACGATATTCACAAACTCATCATCAATTGTATATTTTTGAAAGCAAAAGTTCAAAATAGGCCACGAATTCAGCTAATGAAAGTAGCACAACAAAAATACATCTCTACTGCAGCACAGCAATAACAGAAATTTTGTTATCATCAAAAACACCTCCTGCTCAGTCACAAAGCAATGTTAATTTAGGCACTTATTAACTTCTTGCATCATCAGAAACGTTCAAAATTTTTTTGAGATCAGGTTTGATCTTTTTGGATTTAAAATGCCAGACCCAATCCCGAACATGTATGCAATCAACGGCTGCTGAACTCTGTATGCTAGTATTATATCCAAAGATCACTTCAAGTCATGTTAGAAGATGAAATAATACAAACCATTCTATTTTGACATTGTCTCCTTGTGTTTTTACTGTTATTCAGTTGGCAATCAATATAGGGATAAACATCATTTCTATTTTTTAATTAAAAAAAAGAATTGAACAGATTGACTGCTCTTAAATCATGCCTCGTTTGTGATAGGGAAATACAACTAGTTTAACTACTTGCCATAATCAAGCTACAGTTGAAGTTCGCAAGCATTTTTTTCCATCACTATAGTCAGCAATTTAACATCCCATCATTTTGTAACAATTGTACCACTCATGTTCCTGTCAGGATAAGTCTAATTTTATTAAAAAGCACTGTTAACCCAAAGTTTTGAAACACTTACAAATAACTATTTAAATCATCAAAAAGTCGTAATGAGTGCATTTCCCATTAATTATTCAATTTATTAATTGGAAAGGCAATCAGTAATCATTCGTAAATTAAAATAGTAAGGTCATTTGCAGCCGCCAGTCGGTAACTGGTAGGCTGCACCACAGCAAACTTTAAAGTTAAGATGATAAGCCACATTATTACATCACCATAGTGTAATGCCACAGTTTGTTATTCGCAAATTTGAAAGACTTGGCACCTATGCTTGTACAATTGTTGTTTAGACTTGTTTTTAGGTCGTGTTCAAAAATCTTTGATGCACAATTAACTAGAGTTCCTTCTGCGGAAGGCACAGCAAAGTAAACGAGAAACGAGAAACGACTTGAAAGCATGCGTCTAATCTTAATTAAAGGATGATCATCGTTTCATGACAGGGATGATTTTTCACCAATGGGCCAAGATCGACAACTGGGGCAGTGTTTTATTTAGACAACATTCTGGGAGAAATTGAGAAAATTATGCTTCACAACTTGTTTTATTATTTTATTTGGACAATGCCCTGAAATTCGGAAAATTCACGATAGCAACTTTTTTGAGATCATCTCTGAAAGAGAAAAATATAATGAGCCACAAGTCTCTGTCTAATTTGAAAGTAAGCCACATCCCCAAAACGATAGAGAAACACTATTTTAGACAACACGTGGTGTTATAAAATAAAAAGAATATATCTAACGACAAACAAGGATGGTGTTTTGAGCAAATTGTATGTTAACGAAAACTTCAATGTATACAAAGAAGTTCTGCAGGAACTCAGGGGAACACTGTGTTATAGCAGGAAAACTGATGCAATACCCTACACCAGGGGTGGGAAAACTACGGCCCGCGGGCCGCATGCGGCCCAAAGGAGCATTTTGTGCGGCCCGCCAACACTTGTAGAAACTTCCATATATCTAATTTAATATGACATGGGTAGCTACACTTGCCGTACTAAGGAGCCAAAAACGTTAGAAACCATCATTGAAAGAGCCGCTACGCAATTCCTAGTTTGAACTGACGCATTTTCCGTCCTAATAGAGGGTGATGACCTATTTTTGGACACCATCATTTTCAAAGCCACGTGATGCGATATTGCAAGAAGTTATTGCAAGATTTTAAGCTAATGCAAGCCCTTTCATTGTATAAAGCTATTGCAAGATTTTAAGCACTGGCCCTCGGCCACTCTTAAATGAGCAATGCGGCCCTCAGCCAACTCTTGAATGGTAAATGCAGTCCCCGGAAAACTTTTGAATGGTCAATGCGGCCCTCCGACTAGAAAGTTTGCCCACCCCTGGCCTACACCAAGCCGTTACATATAATTTACCATACAAATACAGCAAGTGTGAAAACATAATGTGCCTTGCTTTAAATTGCTTCTGCTTCACCATCATATGATGCTGGCATGAAACATTTCATTGTTATAAAAAAACTTTGGTCAAAGAATCCGGTACTTGTGGGTTATCTGTCACCACTTTTTTTCACCAGGTATTAAATTAAATGAGTTTGGGTTAGGGTTAGGGTTAGGGTTAGTCACCACTTTTTTTAAAATTTATTCATTGGGTGGCCATTCTTGCAATACTAACCCTAACCCTAACCCAAACTCATTTTAGGCTTAAACATTATATATACAGTTAAATAATAGTAATTTAATACCTGGTGAAAAAAAGTGGTGACAGATAACCCACAAGTACCAAGAATCCTTTAACTGAATAGGTATAAACGATATTAAATCTTTTAACATAGCTTATACACTGAATAAATAGCAGTATCAAAAGGATCTGTTTTTACTACTTCAAAATAAAAAACTTATATCAGTGTATCAGCAATATCCACAAATTTTTGTCAGGCAGTTTTAATGTTTGCATTTGCACCGGCAGTGTTCCCTCTAATATTTTAGTAAGTGCGTAACCGCCGGCGCAAGTGCGAAATTGCTAGCAAACGTACGAAAACCGCCGAACATAGCTAAACAAGCCGTTCCACCAGCTTTAGTAACATATTTTGAAGGTGTAAAAATAGATATTTGCGGCAGCCTACTGTTATTTATTCAGTGTATATGCTAAGCTAACGTTGCATACCGTAAAGTCTACCCATAACGTTGGTTTGCATATAACGGCACCTTTTGTTTTTCTCTCAGACGTATTTTGCTCGGTTATGACACTCTTTATCTAGTTCAGTGATTTCCAACCGTTCTTGGCATACGGCCCAATTGCCAAATGCAAAAAAGCATGTGCCCCGGTTATATATTTCTCTCATTTTTACCGAGCGACCTCAAAAAAGTTTTCGCAGTAAACTTCAAGGGTGCTGTCCAACTAATATATATAAACAAATCAAGAAAAATTTTTCCAATTTTACTCAATATGAAGGCTAATTAAAGTACCGACCTAGTAAAGACCATGGTCCACCGTTGAAAATCACTGATCTAGGCGATCATCTGTCACGAATGACCTCTATTTTTTAATCCGATCAATACGCCAGCTTGCTAGTTGCATCTTGTTTACTCTGCTACGTCTTTCGCAGCATGCACTCGAGTTAACTGCGCGTCCAAGACCTTCAAAGATGACATGAAAACAAATCCGAACAACAATTGTATAAGTGTAAGCGCCGAGTTTTCATGATTTGCGGGGGAAGGATAGGCAAAACTGTGACAATGCGCATTGGTGACGTAATAATCAGCGTGATTATGTCAACCCTAAAATGTTCACAAACAGGTAGCTAGCTTATTGGTTACAAAAAGGTGGCAGTGAAATACCGCGCTATTTCTCTTTAATAAGATAAATTAGGTTAAATTTGGTCTCTCGAATTCCACGGCTTTGGCAATAGTCATTCGTCAGCGTTTTAGAATGGCAGGTTTACAATGCGCGAAAATGAAATTAATCCTTTGCCGACGCTCAGCATCCACATGAGAAATAGAACTTTTATGAAGTAATGGGATGTTAGGTGGGTTACCACGATTATGACACAACAAAAATTACTGGCAAACTTAAATTGTTGCTTGATTATAGTAAATAATTAAACAACTCACATTTCTCTATCGTAATCAATTAAACAACAAGGTTTTGCAATTGCAAGTAAACTTTCGATCTAAAATCGGAAAATATTTGATGACCGAGGCCGCGCAGCTTGAAAGAAGATAATTAAGGTAAAGAGTATTTCGGAAAGCAATATTATCAATGAGCGACAACAAATACCTCCTGAGTTTTGTCAACTCATTTCACGAACCATGCAGGAAAACAAATGGGTTAATTTTTGGGAAGTTTTGTCCCAGATGCAAAAAAAACAGCGAATCTTCCAATCTAGCCAAAAATGATTAGCTAGGTATTGTGGCGAAAGTAATGGTAAGTTTGAGGCACTTCTGAAGCTTGTTTGCAGAACACTCGTCAATAGTCGCGTAACATAGCTTGCTAATATTTTTTTCACTCTTATTAAGTTTTAATTAACCATTTACCGAATCAGTGAAAAGAGATCGCAAATATTTGATGGGTAAAATTTTATCTTTGTGAAAAGCATTCGAAAATTGGCTGAAGGAAAAAGAGAAATTCGTGGATGCGAATATTCGCGAGTTTGGTAATCGCAGCTTTCAAGTCTAGTAAAAAATTTGAAATGATATTTGTAACTACACATAAAACTGCAGGGTTTCACTGAGATGCGCTTACTGCAAAGAAAGATTTAGGTATATTCTTCATTTAAAACCACAAATTTATTGCATTTGCGTTGGGGCTGCTTTCTTCAGAAAAATTTTTGAGGAATCCCTCTACTTTACCCGTTGACACTATGTACAGTTAGATGTAAAAGACTGCAACAGCCGCGCGTGCACAATTACACTTTAGCGAAAGTTTTTTTCAAGCAATGCACAAATTTCTGTTAATTTTGATTTTTAGTAATTTTTCTTTACTCTGGTAAACTAGATTGGATAAAACAACTTGATATCAAATTCAAAGACAATTTTAGAATGGTCATTTGTGAACGGCAGTTTTTTAAATCCAATAACGTTATAGGCAAATTTAAATGTATTATAAACTATTTTTCAAGCAATTAAAATGGCTAGAATTCAACGAAAACGTTTTTAAAGAGATCGAAACTACAATTTACTTTTACTTTTCTTCACGTTTTAAGGCCTATTTCAATCATAACTGGTAAGCCATGTTAGCAGATATCAGTTAGCTACATTTTATTTAAACAAAAAATATTTCTGGTGGGGATTTAAAACTAAGATTGGGTAGAAAGTCGCATTCTTTTTTCACTTTCAGTTTTCATAAATAGCAAGTACGAGAAGGCTATTTATTTGTGATGTGCGAAACCTGAATCGATTGAAGTTAGCGTCAATACGTAAAGAAAACACATAGAGTTTAACAATTACACTTTCAATCTTCCCTTGAAAAATGATGTATGGTGTTAAAACTGAAGCCCGAGAGCTGCTCGCTGTTACTGCTCTTTAGCTACGATAAAATCGAAAAAGTAAAGAAAATTTTTTGATCTTTAGATTAATTGCTTGAGGGATAATTTGTAACAGTGGCGACTCCGGCACTCGGGTTACTCGGGCTGAGCATGAGTTACGAAATGAGGGAAGGTTTTGTTAAATTTAAATTCTGCGAAACAAGTTTAAAACTTTTTAACTTAATTTATATTAAGTCCAAAGAAGAAGCCGGACATCGTATAAACCACTAGTGTTTGTGGTGGCAATTGCTTTTTTGTGCTCAACGTTTTATCTAGCTCGGGCTCAACGAAAATAGCCAGACACGCTGTGCAGAGAAATAAACGAGAGAGAAAACGATTTTCAAGCATATTTTCAAATCAAATCTGACTCGGGCTTGATTGCAATTGCCCGAGCTGTAACAACGCGAGCGTTAAAAATGCGTTGTTTCAGACACCTTTTTGCTTAATTTTTTTGATGAACTCGGGCCAGCGAGAAACAGCCCGAGTTGCAATCAGAAAATAGTAAATAAAAGAGTAATTTACAAATATGTCTACTGTTCTTCTGTCTGGCTCGGGCTCAACGCAAATAGCCGGACACGCTGTGCAAAGAAATAACGAGAGAGAAAACGATTTTCAAGCATTTTTTTTGAATCAAATCTAACTCGAGCTTGATTGCAGTTGCTCGAGCTCTAACAATGCGAGCGTTTAATGCGTTGTTTCAGACACTTTTTTGCTTAATTTTTATTGAAATCGGGCACAGTTGATAAAAGCACGCATTTTGTTATAACTGTGTAAATAAAGGCGTTTTACAATAATTAAATGGCTGGATAAATTGTTGCTATTTTTTTGTCTTGCTAGTTTTAGTGCTTCATTTACTGTTTTTGCAATATTTTGCGACACTGTCAGTGACGAGCCCGAGTAGCCATAAAAAGCTGGCGTCGCCACTGATTTGTGAAACAAATAAAGTGTTGCAATGGCGTGCGCGATATTTTAAGTCGTCGTCACAACCGCGCGATGTTTTGGTGAGACGTGGCGCTGCTCTAAAAAAGCGTCGGTCCTCACTTGGATTCCTTTTGATTACCTCTCACGCATTAAGCAGTTGGTTGAAGGTTTTACTAACAAAATGGCAAAAATTTCAACAAGACGAAAAAGTTACCAAAAACCGCCGGACTTTTTTTACGCACAGTTGAATTTTAACTGCGATTCCGCCGGACATAATTTCGAAAATTCGCACTTTTTTTGTGTTTAAAGGGAACACTGTGCACCAGTGCTTACCTACCTACTGCAACTTTAGAGAACACTGAGTATGGAGGCTCAATTTTTCCTTCTACAGAGAGTTGTTTTTACTAGTTGATTTAGCAAATGACCACTTTAATGCTTTTTTGTAGTAATGTAATTTTTTCATGGTACACCTATCAGCAGAAGTTAAACAATGATCAGCAAGGAGTAATATTGGCCAGATAGCTACTTTTATGAGGAAAAGATTTTAATGCCAATCAGCATTTACTTTGCACAAAAAATTAGAAATTTTTTATTGTTAGTTTAAATTTATACATCTGCTAACAACAAGTCTACAAAAAAATAAAACAAAAAATCTTACCATACAAAATCAAATATAAAGTAACCCAATGAAGAGGTCAATATCAAAATCTGAGACGGGGTGTTGGGCAAACCTGAAAAGTTTTATTTCGAAAATAATAGAAATTCTATTTTTTGCTATCACAAATAGTTTACCACTGAATAGTTTATCTGAAGAAAAATAAACAAGTTTTTCAGATAAATAGCGTTCAGCAAAAGATTGATACAACAAACTTATAAAAAATTGAGATAACATAGATCGCTTTTTCTCGAACAAAAATTTAGGGTTAATATGTCATTGAGTTTTGGTGAATTATATAGCAATGCTGAAGTCATTTTTCAATTTTATGTAAGTATCGCTGGTGAAGTGTGTCCATTAAAAACAAGATATCTCCTGAAACCAAGTTTGTTCAAAGCAATCAACAAGCATGTTACGGATTCTGTTTAAAATGCAAGCTGAACAAATCAAAGTGCAACAAATCAATTACATTTCCAGTTTAAGAGTGTTGAACAGTCCTTAATAGCAGAAATCAATTTCCTTATTATGCGGTTTTCCATATAGCGAAGTGGGGATTGACTAAAGTCTTGGCCTAAGTTTCAAACAGGAATCCCATTTTTGAACTAGACTGAACCTGGCTGGAGCAAACTTTAAAGATGGCTAGAAAAAGGGTGTTGCCCATCGCAGTTCTTGCACTGACCTTAAGTGCTCATGATGCACAGTAATGTGTATTGGATGATGTATGCATGCTCACCTTGGCATGGTGTATGGTAGTGACTGCTTGAAAGCGGGTGAATGATGAGAAGTCACTTTGCACAACAAAATTGATGACATGAAACTGAGCTTTACTTTGCAGGGTGGCATGTCAGACGTGCTTTGGTTCAAGCAAAGTTCTTGATACATTGCACATGCATGCACACTAATGTACATTTTGAGCTACAGCCCCACTCTGGGCTCTGTACAGGGTTGGCAAGGAAAGCTGGCTCCACCCATAGCCCCAGCCTTGGTTAAATTTGTTGCTTTGCTTGTTCCCTGACCTAAAGGTCATCACTAAAATGTCGAAGTTAAATCAATCGAAAATCTCTTACAATATTTGGCAATTCATTCTTACCAATAGTTTCAAATGGGTTAGTCCCATTGAAGAATGATATGTAACATGAAGTGATTGTAATAACAATGGCATGAAGAAGAGTAACAGTTCTGCAGTTGTATTCTGAATTCTTAGTTCTAAAAAATAATGATTTAGATCTTTTCTAAAACAAAAATATATATCTTGCAGCCTGCTACTGCACAGCTAGTTCTATCATACAGCAACAGCATCTCTACTACAAAGCACAATTCTTTCTATTCGTGTGTCAGTCAGTGTGAACTACAACTACTTGGCATACAAACGCTAAACTTGGCAAAATTGATTAACGCCCCAGTGTGAGAGTCATATGTGGACTTGTAACATCCTAATGAAAAATGTTTTTTAAATTTGCATTTCTTGGCAATGGAGACGTGTTCATACTTGAACAAAAGCCAGCACCCAACTAACAAAAATTTAATCCTTTATGGGTGTAAAAATGACGTTACAGTTGACACTTGATTGCGCAATGTATTCTCTGTATATTCTCAAAAACTAATGGCCATAGAAAAGCAATTCAACGCTTTTTTGAAAGGTATTTGCAAGGTGCTTTCAATAAAAAAATTCTACAACAATTTAAGCTGAACTGATGATGCAACAAGCATTTCTTTTTTAAGCATTTCAAGCATGCAGTTTTTTTTTAATTCAACGCTTCAAACTTGCTCTACGGTGCCATAAGACCGCTTGGTATGATAAAAGTAAAAAAAGCAGCAGGCAGCAGCTTTGCAAAAAGTTTCTATTTGCAGTTAATTTTTGCAATTATTTGCAATATTGGTTCAGCCGACCTATCCAGCTTCACCCAATGGATAGCTGTGAAAACAGTTATAAAAAGTTTGTTTTTTGCATACACATTTCTTGTTCCAAAATAAAATTTGTTTTCAAACGCAATTGATAAAAAGAAACATTTGCATGGGATTGCACATACCCACTACATGTCTCCGAGTTTCTGGAAACTCTGGCAACTGCTTCCATCATAGGTCTTAAACTTAACAAACTTTTATCCGTTAAATTGAGCTAGTGCTTGAATTGAAGCATTTCAAAGGTGTGGAAGGGCACTAAAGTAATTGATATGTACTTTTGGTATTAAGTTATTAAATATTAGGCCCACTACTTGAGACTTTTTTTATTGCTGTTAGGTATTTGTATGAGCTAACACCACTGGCTGGGTACATGTTGCTTGGTTCTGGCATAAACGTAGCCAGGCAAAAAGCAACTACACTGAAATTAAATATTTGCAATTAAGTGGTGAAAATAGCAGTGCCCTCATCAGTATTGTGGAGTTTAAGAATATTGGTTTTGCTGGCTTCCCCAAATTGATATTTGTGAGAAAGTCAATGTGTTGTTGATGCACCCAGTTGTTATTCAAAAATGAAAAGTAGCGTTTTTTAAAAGATATTGATAAAACTTAAAAAAACTATTATAGGGGTTGTGCATAGCTGCCATTATTTTGCAAAAAATTTCTGAAGTTTCCAGCTACATCTTACTTGTCTCGATTTTTACGTAGAAACCAAACTTGCTCACACTTGCAACAGCCAGCGATTTCAAAAAGTTTTATTTGCTTATTTTATGAAGTGCATGGATGTACAGTTTCAAAGTTATGGATAGGAGAGGTACCAAAGTAATTTATATATGTATTTTCAGTAACACTCTGTTCAATATTAGGACCAGTATTAAAGACTTTTTTCTAACTTAATGCCTGTTTGTGCGACCTAAAGCCTCTTGATTGTGCGCATGCTGCTTAGTCCCGGCATATATGCAGCCAGCAAAAAACAAACTAACCCGAAATGAACCACTAACAGTTAAGCTACTACAATAGTAGCCATTGGTAATGATGAAGTTAAAAATATCAAATCAGATAACTGCGCCTGTTTCACCCAATTGCAAGGAAAATGGCTTTAACATTTAGATGATATGTAGCTCAAAACTAACATTTTGTTGCAAAAGATAAAACAGGACCATCTTTACCTCCATGTTTTTGTAAGGCATCAACATTCTGAGTGCTTTAAACCGGTAGGCTACACTGGAAAATGTTTAAAATCTTCATTTTTTTGATGAATCATTTTGCAAATTTAGATAGATAATGCCAAAGACCCATGCTAGCAAGAAAAACGGTCAAAATGTTCCAAGGAATTAACTTTTTCTAAAAATTGCAGGTTTCTTAATTCAAGAAGGATAATTGCATAACCAATAATGAAACATGATATATGGCAATCAGTTTTGATCAGCCATTGAGAACTAATCTTTAGCCTTAACTAATTAAAATAACATATTACTGGAAAGCAAATTTCTTTAGCTTTCAAACATCACTGATTGTTAGTATATTATCAGATGGTTTATACATAAAACTAATCTGTTTTTACTGAGCTTACCACATTTTTTGGAACATAAAAAACTACACTACAGGTCCTAAAGTTTAGCTTTTTCAGTATAAAAACTAATAGCATATGTATTATCAAAATCGCCTTGAAATAACCTTTAAATTGCTAATAAAAGTTTAAAATTGGTTGAGAAATAAAGTCACAAATTGATTTTTAACTAAACTGATTTTGTAAAAGTGTTTAAATGTTTGAAAAGATCATGAAATGACATGTGGTAGCAAAAGACTGTATCACTCGTGCCAGGCAGCTTTAGACCATAGAGTGAGATTGAACCAGACAGAAAAAAAGCAAGGATGCTAGGAAAGCTTAAAATGCTTGAATAAAAATCAGTTGTTGCATTGCCGATTGAGCTTAAATTGTTATGGAATTTCCTTTATCAAGGGCACCATGCTAAAATCTCCCCCAAAAGCTTTTAATCGCGTTTCTACAATTAGTATTTTTTGAGTAAATTAAGAAAGCAAATTTTACAATTAAATGTTAACTATGAGGTCACATGACATCATAAAGAAAAAAAATTTGTTGAAGTACGTAAGTATGGTACTGGCTTTTGTTTAAGCCAACAACCGTTTTCCTCATTCCAAAAATGTGTTTTTTAAAAAAAATTGTTTTTTATTATGATGTCATCACGACACCACCAACACTCTTACGACACTCATTCGTAGGAGGTGATCAATCGTGCCAAGTTTGATGTTAGTACACCTGGCAGTTTTAGAGTTATGACAGCCACATAGAATTGCACTTTCTATATTAGATGCACAGAAAGAAAGCAACAATTAAGTAAAAGCTTAGCAATGCTAATTACCAATTACAGTTACGAGAAGCCCAGTTCTACAAAACTGAGCCAACTAGTAAGTACTCAAATCTGCCACATGTTTCGAGTGTCATTGGCACAGTACACAACTATGACAAATGCAAAGAACAAAAGAAAGTGTCATAACACGTCTTTCCAAAGACCATAACACCAAAAAATCAATAAAGTGCTCCCAACTTCTACCTAGTACAGTCGAATCCGGTTAATTGCATAGTCAACTAGCCAAACTACTTCATGCGATTAAGCAGATTATGCGTTTATCCGAAATTAGTATAAACAAACAAATGGGTTTGGGAATTACAACTCTTATGCAATAAAACATATTATGCAATTATCCGATATGCAATTAACCGGATTCGTCTGTAAATGCAAATTGCACTGAGAGTAAGCTTACCAATAATTACGACACATTAACCTGAAGTTTAAAACAAAAATTCTGGGTTCAAAACCTACAAAAATCAAAGTACCACTAACAGTAAACACCTGAATTACAGTATACAAAAATGTTTTACAGTAATAATGACAACAACAATTAAGCCAATGATTTAAGACTACTAAGACCTAGATAGATATGATAGTTCAACACCACAAACCTACTTGAATATTTTAAAAGAGGACTTGTAAAGCGTACACCATAATATTATCCATCCAATAGTGCGAGTGATCAACTGCAAGTTTGCTGGCTCCAGTCCAAATATGTTTTCAATCATTTGGAAAATTGTAAAATCAAAATCAATTACAGTTCAAGGTATCTATTTTTCCCACAATTTAAACAAAAGGATAGTCAAACTTTCAGCCTAGTAACCTAACAACTAGGTAACTATAAATACTGTACAGTATAGACCTCTTGAAGTCAAAAAATCAGTCTACCTAAAAATGTCATTTTAGTTTAGTTTTAGTGTTTTATTTTATTAGCAGAAGCACATGCACAAAGAAACAGAAAAAGACAATTTCTTAAGCTGTATAGAGTAGGCTATAACATGAAGTAAAAACAAGCTTGGCATTGCTATTGTTGACATGAAACAATAAATATGACTATGAATCTGTCTTCAAGATTTGATATAGTTGAGCCCCATTATAACAAATAGGCAGTGGCTATTTTGCCGTCAACGACAAATTACCCTCAGAGACTATTTTGCCGTGAGTTATTTGTGATTGGTCAATCTCAATGATGTACTAAACATGTGATTTTTGGTCGTTTCTGATTGGTCAATTTTAAAAACCAATTTTAAAAATTTTGCATCCCCAGGTCTCTATCCCCCACCCTGTACACTCCCTTCCAGTGTACACTGCCCCGTACATTTACATACCAGGCCTACTTCTTCGGTGTACACTGCCTTTTTTTTAATGCCCTGCCAGTTGAGATTCGAACCTACAACCTTGGTATCTCAAGACCAGCGCATTATCCACTACACCACAGTGTCACTGGTGTAACTGTAGCAAATATGACTATATAAACATGTGTGAATGATTACGGCAAAATAGATTCCAAGGGCAAATTGCAATCAACCGCGAAATAGCCACTGCCTAACAAATACCTAATACTTCCAAAATATGAATATTATGTCCATGGTTCATGAAAACCAACAGTGGACTGATCAAGTGTATAGTAGACAAAAACTAAATAACAACACAGAAAGTGTATGACACCATTTCTAAGGCTATCCCTTTAACCAACAATGTTACTTTGCTTAGGCCAAGATTGCTTGCTATTTGTTTGCCTGCAGCCTCATCTTCTAATCATAAGCTATTTTGGTTTTAAAGCACTAGCCTAATCCCTTTGCAATGTGTATAATCATCAAATTGTTGAACAAGTCAGTTAGCCAATCGATTTAATATTGATTACAACATATGTAAGTTGGAAAGAGAGTAACTTTTAGCATTTTGGATAAAACTTGGAAATTATATCCATGTTTATATATTATAAAGACGTTTACTGCAACCAGTAAAGATAAAATGTATAGCCTAATGACATGGCATGTTTACAATCAATACTGATAAATGTAAACATGTAGAGGTGTAAAAATTAGGCAGTGGCTATTTTGCCGTTGACAGCAATTTACCCTCAGAGACTATTTTGCCATGAGTTATTTGTGATTGGTCAATCTCAATAACGTACTAAACATGTGACTTTTGGTCGTTTCTGATTGGTCAATTTTAAAAACCAATTTTAAAAATTTTGCATCCCCAGGTCTCTATCCCCCACCCTGAACACTCCCTTCCAGCATACATTGCCCAGTACATTTACATACTGGGCCTACCCCTTCGGTATACACTGCCTTTCTTTTAACCCTTTCGAGACTAACGGTACATATGTGTACCACAGACGCTGTTTTTATCTAAGACAGACAAAACTCTACGTTCTTTGTTCGTTTTAGCTTCATTAGTTTGATGGCAATGGTGGCTTCATTAGTTTGATGGCAATTTAATATCACTTAAGTGATATGCCAACAAGTTTTCATTCTGTAAATACATTCGTTTGCCAGCATAAGTCTGTTGGTACACATTTGTACCAGCACCTTCAGTTGAATATGCCTAGTGGTACATATATGTACCAGACCCATTTCCTCACAAATCTATTTTTTTCAAAGTTTGCATAACATTTTCTTAAAAATGATCCTCTAGAACACAGATAAAAACTTTTGTTTGGCAGTTTTGACAACAAAAAAAAAGCTTGACTCGAAAGGGTTAAGGCAGTGGCTATTTTGCCATCGACGGCAAATTACCCTCAGAGACTATTTTGCCGTGAGTTATTTGTGATTAGTCAATCTCAATGACGTACTAAACATGTGATTTTTGGTCGTTTCTGATTGGTCAATTTTAAAAACCAATTTTAAAAATTTTGCACCCCCAGGTCTCTATCCCCCACCCTGTACATTCCCTTCCAGTGTACACTGCCCCGTAGGTTTACATACCGGGCTTGCCCCTACGGTGTACACTGCCTTTCTTTTAATGCCCTGCCAGCTGAGATTTGAACCCGCAACAATGGTATCTCAAGACCAGCACATTATCCACTACACCACAGTGTCACTGGCGTAATAATAGCAAATATGGCTATATAAACACACATGAATGATTACGGCAAAATAGATTCCAAGGGCAAATTGCTGTTGACAGCAAAATAGCCACTGCCTTCTTTTAATGCCCTGCCAGCTGAGATTTGAACCTGCAACCATGGTATCTCAAGACCAGCACACTATTCGCTACACCACAGTGTCACTGGTGTAATTATAGCAAATATGTCTATATAAACACACGTGAATGATTATGGCAAAATAGATTCTAAGGGCAAATTGCCATTGACGGCGAAATAGCCACTGCCTAAAAATTATAAATGAGGAGCGTTACAATAAAATGAACAGTACAAAAATAGAAAAGAATAACAGATTTCAATAACATTAAACACAACACCATATGGTCAAGTAACTTTTGGATCCAAAAATGTGGATCCTTAAATCAAGCAAATCTGCTGTCACAACTTACCCAATAATTGGAGTAATCTGGGACAAGGTTAAATAGCCTAAAATGTTGAAGGTTGCAAAACCAAGCTCAAAAATTATGCTTCTACAGGAAAGTTCAATTGAATGCGTCTCTTTTTGTTCTGACAAACAAAAAAGTTCAATAATAGTTAACTAAGATATATTGCAAACAAAGTAATTGATAAGAACAAATGAAAAGTGAAGGCGAAAGAAATGGATTTCTGCAATAACAAAACGTAATCACCAAATGCACAACATGGAAAGAGCACTTATTGAGTAAATTATCTAAATTTTTGGAACAGGGATAATCAAATCATTTACAGATTGAAACACAGAAACAATTACTTCAATAATGCTTCATACAGTATAAACTAAGATTTCAGGCAATGAGCACATTTGAAATACTGAATGATCAGACGATGATACAAATGTACAACTCCAAAACATGATGTAATTTCCACTCAGAGCAGCAACCTTTAACAGCACAAATACCAATGACTTAATGACAGGCAAATTGCGCTGTCAAATCTGCATGTTTTCAAAACAAGATCTTGGAATTGTATAAAAACGCTTTTATACCAGCTTTAAAATTACTAGCTACATTGCTTGCTTTTCAGGTGAATTACACACAACTAAATGCAAGATACCTAAAACTTTACAAAATAACGCTACGCTTAATGCTGTGACTTCAATTCCTACCGGTATGTCATGCCACTGAAATACAAAAGCCTGACAAATAAAACATGAACAATAGTTTACAAAAATATTTGAGCAAAATGTTGTAATAGTTGGAGATATTGGCTAAATAGCATTGTGGGTTGATCTGCAAATTTATTTAAATCAAATCCAATTCTAATCCATAGCCTAAATTACATGCATTATTACTGGTTACATTTAACAAGCAATCGAAGCATTGCCAATTCGTTTTCTCGTAATCACATTAGACCATTATTACTCAAGCATAACTGCATGCGCAGTCAAGCAAAACTAGCCGTAAAATAGCGTAACCTTAGTCCACATTTTTTTTATTGAAGAATTTCAAAAAAAAATCTTAATCTTGAAAAGGTTGAATTATATTGCAAATTTGAGGCATATGAACGAGAAGAAGAAATGCATTTGCAGAAATCAAAAATTTATCGAACCGATTTTGTTTTCTAAAAGTAACGGGTGGGGGGCAAAGTTACCCACAAGAGGGGATACTTTCGCCATACACATAAGTTGTTTTTAAAATGAGAGTTAAGCTTCTCTGGGTTTATTTTTACCATCAATCAAATTTTTAAAATGTTTTAAGGAATGCTAAGTCATTGCAAACCCTTATCAATATGTACAGAATTATATAGACCCACAAAGCACAAATATGAGCACACAAAGCATAGAGGGCAAAAGCGCTTTCACAATATGTCCAATTATCAAAACAAATAAATTTTTCAGTTCAAGTTTTATTGTGTACGCACATCAAAAATGTTGGTAAGTCTACGAATCTAAAAGGGTTGGTTCCTTGGATGGCACTTAGGGTCAGATTTGCAGTCAGAAAGATCTTCTTCATTGGACATACTAAGCCAATCAGCATCTAAAGGCCCCGGTAAAACGTTCTGTGGTACCGCGGTATTTCTATGGGCCTATCAGCATCTGAAGGTCCTAGAAAACGTTCTGTCATACCAGTATGTCGATTGACCAATCAGCATCTGAAGACCCCAGTAAAATGTTCTATGGTACCGATACGTCTAAGTTTGGACTGCCAACATGTTTCTGAACGCTTTTTCCTGGCTCAACATCGAATCGACGTTTCTTCTTTTGGGAGCTGCATTTTCTGTTCCTCCGTAACGCAATCGCTGAAGATGGTTGACAAGCACTTCTGAAACAGATCTGTTAATGGACTCGTTTTCAGTTTCATCTTCAATTCCTCTGGGGAGGCGATTCAACACAGGCTCGCGATCAAGGAGAAAATTTATGTTTTTCTAAATCCAGCTTGTAAGTTGGATTCTCTATTTGGCTTCAAGCTGTCAAGCAGCTTCTTCAGAAGCCTTGGAAACTGGTCCTAGATGGTTTGCCCTTTCTTTCCTTTTGCTGTCTTGTATTCAGCCGAGATGGATGGCCATTTTGCTTTCACTGGACGGAAAAAACTTACGTCAAGGGGTTGGCATAGATGGGTTGCATTAGGTGGGAGGCAGCAAAATGCGACGTTGTTCTTGTTACACTGCTTTATAATATCAGGAAAAAATGAGAACTGAGATTGTCGCCAATAAGAACGCAGCGCCCACTTTTCCGCTTCCAAAACGGGAGAGCAACTTTTTCAAACCAGTCCTCGAAGCAAGCGTGGTCAAACCGTCTAGATCGTGAACGGTTGTACTGAGCTTCAATTGGATCATTCTCGGTCCATGTGTCCCGTAATTTTTCTGCCTTGTAAGCAGGGATGTGGAAGCGGTTATTTTTCAAACGCTTCCGCTTCCGCTTCCACACCTATCGCTTCCGCTTCCACCAACAAAAAACGAAAAAACAACCAATGACAATTTTTTTTAACTTTTGTGGCTTTGTAGCCTGCCTTCTCCTACACTTTATTATTTTGAGAAAACAAAAACCTTCATTTACAGCTATTACTTTACCTACTTCGCTTGAGCTTAATTGTTTCGAACTACTCTGTGTTTGTTTTTCTTAGATATCAAAACTCGTGTTGAATGTAGAACAGTGCTTTTCAATCTTTTTTGTCATCGCGGAGCCCCTAATGTACTTTTGCGTTTGTCATGGAACTCCCGCTAACAAAAATTTAGAAATCACGAACTGCTTGCAAGAAAATCAAATATTTCGCTACTACAATTCAAAAAATAATTAAACACTTCAACAAATAGAGAGTTATTACAAGTTCCTTCACTACTTACAACTACTTTTACAACAGTTAACTTAATGCTTCTCAGATCTAAACCGTATGATTCCGTGTTACAGCTCTCGACAATAACTTGTCGTCACAACAACAAGCTACACCGTATAGCGCTGATTTTACCTCTCTGTTCTCAACTAACTCTGACTTTGAGTTAACTTTAACTCTAATCATCATTACGAACCTTCTGTCCGTCCTCAAAACACGTTTTGTTTTGTTTTATTTGCCATGTTTATCCTCCATTCACGAGAAAGCGAATTGTATCGCTATACTTTGGACGGGAAGTCCGCACTCGCTTGGGAGTTGCCTTTTTCGAGGTTTATGGGCCACCTGTCTTCCACATAAAGACGGGACGTCCCGTTAAGTGCCTTGCCCAAGGACACAACAAGCGAACTTGCCGGCTTGTTCTCCACAACCTCCCCTAAATGCCGAACGCCAAACAGGAAAGCTGCGGATGCCATTTTTTAAAGTCTTTTGGTTTGACTCGACAAGGAGAATGAACCCCTGGTCTACCGACTGCGAAGCGGACGCTCTAACCACTACGCCATCGCGCCATCGCACGTATTGACTCTAATTTTTTTGGATAGTAAAGTGCGAAATTTATGTCGTATATGTAGTATGTACATGTAAAGCGAGCAAAATTGAACTGCACCAATCAACAGCCGCCTCAACGTGGTGGTGCGGTCCCCGACCCGTTTGGGTTGGGTCAAAATGGCTGTTGGCCTTCCCGAGGGTCCCAGTTACCCCGGGCACTCCCCTCACACAAACTATTTTTTCGCCGTGCAGCCCCCTGAACGACTGCAGAAGGGTAGCACGCAGCCTCTTTAAAATTGGTCTGTCTTCTCTCTACTCCTGCGTTTTTCTTGCCCGTCTTCTCATTCTTCTCCTTCTCCTGATGAGTGGCAACGTTCATCCTAACCCTTTCCCTGGCTTTCCCTATTTAGTGTGCGCTGGAATGTGATCTGACGGGGTAGGTCAGTGCAATGCTGCACATGATCTAATTGAGTTCATTAAAAGTGCTCACTACTCTCCTATTCTAGATTCAGAACTCTTGGCAGCTTTCACTTATGGAGCTGCCCTCCCTGCTTTTTTTTGAGATTCGACACCTACCAGCACTGTGCCTTTCTCCTCGGACTCCTCCAGCTGGTATACCCCCATTGCTCAATCTGGCTCCCTTCTGCTAATGCAGCACTTGCACCACACCCTCAATTTCAAAACTCTTATCCTTTTTCCGCCCATTTTGTATCTTCTCCCACTGCACCCTCACCACCGCCTCATGCTCCTGGCTGTTTCTCTTTAGCTCCTGCTTTCTCTTCCCCTCCCTAACTCTCTCAGGGTTCTTCAATGAAATGCTGGGGGTCTTCGAGTCAGGAGCACTAAACTACTACACTTTATTTCGTCTCATCCCGTTGACCTTATATATATCCAGGAATCTAACCTAAATTTATCTTCCTCTTTCTGGATTCTCTGCTCTGCGATCTAATGGCACCCACTACCAATCTGGTACTTTTTCTACTGATGTCGCAGACGCTAGCAGCGGCGTCATCATTTACGTCAAGCAGGGCTTATTCTTCTCTGAGCTTTCTACCTCCTCTCTTTCTTCGCTTGACCCCTACTCTGATTATGTAGAGGTCAACATCTCTCTAAATAACTTCTCCTCGCTCACATTTCTAAATGTTTATGCTCTCCCTACTCGCTCTTCTATGAAGGATAGCAGAACCAATTTTTTTTCTCTCTCCATTCTTCCCTCCTGTGTGGAAGCGGAAGCGGTAGATTTTTCGCGCTTCCGCTTCCGCAGAAAAAGCACCGCTTCCACCGCTTCCGCTTCCAGCTTCCAGCTTCCGCTTCCACATCCCTGCTTGTAAGCAACTTATGCAGTCAAAAGTTCGCCTGCAGCAGTTCCAGCAAACATGATGCTCGAAGAGCTTTTTGACAAGTTCATAATTCTTTCAAGGTACTTTGTACCTCTCTTGACAGTTACTTTTTAGCAGCCTGGGTCATCTACAAGGTTAGTTTCGTCATAATTAGTTATGCTTTGTGGTGGAATATCTTCAAGTGTTTCTTGTAGGTTGTTGAAATAGCTATATTGCCGTTTTTGACACATCTGCCCTTCTTGTAATGTTTTGGCACAATCTCATGCGAATAATGTCAGAATGTCGTTTCAAGTATAACTCTAGCCAGTCTGGCCTAGGCACATTGTTCTTGAACCGTTCAACATTTCGCCCTAGTTTGTCCACATAATTTTTTACCAGCATTCTGATGTCCATGTCATCAAAAGGAAAGCCCCATTCAGCAGTTGCCAGTAAATTCTCAGCAATAGCTAAGTCTTCCTTTTCTCTTAGAACAGTAGGCCGACCAGGCTTTTGCATATGCTTTTGTTTTAATCTGTTCAGCAGAGTGCTCCGTACTATACCAAGTTGAGTACCGACATAACGCTGGCTCTTCCCCGCTGCAATTCTGTTGAGGGTCTCTTGGAGTTTTGACTCATTACAGGTCCCGTACTTTCTTGAACCAGCTTGCTTCTTGTATTTTCTTGGCCTAATTCTCAAAGCCAACGCAGATATTGACAAAAATTGGTTCCGATATTTTGAAAAACAAATAAAACAATTTTTATATCATTATTAGGTAGCCAAATGTAGTAGCCAAAGCTACCCCAAAGTGATTAGATTTACTGGGGGTACTTTGGCCACCCCCTAGATTGCTCTCAAATTGCTTAAAATCATAATTTTGCATATTTGTTATCAATGATACATCTATATAGTTCGTAAAAATGCAAATAAAGACTTACTATGCTCACACTGTATTGGTGTAGAAATGAAAGTAGGCAGGATAGAACATTGGTGACCCAGTTGTGGCTTTCTTTGCTGACGAAATACTTAGTTGTAGAACAATAAAAAAACACAGCTAATAGTAAAAATACTCTAAAATGACAGCCTAAAAGGAGACACAAAGTTAGTTTTTGTCAAAAATAATCACAAACAGAAATATTGCTTTTCAAAAAAATTTCCAGCCTTGCCCCAAAGTTGCCCCGCATAGTCAAACTTTCCCCAAATTATGGTTGTTAGTTGAAAAAAATGTTTGGAATAACACAATGTCGGAATCAATAGGTTTCTTCAAATTATATGTACAATTTGCCGTATAGTGTTAGGCTATATTAACTTATCCTGAATTTCCGAAGCAGACCTATATCATACTCTATACAAGAATGCCAATAACAAGGTCAAAAAAATAAATCACCATTCAAATATACGTAAAACATATTGCACAAAATTTAAAGCTAGATTTGAGATAAAGCAGATCCCTAAAATGATGTGTACATCCAATAAAGGATTATAAAGATAATATGGCACTTTTTCGCTTGTTATCCCAGGCTGCTATCTTGGATCAAATGAAACTAAAAATGGAGTCTCACCAATTTAATGAATTCGGAATTGTTGGAAATGTCGGAAAACTCACTAATTTGATGAAATGTCCAAATTGTCTGAAACTTCTAAAATGTTGCAAATCTAATTTAAGGAACACTGGGAATTATCGGAATATAAGTGAATTCTAATCAGTTAAATATATTCTTCACAAAAGCAAACTGCATGATAATCCAATACTGTCACAAATATCCCAATGGAAATATAAAATTTCTGAACACTTTAAAATTTTCTAAATATTAAAAACCACACATACAAAATCAAAGAGAAGGTATAGTAAAGTCTTTTACAAGCTTCTTAAACTACAACAAAGCATGGAAGGACTATTTATTTGCTTCTGATTAAAAATTGACTACTACGTGTCAGAAATTCATCTACAAACCTCTTAATAAAATCAATAAGCGTGGAAAACTCATTAATATTCTTACAAACCAACGCAATAAATGGCGAAAACTCATTTAAAGCATCTGAAACAGAGAACTAACTGCTGGAATTTTATTTAGGCTACAACTATCTAAAAAACGGCAATAACTATCGAAATGTCATTTATAAGCATGTGCAAGCTAGTAATAAGTGACGGAATTTTATTTAGAAGCATCTGAAATACGGCAATAGGAGTTGGAAAATCATTACAAGCATATGCAAGCGAGAAATAAGTGTCATAACGTCATTTGGAACTCTCTGAAATACGGCAATAAGTGTCGGGATTTCATGTGCGAGCATCTGCAAGCGAGTAATAAGTGACAACATTTTATTTACAAGTCTCTGAAATATGGTAATAACTCTCAGAATGTTACTTACAAGAATCTCTAAGCAAATCATAAGTGTCGGAATTTTATTTAGGCCCATTAATAAGCGAGAAACAAGTGTCAAAATTTTATTTAGAACCATCTGCAAGCGAGTAATAAATGTCAGAATTTTATTTAAAACCATCTGCAAGCAAGTAACAAGTGTCCGAATTTCATTTACAAGCATCTGCAAGCGAGTAATAAGTGTCGAAATTTTATTTAGAAACATCTGCAAGCCAGTGATAAATGTTGGAATTTTATAAAAAAACATCTATAAGCGAGCGAGTAACAAGTTCGGAATTTCATTTAGAGCCATCTGCAAGCGAGTAATAAGTGTCAGAATTTTATTTAAAACCACCTGCAAGCCAGTATTAAGTGTCGGAATTATATTTAGAAGCATCTGTAAGCCAGTAATAAGTGATGAAATTTTATTTAGAGCCATCTGCAAGCGAATAATAAGTGTTGGAAATTTATTCAAAGCCATGTGCAAGCGAGTAGCAAGTGTCCGAATTTCATTTACAAGCATCTGCAAGCGAGTAATAAATGTCAAAATTTTATTTAGAAACACCTGCAAGCCAATAAGTATCTGCAAGCGAGTAATAATTGTCGGAAGTTTATTTAGAACCATGTGTAAGCGAGCAATAAGTGTCGGAAGTTTATTTAGAATAGGGTGACCATACGTCCTCTTTTTGGAGGACATGTCCTCCTTTTCGGTTAAAAGTAATTGGTCCTCCGAAGATGTTTAAAAATGCCTATTTTGTCCTCTTTTTTAATAAAAACTAATTTGGTCATCCAAAGTCGTTCAAAAATTCCCTTTTTACGTTTACCCTGTGATTAAAAAATTATGTCACTGCATATTTGTTCAAGTGATAATAAGTTTAACCGGTAAGGAATGATAAAAGGGAGTTTCCTAGCGGTTTACCTCAGACTGACTGTTGCTTTAGGTTTGAAAGTGTAAGATTACATGAAAAACAGTGCAAATACCGGTAAGTTTCCAAATTGCGTTTTTCGTATTTTACGCAGCGGAGATACGGAGGTAAATTTTGCTTTGTTGTTCTGGTCGATTGACCTAATTTCAAAGAAACCATTTCGGTGCATATTTATTGTAGTTTAAAAAATCAAACAATAATTTCAGTTGAACTGTTTATAATTATCATTGCTGTGATTTTTGAAAAATAAAACATAAAGCTAAAAAATAAATGCGGTATGCCAAAAAGAAAATCAAAGTTTACTGAGGAACTTCAACAGCGGTATCCATGTTTTAGAAAAATACGAGATGAGTTCGAAGCAGAATGCATTACTTGTGGCTACGGAACTTTTGTTTCTGTAGCAAATAAAGGCAAACTTAGCCTAGATATGCATGTAGACATGTGGAAAATAAGTTCGTCGCGGTCACCAAAATTGTGGAAGATAAGTTCGTCGAGGTCACCAAAATAAGGGGAAATGAAACTTCGATCACGTCGGACTCCAAAATTGTGGGGATCGTATTTCAACAGCACGTCTGACTCCAAGAACGAATATATTGTAATCACAACACAGCGTTGAATGCACGAATCTTGATTTGAAGTTAAGCGAATCGAATTGAATTGAAGCCTTTGAATTTGAATTTTAATTGAACCAACTGAACGAAAATAGCAATGCTTCTTTTTATATGCTTGTTTACTAGGTCACTCCGCCGCACGTCAGGCGGAACCACGCCTGGCCATACGGCTTAGTCACCCAGTATTGTTGCAGCATGATAGATAGCTATGTATGTTCTTTTATGACCTGTTGTAGGCCAACGAATGATTTACAATAACGATCACAGTACAACAACGAGCGCACAAACAGAACGAGAACGTTTATGAGTCACCCACATGATTTCAGCAAAACATCAATGATCCACAGTTTGTATCCCGTAAGGTCGTCATAGACAGTTCAAAGCATAAGAAAGCTGTCTGATTTACATTTTTTTGTTCATTGGCATAATGAATTAAAAAAATAAACTGTTGTATTTATACTAATTATCAAAATATAATTATCAAAAGCGGTCAGTGTCCAACAAATGTCCAGAAAAATTTTCCCAGCCTTGCAGAACAACTTTTAGGGCTGATAATAATTATTATCAAAAAATGTCCTCCTTTTTGTTAATGAAAATATGGTCACCCTAATTTAGAACCATCTACAGGCGAGTAATAAGTGTCGGAATTTTATTTGGAACCATCTGTAAGCGATCAATAAGTGTCGAAATTTTATTTAGAAGCATCTGTAACCGAGTAATAAGTGTCCGAAATTCATTTAGAAGCATGGGTAAGCGAAAAATAAATGTCGGAATTTCATTTAGAAGTATCTGTAAGCGAGTAGTAAATGTTGGAATTTTATTTATAACCATGTGCAAACGACAATTAAGTGTCGGAATTTCAGTTATAATCATCTGCAAGCGAGAAATAAATGTCAGAATTTCATTTATAAGCATCTGTAAGCGAGTAATAAGGGACAGGATTTTATTTAGAACCATCTGCAAGTGAGTAATAAATGTCGAAATTTTATCTAGAAATATCTCCAAGTAAGCAATAAGTGCTGGAATTTCAATTAGAGCCATTGCAGGCGACTAACAAATGTTGGAATTTTATTTAGAACCATCTGCAAGTGAGCAATAAGTGTCGGAATTTTATTTATAACCATCTGCAGGCTAGTAGTAGGTGTCGGAATTTTATATACAACCATCTGTAACCGAGTACTAAGTGTCGGAATTTTACTTAGAAACATCTCTAAGCGAGCGAGTAACAAGTTCGGAATTTCATTTAGAGCCATCTGCAAGCGAGTAACAAGTCTTGGAATTTTATTTAAAATCACCTGCAAGCCAGTAATAAGTGTCGAAATTTCATTTAGAAGCATCTGTAAGCGAGTAATAAGTGACGGAATTTTATTTAGAGCGGTCTGTAAGCAAGTAATAAATGTCAGAATTTCAGTTAGAAGCATCGGTAAGCGAGTAACAAGTGTTGAAATTTTATTTACGACCATCGGTAAGCGAGTAATTAATTTCGGAATTTTATTTAAAACCATCTGCAGACAAGTAATAAGTGTGCAAACTTTATTTACAAGTATCTGTAAGCGAGAAATAAATGTTGGAAGTTTATTTAGAACCATGTGTAAGCGAGTAACAAGTGTCGGATTTTTACCTAGAAACATCTCCAAATGGGCCATAAGTATTGGAATTTTATTTAAAACCATCTGCATGCGAGCAACAAGGGTCGAAAGTTTATTTAGAGCCATCTGCAAGCGAGTAATAAAGGTCGTAATTTTATTTAGAAGCATCTGTAAGCGAGTAATAAGTGTCGCGATTCTATTTAGAACCATCTGCAAACGAGTAATAAATGTCGGAATTTTATTTAGAAACAGCTGCAGGCGAGTAATAAGTGTCAGAATTTTATTTAGAGCCATCTGCAAGCGAGTATTAAGACTTGAAATCTTATTTGGGAGCAACTGTAAGCGAGTAATAAGTGTGGAAATTTTATTTAAAAGCATTTGTATGCGAGTAATAAGTGTCCGAATTTTACTTAGAAGCATTTGCAGGCGAGAAATAAGAGTCGGAAATTTATTTAAAACCATCTGCAAATGAGTAAAAAGTGTCGAAATTTTATTTAGTGACAACTGTAAGCGAGCATCAAGTGTCGGAATTTCATATAGAACCACCTGTAAACGAGTAATAAATGTTGGAATTTTATTGAAAACCATCTGCAAGCGAGTAATAAGTGTAGGAATGTTGTGATAGATTGCTATATGATACCGCATGATGTTGGTGATTATTTTTGAGTAAAATGTTCTATTTTACCTCTGTGTAAATAAAGAAAATACTATTTTGCATTAACAAGCCTAACATAACATTTTGGAGACAGTGTTGTGTATGATAGCCTATGCTACGAATGATCAAATTGATTTTTTCGCATGGAATAATAGATGTTTCAAAGAAGTGTGATAATTAGTCGCTGTTTCAGCAATGCCCGAAATGAAGTGCAAATAATGCCGAAAAAAACACTTTCATTGCAAATATTGTATTTTTGTATACAGGATGTCCATAAAGCTCGTGTACACTTTAAAAAATTTACAACTTTATTTGTATCTGCGATAAAAATAATCTGTAAAAAGAATTAGAAAGAAGAAAATCTAGATTTTTTAAAGTCTTAATGAAGTTTTATTTAAGTTTCCACATTTTCTCCATCATTAGCAATGCAAAGGGTAATACAATTTCGCAGTTTACAGAAAACATTTGCCAACTGATTTACAGTAATATTCGAAATCACATTAATTATTTCAACTTTCAAATCTTGTAATGAACTAGGTTTGGTTGCGCACACAATTGTTTTTACATGTCTCCATATAAAAATCTAATGAAGTGAAATCTGGCAGATGCGGAGGCCAAGAAAATGGTCCGCCCCTTTCGATCCATCATTTAAGAAATTCTAGATTTAGAAACTGTCTAATATGCAGAGCAAAGTGGGAGCTCCATTTTGTAGAAACACTGTATTAGTTGAAACACTGTTTCTAATTTTGTGGTAAAGAATCACTCAATAACTGCACTTAAAACTAGGTACGAGCGTAGATGAAACTTTGTAACACTTTTTACAGATTATTTCTATCGCAAATACAAATAAAGTTGTAAATCTTTTAACTCTTTTGCTCCCGCGTGAATAAGGTGGCAGCGCGAAAAACTGTCATAATCAATCATAATTAATCATAATTATGTACCTCAAGTTTGTTTGTAAATCATTACTCAGCTGTCTACTTCTACATTAAGTGTGATATATCGTTGAAATCTACATTTCTTGAGAATCTCAAAGAGAAAAAAAAATTTTTTTGAATATGCAAACTTTATGCAAATGAACCCCCCCAACTGGGAGGTAGTTGTCTTCAAAATTAAAGAGGTACCCTCACCTCAAAGATCACTACAAATTTAATTTTCTAGCAATTTTTTTAGAAATGGTCGCAAGATGATGCTAAGGAAATAAGCTTTCAAGGTACATCAATCAAAACTTACCTAAGAGCCTAGGCTTACTACAATTTGCAATTTTCTGAGGCACATGACCTTTTTTTGACCGGTACCGACCGGTACCAAATTTTGGTAGTTAAATTTAGTACCTAAAATACGATCAGTCATTATCTGCTACAGGTTAGCCTAAACCATGTAACATTATGTATTTTTGAACAGGGAATTTCTTCAAGATTCAGAAAATATCAAGTTTAAATAGAATATGCTGTCACTGACAATGAAACAGCAGCTTGTTTACACCCTTCCCATTTCTTGAGAAACAAGGGGGATACAGCAAACTTTGATTTAGAGAAGCCAAACTTCTGCTAGCTTTTAAACTTGTATTTCGCTTGTTGTCTCCTTGAAAACTTGATACAAAATGACGACTTTAGTGGTAAAACATTTGCAATTTATTTTATCTTTTTATAGGGTGTAGTTTTTGTAAAAATTATAATTCAGTGAGGGTAAGTCAAAAATTTTTTGGGGGTTTTGAACTGACATAATGAACAGTACTCATTTTTGATCAGTAAATATCATATACCACTTAGTCTAAACTATTTAAAGTTATATATTGCTGGAGAGCAAACTTTCTAAGCTTTCAAATGTAACCAATATTTAGCAACATATCATATACTTTACGCACTAAATTTACTTTTATCTACTTACCATTCAAATTTGTTTGGGGGGGTTTTGAGACCCCTAAAAAATTTGGAAATTCAAAAACGCAAAATTTATCATTATCGCTTGAAATTTTGTGAAATGATGCCCCAAAAAAGTAGTTTTCAGACTGTGTCAATGATAAAGAGTTTGGTTATGTGGTAAAGATGTAATCTCAATTTGATTTTAGTGTAGTTGGCACGTGCTGAGAATTTGGCCGATTTTGTCGTCTGCAACTGGGTTCATGGTGTTTTTAACTCTTTTTGGGTATAAAAATCCAAGAGTTAGGGCACAAATTATACATCTTCCGATGCGTGAGGAATTAAGCGTGATCTTTTGAAAATTGTATGAAAATCGGATGAAAAATAAAGTCACAAATCGATTTTTTAGTAAACTAATTTTGTAACTCAATTTAAAAAAATTTGAGGTAAACACTGAAAACCCGAGATCATCAGTTGATGATCGCGGGAGCGAAAGAGTTAAAAGTGCACACGGACTTTATGGACACCCTGTATAATAAATCTTCTCGTCTGAAACGTCACATCTTGCAGTTCCATGTTAGTCGTGCTGTCACTTTTGACGATCAAACGTGTTTTCTTTGCAAAGCAGGCTTTCTCATTCTGCATTACATACTAATACTAAGAGAATGCATTATCGCTGTTCAAAATGTGAAGCGACAATTGCTACCAGAGAAAATTTTCTTTCTCATCTTCATAAACACATTATTTCTAGAAATGATCAAGTACAAAATATAACAACTAATGATAAAAATATGACTGCAGTGAAATTGACCCTAGATAGTCATGAAGATGAAGACAGTTTTAGTATTAGAGTACAAAAAAAAGCCTACAGTCCACCCTCTAAATCAGGGGTGGCCAAGCTTTTTATGCAAAGCGCCAACTCTTCTACCAACCCGTGTCGGATGCGCCATAAATGTAGGGCAGGGGTGGCCAACCTTTTCAGTCCATGCGCCAAAATTTTTCGCCACACAAGCATTCATTTGAAGATGCGCCACACAAACATTCATAGCTTTTCATTGCTCTCAAACGTGTAGTAATATATCTATAGTATAAATATATGACTTTTTTTTTTTTTTTTTTTTTTGGAGATCACCGCTGAATATGGCCTTGTTTTGACTTCAAAGTATTTTATACTTTGAAGTCGAAACAAGGCCATATTCAGCGGTGATCTCCAAAAAAAAAAAAAAGGTCATCCCCTGTTTCGCTGCACCTTTTCCATCACTTTTGGCTTAAATATGCCACCAAACGTGAGGCCAACCACGTGCGGACTTTTTTTTTTTTTTGGAGATGTTATTGGAGTGACAAATTTTTCGGCCAGATGAAAGGACACTTACCCAGATTGCCCGAAAAATCTTAAACCTGGAATGCGCCACCTCTAAACATGCAATGCGCCACGGTTGGCCACCCCTGCTCTAAATTGTTCATTGTGTAATCTCATCATGCATCCAAAGAATTTGAATTGCCATTTAAAGAAAATGCACTTCAAAAAATCCACATAAATTTGTATTGGTGTAGATGAATCAGAAGGAATGTAGTTTTTTCAGAAATTCTATAAAAGAATTCATTGTCTAATATCTATAGAACAAATGTCCAAAATAAAAGCTTCTACTGATTCTGCAGTTGTGTTATGTGAGGAAGGAAGTTGTGCTGATTATATGAATTTAGCCAAGAGATCTGGCATGTTTACAGTAGAATGCATTTATTCACAGCTTTGCTGTAAATGTCCATATTACAATGAGAAAACAGATTTGTCTGTAAGTACTCTGCAACATTTATCTAGCAAAGGAAAAGTCAAACTTTTTTTCGATCAAACTATTTGGATGTCCAAACAACTTTACGAAAGTGTGCAATGTCAAGGATCTAGACTTACGGTGCCCGTGCAAAATGGTGATCACTATATTTATAAACCATTTTTAATGGTAATACCCATTATTACGCTAAATTGGGCAGAGCCAAGTTTACTGCTGACATTCGTAAAGACACCTGAGAGTGTTGCTGCTGTTCTAGAAAAAGAGGATGTTTTCATATGGCGATGTGCAACTGCTTTTCAAGCAATACGTCAATTTTAATACAATAAGCAATACGAAAGCAATAAATTGGATATATTCTTCAAAAATCATGGTGATGTATTATTGCCAACCCAAACTTCGGAAACTTTAGAGAAAGAAGAAAACATAGGCCAGTGTACTACTCTGTTCTCCACACAGCGTAAGCTTAATTTTAAAAATCTGTGAATATTTAATGCACCAAAATGAGATCCACACAAACTGCACACATCATGCAAAAATCGTGCCAACAGATTTTTTGCCTACAAAAACCTCATAACACTTTTGCAATGTTTCTTTGAACACTGCCGTAAGAATCAGCAAAATAGATCGTTTGTTGACCATGGATGGAATGACAACACGAGTGCAAATTATTACAGGTCATTTCCAAATTGCCAAATATGTTACTGATATCAAGAATATTCAGATGGGGTTCATAACTTCAATGACACAATTCTAATTTCTATTTAATTATGAAACTTTTGCGTGGTTGCCTTACAGCAGCAGATTTCCACTGACAGTGTGATGAAAGTTCTGGCATTGAAAATCGGAGTTTGTTTGAACGTACAAACAATTCCTAAGGCGTATTTGCATTTTAATGCACTAAGCGAACTTTTATATCAGTACTCACGTGCTTTGTGTGAATATCATCCAAAAATTCTTAGAATGAATCAAAATAAAACCTTACATTTTATATAAGGTTACCAATAGTCAAACCCCAAACGCAATGTAAGTTACTAATAGTCAGACCATATAGGTATTGTGAGGTTACCAACAATCGGAATCTATATGCAATGTAAGGCTACCAATAGTCGGACCCTATGTACAATGTGAGATTACCAACAATCGGACCCTATATATAATGTGAAGCTACCAATAGTTGGACTCTATATGTAATGTGAGGTTACCAGTAGTCGGACTCTATATGCAATGTGAGATTACCAACAATCGCACTCTATATGTAATGTGAAGTTACCAATAGTCGGAGCCTATATGTAATGTGAGGTTACTAATATTCGAACTCTGTATGCAATGTGAGGTTACCAATAGTCGGACTCTACATGTAATGTGAGATTACCAAGAATTGGACCCTATATGTAATGTAAGGCAACCAATATTCAGACCCTATATGTAATGTGAGATTACCAATAGTCGAACTCTATATGTAATCTGAGATTACCAATAGTCGGACCCTAAATGTAGAGTAAGGCTACCAATATTCGGACCCTATATGTAATGTGAGGTTACCAATAGTTGGACTCTATACATAATATGAGGTTGTGGCGACCATTAATGATTGTAAATATTCGTGTAACTTTTCGCTTTGTTGACCACGTCGCTATGACGCAATAATGCTGCTGTTGCGCTGTGTGTTTGCGTGTGCCGGACTGCCGGTTAGTCAGTAGAGTGATAAGTGATAAATACTCAAGACAAATAACTGAACAAAAATTAGTTGCTGATTTGTTGATTGATTCCTTTGTTAGGAATTAGCTATATTGGTGACCGCAGACGTGAACATGGCACTAGAAAATGAAACCTCAAATAAGTTAGCTGAGGCGATTGGTAACCTTAGTGCTCGCACAGCACCATAGCCGCTTCCTCGAGTCCTTCAAGCGGTCAGACAACAAGAAACCAAGACAGTGACTTGACAGCAAATTACGCAGTCAGCCTCAAACTGCCAGAATTTTGGATAGATGATCCCAAAGTTTGGTTTGTCAGAGTAGAGGCTCAACTTCGCACTAGAGCCATTACTTTAGATTCAACAAAGTTTGATTTTGAGGTAACGGCACTAGATAGTCGCACAGCGGCTGAAGTAAACGCAATTATTTGTCAGCCACCACCACAGAACCAGTATGTCGCCCTTAAAACAGCTCTTATTTCTGCGTTCGGCAAATCACAGACGCAAAAAGACAATGAACTTTTCGATATATGTGGACATGAAGACCGAAAACCATTAAGCCTGTTCAGGAAAAAAAAACCTTAATAACGACCCAGACACTTTGCGACGGGCATTTTTCTTTGCCCACTTCCAGCACAAGTTCGCGCTATTTTAGCGTCGCAGAACTTTGCAGATATTCACGAGCTTGCTTTGACAGCAGATCGCATTGTTGAAGCTAATAACTTCCCCTCAATCTGCTGCGAACACCATCGATCGTCGGAAAACCTAAACCAACCACGTTAGACGTTCCGGCCCAGTGACTCTCGAGCCCTTTATCTGTTACTTTCACTGGCGATTTGGTCCTGATGCTCGTACTTGCCGTCCAGGTTGTCGATTTGCAAAGCTTTTGCAAACAACCACTACCACCAATCCCACCTCTCAGGGAAACGAGATAGACGGTCGACATCGACACAGCAAGTTTATCGCTGCCAATGGCTCCAATATTCTGACATGGGGCCATCAATTACTCTCTGTTCACCTGGCGAACAGCCGCAGTTACACACAAGATTTTTTTTGGCCAATGTCACGCGTCCTATCTTCGAAGCAAATTTTTTCAGTGCAAACAATATAGCAATCGATTTGCGTGGCCAGCGTCTTATAGATTTGAATCACGGATCAACACTCCCTGCCACACGCAAACCCAAAGCAGCCAGTCTTTCAGGTTTGGGTCTTTCTACCCCCACCTGTTTCGACAAACTCCTGAAACCCTTCTCAGAGATATTAGTGCTCTATTTTCCTCTGAAACCAATAAACATGGCGTCGAACATCATATTATTACCACAGACCCACCTGTACATGCTCGTGCTCGTCGTTTACCCGCCGATAAATTGGCACAGGCAAAAGCGAAATTTCTTCAAATGAAACAAACTAGCATCATACAACGTTCCCACTCCGTACGTGTTGACAGCCATAAGAAGCTAACACAGCGTCCCTATGATGGACCTTTTCGTGTTATCTCAAACGGCGACAAAATTTTCGTGCTCGACGTTTACGGTGGGAAAGAAAAATTTTCTTTCGCTCGATAAAAGCCAGCATTCATTGAAAACCATTCCCTACTAGTGTCGCCACTTCTTCCACCATGGACCTAGAAACAACATTACCTATTCTTACCGATCACCAGTCACATGATGAAACTCCATCCATGACAACCATCCACCATACCAGAAGCGGAAGACAACCTCGATTTCCCAGACATTTGAACACTGACTATGTTTACGCAATGACGTAGCACGCCGCTCCCCATTGCTGGAAGGGGGGCCATGTGGCGACCATTGTTCATTGTAAATATTCGTGTAACTTTTCACTTCATTGACCACGTCGCTATGACGAAATAATGCTGCTGTTACGCTGTATGTTTGTGTGTGCCGGTTAGTCAGTAAAATGATAACTTAAGACAAATCACTGAATAAAATTAGTTGCTGATTTGTTGATTGATTCCTTTATTTGAAAGTAGCTATAAGGTTATTAATAGTCGGACCCTATATGTAATGTGAGGTTACCAACAATAGGGCACTATATGTAATGTGGGGTTACCGACAGTTGGAGGCTACATGTAATGTGAGGTTACCAATGGTCGGACCCTATACGTAACGTGAGGTTACCAATAGCCGGACTCTACATGTAAGGTGAGGTTACCAATGATCGGCCTCTATATGTATTGTAAGGTTATCAATAGTCGGAGCCTATACCGTATGTAATGTGAAATTAGCAATGGTCAGACCGTATATATAATGTGAAGTTACCAATAGTCGAACCTCATATTATTTCCTCGTTATACTCAAAAATTATTTGTCTTTTGTATTTCGTACTGTCGGCTGAAATAATTAGTCCTAAACTTTTTTACGTGTTAAAAGCGATGATTTAGATTTCGCACAATGACATTAATCAAGCGAGCAGGAATAGGATTATAAGGATTCGGGAAAAAGGCAGTCATTTCATACCATTCAACCAATTGTGATGGCCAAATAGTTTTACGGCAACCAGGGCAAGCAGTGAATAGCAACACTATTTTAACCTCGTGAAATATGGGTCAGCATCCTAATATAGAATGTTTCTCTTTGTTTGTCCATTCCTATCATCTGCTAATGAGTGCAACGTCATATTTAATTCGGGTGATCCCAGAAAAGTGTAACAATCGTTTTTAGCCTTTCTGTTACCACTAGCTTTTTGAACCGCCTTTTCTCTATTTACTAATGGCTCACGGAAAACGCGAACGCAGGCAACCATTAAACACAGCCCAACCGAGACACTTTTACGTCATAAAGAGCTGCCACAGAGCCCCCCCATCCTCCCCCCGGAAACACATAAACAAAGCAATTTGTTTAAATCTCAGGCCTTCTTGTTTTTAAGTTGTTGTCACAGACAGTAATTGTTCGTTTTGACCAATGTAGGCTGGCTCGATCCACTGAGACTAATCAGTCCTTTCTTCCGTTACTGTCTAGTATGAAATATTTTTCTCCGCGTTCCAGAACACGAAAGAGACCATCGTACGGTGGGACTAAGGGCGGTCGATATGCATCACGGCTCACAAAGAGGAAGTCACGTGTTGATAGTGATGAAAAAACTAAAGCAGTTCTTTCAAGCGTCTCTGCGGAAAAAACTAATGTTCTTCCCCCTCATTGCTGCTACACCATCGGAGCAAACTCCAACACAATCAACCCAATTTAATCCCACTTCTTTAAAAGTTGTCTACTTTTTTAAATGTTGCATCACCTGTCAGATGGCCTGCAGAACAGCAAGTCCCCGTAAACATCGTTGTTGTGGCGATACTTTACATATGATAGCCTATTAATTGTGCGAGGGTTGTAATTTCCGTTGTTTCATCTAAATGTGATTGAATCGCGAATTTGGAATCATTTTTAGCTCTTTAATTTTTCAAATTGGCCTTGCTGATTTCATGAATTCGTTGGCTCACTGTAGTGTTAGATGTTTGAATTTTTCTTAATTCGCCTGCATAATTAGTCCTAGATGTTTGCATAATTAATCCTAAGTGTATGACTTAAAACTGCAATCGGTCTATATACCTTGAGATGTAAAGGAGCTGTCTCTTAGCTGTCGTTGCTCCCACGTCACCCTTGGGCAAGGTGTAGCACCTGATGGCCTTCTCTGTTAGGTTACAACATGACAGTTTTTCTTTTAGTGTATTTTGCGACACCTTGTTTATACTGTATATGCTTTTCTTCGTGTGTGTTTTTATTTTTCTGCTATCTCACAGGTGCGATGGCCATGCCATTATCTTCAAATTTAAACTAATTTTTTTTATGTGCATGTATTAATGTGCAAGTATATCGTTTTGCCATCGTCTTGTTTTGTCCACTGCTGTCAAATTTATTTTCTATGCTGATTTGGGCAAAAATAAAGTGATTGATTGATTGATATTTTTGTCCATAAATAATTTCGGTAATCTTGATTGTTACTGGTAGAGCAAGCTCTTCACCAATTGTAAATGGTTTTTTGACCATTCAATAAAGTAAGAGGCTTCATTAGATACTTGTGTTTTGAATTGGTTGACACATGTGCTTCCAAGTTTGATTTTTGTGTTTTTGTTGACTGTAACAACCTTTCAAAATATTCCACGGATTTGTCAACATCAGAGGAATGATTTGTCTCAAGGCGTCTCCTCAATTTTAAAGGCTTTATGCTTTCAGTAGCTAAATGCTCATCGCAAATCAAAAAAATCGGTCGTTGCTCATTATGTATTTCAGTAAATGTGAATCCATATGGTGAGTAAGTTTTATTGCATTTTATATTTTTTTTTTGACAATACTTAATCTCTACTGTTTTCATTTTAGCACGTGTCTCACCAGTGACAATAAAAGATAAATCGTTCGCATCACCAAAGTTCATATTATTTGACATTAACCACTTATTCATGGGTAGATTTAGCGAGATAAATTCAAGACATAAATAAGACTGCTTACTTTCCTAGATGAAATCTTTTACAAATCAACTTACAAATTGGCTCTGCAATGGATGTAGCCGTTTATTCACAAATAAACTCAACCCTATTTAGATCGCTAGGCGGCAGGCATACGCAGCCAATCTCTCCCTGTAACTTTTCCTATATTGACCCGCAGAGCATCAACATTAATGCAGGATACACATGTATAACCACTGGTGTAACAGCGTACTAGGGTACAGTCTACAAAAAATACAACACACATTCCCTGCTTGTTAGCCTATACATCATCCCTACTAGCTCAACAACGGTAAAAATAGTTCAAATAATACAGAATAAACTAGCACATAAACCAAAGCCAAGAATTTAGCGGTCAACTTAATCAGTGTAGATACACGTAATTAATCTGAAATATGCCAAATACATGGACTAACAACTATCTACTTGGGCTTGTACATCAAAACCAGTGCTGCCTTTAAAAGTTTTCAAAAATCCCTGGTGCAAAAGGTCAGAAATTTCTTCAGGTTCCTACTCCGTTTCCATTTTCATAAAGATGGTGAACAAAATCCAAAGACTCTGAACAGTGTTGTCTCGACATTTGACTGTGTTCCGATTTATCCTAAATTTTTTAAAATCTCATCTTTTTAGCGTCGATATCTAGAAAAAGATGATCGATTTTCTGAACCGTCCCAACTTCATCAAATCGACTAAAATCTCCGGTTGCAGCGCCCCTTAAGGTGTTTTCAACTAGTTTCTCAACAAAAAAAATTCCAAAATTTTGGGCTAATTTCCCATAATTCAAAACTATGTTTGCAATTCAGCTAAATAAAAATTGCGTGATTCAAGTTGTAAATTGACAAAACTGGAAAATTCTTACGTTTTACTACAATTTTTGAAAAACTCTCTGCGCACCATAAAAAAATCTCGTGGGGATTCCCTAATCCCTACAGCTGACCAAAAATCCCCACCGTAGAAATAAATTCTTTCGAGTGGCAGCCCTGATCTAAAGTATTTTTGCGAAACAAAAAGGGTCCCATTGCTAAGATGGCCACTTAAAAACACAAATATTTAAATTAATGAATGCAGTCGCGGCTATCGGTAACAATGGATAAATCACAAAGAAGTAATTAACTAAAATTGCGCATTCCTTCATCAAACCATCAAATTGCATTTTAAACTCGTAGTAATTTTCAAAAGACACACTAGCTATATTTCAATTTGATAAAGCATGATTAGTCAAAATAAATAAATTTGATGAAATGACCAATCACAGTTACCAAATTCTGAGTAGGCACTAGAATTATATGAAGGAATTATTTTGAAAGGCCTAATTGAGACAAGAGATAAAACCGAGAGCTAACTTTGAAGGTTTCATTAATTCTAACATATTCTCCGAACTCTGAATGTCACAAAGGAATATAAATTCATAAGAGCATTATGATAACCTTGTGTTGTTGCAATACCGAGCACAACAGCCTCAGTCTACCAATCTTCGTCCTTCAGTTCACGTTTGAACAGAACAAGAACAGGAATTAAACAAGTAGGAAGAGATACGCAGAGGAAAGAGAGGAGTATTCCACTGCAGAAGAACAGTGCGACTCGAAGTAAGTTACAAAGCCATCCCAACGATTGTTGGGTCTTCTCTCGTTTTTGCTGCAACGGACACAGCTTTCTGTGAAACTTTTATTTTTCTAGAATTGAGAGTTTACATGCAGCTCCTCTGGTCATCCGATCCAGGAAATCTCTCACCTCATTCTTGGTTGTCTTTGCGCCACTTGCTCTTTGGTGACTGCTTATTTATCCACAACGTCTAATCTGATATCTACATCTTGGAAAGTTTTCTGGGGCTCCGTGGTCTCTAGTCACCCCCAATCTCTTAGAAGAGTGCAGTAACAATAACATAGAGCGACCTGCTTCCCCCACTATTGTTTTGAAAGAATGAAGGTTGTTTATCATCCTTAAAGAGTATCAATCACATGTACGTAGTCAGTCGTATAACTATTAGTTGTAATTCCGCCAAACCTTTATTGGAAGCCCATGAGAATCTCGCAGATGCCAGAGGCTGCGTTGACACGAAAGAACGTTTTTACAATGTCAAAGCGTTGTCGGACCATCAATAGCGGATCACATGAATGTTTAAATCACGTTAAGGGTCACCATTGTTGCACGGATGACTTAAACCGGTTTCAAAATTGTGCACTCTATCTCTATGTTGCTATCGTAGTTACAGCACATTAAAATAAAGCTACATGCCTTTATAAGCTAGATATTCTTTAATGAATGTTGAAGTTGTGGTTTTAAGTAATTTTAATCGACTCGAACAACTAAATTGCTTAGTGGCTAGATCATGTCACTAGTTGTCACGTGATTACTACGCAGACTTGCATTGAAGGAATCAATGTTTCAACAGGCCAATCACTGAAAAAGGGACAGAAATAAGGGTTGTTACTTTTGGTAACAAATAGTTATTATTTGCTTGCAAGTTTGTTAACGGCGCTACCAAAATTTGTTACTATTTCACTTCATTAAAAATTTAACTGGGGTTTTTATCTCGTTACCACTTTTTCTGCTAAAATAGCCATAAAATATGTTGATCACCGCAAAAAAAATCTGGAGTGTTAGTCTTCAAAAAAAAAAGATTATTTCTTTCGCAATCAGATGATTAACTGTTATTTTTTAACGAAATCTCTGATAAGAAAGTTATCTGACGATAAAAATATCTTTTATTAATCATATTAACTTTATTTTATAATTTGTTACCTTTTCCATCAATTTGTTACGTTTTGAAATAATCTGCCACAATTTGATCTCCAACATTGTATAGCCTACTGGTCTTCCACTAATGTTGCTTAAAACTTAAAGATATCACTGTTTAGAGTAGAATATCAGCGCTAGTCTAAAAATGATCTACCAAACAGAATGCCACTAATTATACAGGTAATTTTTTAAATGGACGAAACTGCTTATCCAAAAGCATTGGCCGATTAAGGAAGGTTTAATGAAAAGAGTGGAGCTGTTGTTAACCCTATTTGTCTCGACATCATAGAGAGCGTTTTTTGAAAGTCTTATTACTTCATTTTGAAGGTGTTTCAAAAAATAATTTTTGCAATCCACTAAAATTTTTGCCTAAATGCATGATGGGTTGCGGTCAAGCCAACAGTTCAAGGTGGATCTTGCCATGCATCAGTTTACCAGGCAGCTTTATCAGAAACGCAAGTCCTGGGATCATTTATATACCTTACTGCATTCTGCTCCAGCAGTCAAGTCTGAGGTAGGCTGCGCCACAAATGAAGTGCTTCAATGCATTATGCTAGCGCGATCACAGCTGCTTACGGAATTCAAAGCTTGTTCCCAAAAATGCTACATTACAAAAATGACTTCAGGACGGGTACCTCAGCGTTTTAATTCCGCAAAAGTTTTGCGCTGTGGAGTCCTCAAAAAAGGCGCTTCGCGAGCTGACTTTCCGTTTATTTGATGCGGATTATTGTTACTGGCACTTTTGATGTGGATCTACGTTTAGCGATAAAAATTTCCAAAATTTTACCAGCACAACTGTCGAATGCTATTTACTAAATCACCGCCTCAGCTACAATTCCAACAAAATTACTTTAGACAAGACATGAAATTGCACAACAAAAAGTGTAAACTTTTACAGTAAGAACTCAACGTATTGCTTAACAAATCCTATTAAACTGTAAGCATATAAATTCATAATAGACAAAAATAAAGTTTACTAATTTATCAAACTATGCTTACATAAACCAAGTCTATTATATATTGACTAAATAAGCCGGCAAACGAGTCAACGTTTGTTTAGAATATTGTAGAATCAGCAGAGCGCACACGAGACTCAAAAATAGTCCTTAAGTTATCAATCATGTTATCTGGTTTCCAACCCGCCAAGCGCGCTGATTTGAGGTGAAAATGGCGCAAAATGAGCTCGTAATCGAGCTGATCAAAAATAAATTAACACAAAACGTTACATTATAAAATTTTGAATTTTAAGCTTGGGAATGTAGACTAACATGTTAGATCCTCTCAATTACTTTCTTAAGAGAAGCTTGACTGAAGCCAAAACGCGAGCTAAACCGTGGATTTTTCGAGCAAATTGAAGTAAAAAGCCCACCGGCGAACGCTTCTATTGTTCAGAGGGAGACATTGGCCTCAGTATCATATAAAAGATACGACATATCGGAGTTGGGCAACTTAAGAAATCAAGTTCTTTAAGCAGTGCAATCACCGACATTTTCTTTACTTGGCCGGCTGCGAATCCAGTTTTGCTATGGCAACCACATTTTTGACCATTAAGTACAGGGCCTATCGTGGTCACGACATGCAAGCTCTCCAGTATTGGAAGCATACCAAATTAAAATATTAAGCATTTAAACACTTTGGAAAACATTCGCCAGCATGCGTAGTGATACCGCTGATTAAATATAGATTTCACATGTTAAGTAACCCTAATTTTTAGGATATCCATACAAAGAAATTCAAACGCAGCTTTTTGACCCTCAATGAAGCTTCTTTTGTTGGCCACAAAATTTGAAGCAACATAAAGTAGACACATTATACTGAGAGACATGCAGTTCAAATGGGAATGCAACAGCTCATCGAAAAGAAGGCAATTTGGGTAAATCGGGTAATTTCAAATCCTTTGGCAAACTCGGAAGGTCAATGTTCTTGATAGCAGCAGCGGCTTTAGCCGGGGCGGCAGATAACCCAGCCTAAACAAAAAAAATATTATGTCTATGCTTTAATAAGCGAGTTTTATTGTATTTATAACACTGAGCGCGGTTTCTTGGCAAAGATAAAAGTTTACGATGCAGTTACTTTAGGCGTTTACTTTTCAACATTGCAAGAACCAAATTTTAAAAAGGGGTTCTGTTTCTTCCGACTTTGAAGAAACGAAACAGCTATGAGAAACAGTAATTTACTTTTATGTTTTATTTTGAGTTTTCTCAAAACTGTTTGCCTACTGTAAAGTTGGAAAATTCCTCAAATGAAAAACCAGTCCCAAGTTCTCATTGCAAACCTTAGTTACTAAGGCCGTTCAGAGGCCCAAGAAAAAGTTATCCTCCCCACCCTCCACATTACGTGTTCTTGTTAGTCTGAAAGAAAACACTTCCATTAAATCATCTGTCTCTGTTTGCAAAGCTTGAGGTGAAAAAAGACGCTGCGCCAGCATTACTGGGCAAAGCGGGTCTAAACGCAAGTAGCTGCATTGGTCTGAACACAACTATATTTATGAAGTTGCATCATCGCTACGGGTGGGCTAACACACCAACTTCAATATTTGAAGACATAGCGTAACTGGTATAATTTCACGCCTTTCGGAGACTTCAAAATAAAAAACCGATAGTTTCAAACCCCAAAACAATAAGCTACGTGGCATGCATATCCCAAAGCATGAGGGAAAGTTGGTTGACACAGTCACTGAGACGAATTCCGAAACTGATGTTCGAGATCGATTATGGAAGTGTTTTTTTTTTTTCACAACAACTTGAAACCGTACGAAATACCATTTGTTAACATGAATATCAAAAACAAGTAAAGGAGTTAGCACGCCAAATCATTTTAGCCAAATTCGACGTGCAAATCTCAAAAATCATTATTTTGTTATTCACAGCAATTACCATGACGTCCAACTTTCAATATTTTTCGGAAAACATAGGTCAGGCGACTGTTCCCTTATTTAGCATTTTAAAACTTTTTCTTTTCACCAAAGGCATGAAACTACAAAAGAACTACAGTCAACTTCGGATATAAGAGATTCAGATATAAGGGATTTTCGCTTATAAGGGACTACGCAAAAGGTCCCAAATGATCGGATCGAACTTTGCGGCAGTCGGTTATAAGAGAATTCGGTTATAAGAGACTGATTAAGCTGGTCCCGGCGGATCTTTTATATCCGAAGTTGACTGTATGTACTATTTTTCAACACCCGATTCATTTCGTGTTTAATTTCATTTTCTCGTTACAAAAGGATCATGATTGCTAATCTATTACTAGTGACTGCTGTTTTGAATCTATTATTACACTCAACACTTCTAAGTTACAGTACCATGCTTGTCAGATGTGGACCAAAAAATTGAACTGAAACTTGAGCTTGTTAAAACTCTATCTTTATGATGATCTCGAAAAACAAAAGGTTTGGAGATGAACTTGAAAAAAACTGGCTACATTCGCCAGCTCAAGACTTTGCTCTAACAACAAAGCAAATTAGAGGTTTGTTAACTATGAAGCCGTAACTTGGCAATGACTATAAGCAAAAAACTAGCCTTTTGCAATTAAGAACTCACTACTCGAATCGATTTTACCTTGTTGTACTCTTTAAGGCACTTTATAGCTACCCTGCTTGGCTGAAGCATTGGCTGAGAAAAAAGACCTGTGACAGTAGTATCAGCAACTTTGAAGATTTGAACGCAAATAGTTCTACGTATAACTAAAGAATTTTCTACGACTGAAGGATAAGGAAGACCAATAAACATCGATTCCGGAAAGATTCAAGCCTCATTTGATACAGCATTTAACAGACAAAACGAAAGCAGTAGGTTCGAATCCCGTCTACTTGTTCAAGCCATTTATACTACTTCAAGACTGCTATAACCAAGAACAGGTTACTGGTCACTAGTTCGCTTCTGCGTTACAAACCAATTTACAACACTAAGAATGAAATCTGAAACAAAATCTTACAATAGATCTAACAAAAAATGCTTTTCTTAAGTTGACAGCATGGAACTACTGGTAAAAGTTCAAGCTGAATTCACAGTAGAAGCAAAACGACACAAAACGGCTGATGCAGGAAAAAGAAAATTTGCTCCAATCGTTGCTACAACTACGGTTTCTGTGCCAGACAAAAGTCAGCATCACTATATTCATATTACAACTAGCGATGTACCAATACATTTTGAACTGATACCCATACTGCTACTAATGCCAGTCTGTTGAGCCAATACCAATACGATATTACCGATGCTTTTAGACCTTTTGAACACTATTAATTGAACACAATTATAAGACGCAGTATAAAACGACTTACCAAATTTGGCTTGTTATAAGAAGTTTTATAGTTGTAAAAAACAAACTAAGACATTGGAAATACCATAGAAATAAACCCTTCACCAGCTCAAAGAAAAACACGAAAAATAAAGAAGCTAAAATACCTTAAATTGGTCAAAACATATAAAAACTGAAAGACGCCACATACTGGTACAGAGATTTACTAACTTGGAATTGAAAAAATAAAATTAACCTAAACCGATTTATCGTAAAACTATTATCCGGGCCAAACAAGATTATCTTTACTTAAGTATCCTAAGCTATACTGATCTATCAAGCTCAGTACATGTAGATGATAGATTGGCAACATGTGGTTTGTGTTGCCAATAACAAAAAGTTTTGTTAATCAAATATTTCACTAAATAAAAAGAAAACTTGTACTGTCATGACTTAAACTATCCATATTAAAACTTTTTGAGATTAAAATTGTGTAAATCTAAAAAAATTATACTTAAGGCAGTAACTGTAACACGAACTACATATAAACAAAAACTTGGTTAGTCTTGGAACTTCACAGTTTAACAATCAGCAAAATTTTACTAATACCGACACTATAAAAACAGGCCAAAACTCCTAACATCAATAGTTGAGTGTTGGTACATCACTAATTGTAACATATAATTGAAGTTAGAGGTTACAGCCTCTCCCCAGAACATTAAGCGAAACTTTTCTAAGCATGCCCGTTCAAATGCTTTTAATATCGGCTCACTTTAAGAATAGAAGATGGTCAGAAAAAAGAAAAGTTTTTACAGATATACCAGGAACAGTAATCTACCTCAGATTTCTCTGTTTTATCTTGATCTAAATATTTTGAAACAATTTCGTTCATATTTGTTTCCAGCACCATGCCGCCCATCACTATTTCCGAGAGAATATAATGTACCTGAAAAAAAATAAACAATTACAAATTATAGCATGTTCTTTAATAAAATAGAATAATAGAGCTGCTTAAACAACAGAGTAACAAGTGGTGGGCCAAAGACAACGCCACTACTTGCTGAGTCTACTGGTCTGCATCGATGACTGGCTGTTTAAAATTGACTGCCTCAATCCTTATCAATATTTGGTGTTTAAAAGTCTAGTTCAAACGCGAAGTGGACAGTGACAAAGACATTCTGAACCAGCAGCAGTCTACAAACGGATGAAGGGCACACATAAATTTGACATAAACCAACACATGGCGTTTAAACACGTATGAAATACCTTGTCTACATGAAATATCAAATCAAGTTCACAAACGTTTTCAAAACATTTATCTAGACTTTCAACGAAGACCTGTGAAAAAAGAATATTAATCGGAGCTGCAAAAACAGCATTTTTTCTGACAAAACAAAAATACAACAAAGCAGATAGTTTGTTTGCTCTCTGTCAAAAATAATAAAGACGTCCTCTAGTAAATAGTAAATACTATCATAAACATGTCACGAATTCCAAAAAGGCTTAGTTTAACAGAAAATTGAAACTGGGTTTCACGTGATCAAGTGGTTGTAGCACTGCCAATGGCTGCATGTGACCTAAAATTTCATGATGAATACGTTGTTCTATTGCTAGAGAAGATACACTACAGCAATCTTTTCTATCTCCACAGACAGATATGCTAGTATAATCTAAAAAAGATTTTCTAGCGACCAAAAGATAAAAACAATAGCTTAATTAAACTATGGCAAACAAATTACAAGATCTTTTACACACTTGAATCAAATCCAATATGCCCAATTCACTTTCAGAAGAATCAACACAGAACACGAAATATAATGTAGCATAATGACGATAAATCAGTTTGTAATCAGAACCACCAATTAGTCTGAAAACAAAACATCTTAAATAAAAATTTACACCACACCTATCAAAAGTTTTTGATATATCTCTTTATCTCTGGTTACAAGATCTCATAGTTTAGGCTTGCTTCAGAATCATTAGATACTGCCAGCTTCAAGCTCTCAAACTACAACCATTGGAATGAAACAAAAAAAGACTTTTAAGTAATCACTTTTGGCAGAAATTGCTGATTTTTCTTTGTCAAAATATATACCCCTCATAGCAATAACTGTGTGGTATTTGTTTTGACAAGAGTAGTGGTTTCAAACTGAGGATCTATGAAAGATTTGAGCAAGATACTATCCACATGGCGTTTGGTGTAGTAACAAGACATGATGTTCAGACGTTGCTGAATATCAGACAGAATAATTAGGCATCACTTTTTGAGAGAATACTTTTGAATGATGTCCAGTTGTTATGTCAAGGTATTTACAGCCTTAGTCAAGCAACCATACCACTACAAAAATTGGGGATATCAGAGATTCATTACAATAGAATAGAAAGGTACTCAGTGCTCACCAAGCATGTTGCAAGAGGTGGCTTTTGGGTATTAGGCCGCAATTTGCAATTATGACTGGTTCAAAGATAATTGCTACTTTTGCCTCTTCTAATCTTGATTCAATTTCTTACGAGTATGTGCATGTGAATTACAGTTTTATGCCTTGCTCCTATCTCAAGAGGGATGAATTATTACAAACACGCTTACATACTAATTATGACAATGGCAAATTTTTATGCCACCAAGCATCAACTACTTTTTATAACAAATGCCAAATAAAATATATCAACATACATACATCCAAATAATAAATGTTTAAAATATAATAAAGAAAAAATGTATCAAAAGTAACTAAACATAAGTGTAGAATCAACCTCCACTAGTAATCCAACACAAAATGTTTGCTATGCTGATTGAGGTTTAAATAGAGGTTACAATTACATTCAGCTGCCATTAGTGTAAATCTATACCCTGAACTTTTGCAGTTTATAACCTTTTATACACACCATTACTATTAGTAAAAAAGTACCCATACTTTACCGTTTTTAACAAAACCAATTAACTCAACATTGCAAGCAGTTTAAAAAAAGTAGACTATACTCGTACCAAGCATGTTTAAATTGTGGCTATTGATAATATGCATAATCATTTTTGTGCAATGATTTTGGTTATGTTTCCTCAACTAACTTTGATAGCAAGCAACAGCAGCACTAAACAACAGAGTAAGCTGTCCAGGCCTGGCATAAAGGTTCTAATTTTTCAAGGTCTGTTTGATTGTGTTACACTTTTTCAGATAAATTCATTGCTTATTGGAATCCACAACAAATAATATTACTTTTGGTAGTTATTTAGCACTTTTCATCTGATCATGGTTGGCATAAATGTAGTGATCCAGCTCACACAACTGCTCTGCTCCCTACGTAACTTACGTTCCTCCTTCCAAGAAACTACAAACATTGTCATCTCTTCTTGAAACAAGATGAAATGTTTCACGAATGATTTGCTGCTGCTGTTCTTCACTCTGCAGAAAAATACATTAATTTTATGTATGTTTATTTTCTCATTAAAATTTATTGAATAAGCATTGATTGGCTGCAACTACATGATGAATTACGGAGCACTCTAGTTTATTTGGGACTGCTAAGGTATGGTTTCCCAAAGTGCTCTGCAAGAGAACCTCAGGGGCTCTGCAAATGAGAGTACAAACAAGAGGATTTCTAACCAGTTTGTGGAGCCCTTTTCACAATGACAATACAAATGTACAGCGCAGTGTTTTCAGTGCATACAGAGCTACTTTAATCCAATGAAATTGATCTCAAAAAGCATAAATTGGGAGAGTGAAACAGGCGATGACTATTTTTTGGAGATTACCCAAATTTCAAACAATATAATGCATTCTCAGACATTAGTTACATACGATTTCCTTCTTTTTACAGCCTGACTTTGAGATATTTAAACATTTTCAAGTACTAAATGGAGCATGCATCCTAGCCATTAAATAACAATTGATAAGTGCTGATGAAATCTCTATAAAACTTTTTGTGGGCTCTGCAACCAATGTTTGACATCTTCAAGGGCTCCAAACTATCAAAGCTTGAAAAACTCTGGGCTAAGAAATTAGCAATGTTGGTAGATATTTTAAATTTAATAATACTGAAATGCAGAATGGTGGATCAGTGTTTTAGGGTCGGAATTCAGGTAAGGGTTAAGGTTAGCTGGAGCTTAAGTAACATAACAGTTATGTTAAGCAATGCAGTCAATTCTTTAGCAGATTACTTCCATTTATTTTACCAAGCTTTATTTTTGCGAACTTATTTCATGTATACCTATTTTTTTGGTGCTTTTGTTGTAACACAGCATACAGAAATATTAAAAGCTTGTAACGATCATGACTATTATTTTAGGTATGTATTGTTATAAGTGAATCAACAAGCAAAATGATTCTGTCATTCATATACGCTCATGCTTTGATATATGTTTATTAATTAGAAAGGGCTACAATAATAGATCTTTCTAGCCACTTGTTTTCTGTGTAACTGGCTTTCTCCTCTTTCAGGCAGAGCACCAAGCAAGAAATCTGTGAACACTGTTTTTCAAGTCTTAATAAGAGATGTGAATATAGCTCCATCATTTTTAAAGTGGATGCTCTAACCACTACCAGTAAGCCTACCTCACTGCTGGGTAATTGAAAGGCAATGCTACTTAGCCATCAACGGCATTTCAGCCTAGGAAGCTATTTTGACTAGATATTTGTGATTGGTCAATTTTATATACCTGACTTTTGGTTGTCTCCAATCGGTCAATTTCAGAGACAAATTTAAAAGCAATTGCACCCTCAGAGTAGGCCTACACTTTCTTGTACATTTACGGCAGTACAATCAGGCCTGCCTCTGGTATACACTGCCTGTGTCTTAGCACTCTGCCAGAAATAATTTGAACCAAAAGCCATTACATTTGAGGGCAGTTGCACTATCAACTACACCACAGCATTACTAACACAATTGCAGCAAATATGTAAATTTAAATATATATGAATGGCGACGGCAAAACAGCCTCCAAGGTTAAAATGCAACCAGCCGCAAAATAGCCCCTTCCCAATTGAAATTTACCCAAAAAAACCTGTGGTACATCAATGTTGCTCACTTACATAATGGTGGTAAAACTTTAACATTCGAGGCTTTCCATAGTTGTTAAAAACAAGTATTGCTTTGATCATTGCAAATTTAGGGTAATGATTGATCTCCTGTAAAAGAGAGTGAATTAACCCTATTCAAGCCCAGCAGTTTACATATTTAGCCTGTAGTGCTGGTAATTATTTGAGTTTGCAAGTACCTGACAACAAGTAGTCTACATTACTAGTACTGCACCTTCATTTACTGTATTTCTACATGTATTTTCCAGATTACAATTTCTCGCACTCATGAAATAATAGTGTCCACCGAAAGTGATATGCTGCTGAAACCACTGTCATTCTGCCAAAAAAAGATCCGCTTTTAGTGTAACGCAATTTTTGCGATAAAAATTGAGCGACAGCAAACAAAAAAGCTCTCTCGTATGCACATATCAACACTATTACCGAAACTTTACAAAAAATACTTTTGAAAAAACTGCAAGTACACAATTGCTAACATATTGCAAAGTTTCACAGTGGGACTGCCATAAACCTTTCATCAGAATAACTACACATTCAGATGATAATTTTTTGGCCTTTTGCTCGCTAAATAAAACACGCGATGGCGTAGTGATTAGAGCGTCCGCTTCGCATTCCCTGCTTGGCGCTCGGCATTTAGGGGATGTTGTGGAGAACAAGCCGGCAATTTCGCTTGTTGTGTCCTTGGGTGTAGTGTATTGAGTCAAGAGAACAACATTGTAATGTATAAGCTAAATTTGACATTATTTTGTAGGAATTTTGTATTTGCATTTAGAACCAAAATATTTGTTAAGAAACGTGAGTCACATTTCCTGGGACTGAGTAATGATGAATAATGGTAGTGATAAATAAGTTTTCTTGCACGTGAAACTTCTTGCTCAGTTTATGTTTGTCAGTGAAATGGAAAGCCTGTAAATAAATTCTATATAGTATCAACAATATACAGGGTGGGCCGTAAATAACGCACCAAAGATTTAAAATAAATTGTGATGTGAAATAATGTAAATATCTTTTCTTTGGGTATCTGTTAAATTTAATTTCAATATCAGTTACTATAACTGTTAAATTTAATTTCAATCAAAGTTTTTTAGTTATGATTTGCCTTTTAAAAAAAATTTATATCATTTTTAGGGTATGCACTTAACAATTAAAGAACGAGTTGAATTAGTGTTAATGTCTGGTGCCGATGGCGTTTGTTATTATTATCTGAATTGTTTTATATGCTTTGGTGCGTTATTTATGGCCCAAAACGTTTGTTATTATTATCTGAATTGTTTTATATGCTTTGGTGCGTTATTTATGGCCCACCCTGTATAGTGCTCTACGATAAGACTTAACTCTTTCGCTCTCGCGATCATCGATTGATGATCTCGTGTTTTCAGTGTTTACCTCAAATCTTTTTAAATTGAATTACGATGACAGCAAAAGTAAATATACTACCAGGAATCTACCCGTGAAATAACTTGCTCGAAGCGATCCAGGTTGATAATCATATAATAGATAAAATCAAGGTACACTAGATCAGCTGAGCTACTTTATTATACGAAAAATCGATTTCGCCCTATACAGGCATTTTCAATTTCTATGTAAAACGAAAAAACAAATGCATAAACCAACTTACCGTAATTATAAAATAAGAAAACAGAACTGACTATGTCACACTGGTTGGAAATTAAAATACAAAGCTGGCTAATAATATTTCGTGAACTTATTTATATGAACGGGAAATAAACTAAACTAAGGGGGTTGACTAACTACTCACTTGAACAAAACACTACATAATGCTATTCCTCGACTAAAACTAAACAGACAATACATTACCAAACTAAAGACATAAAAGAAAAAAAACTAAAACTTGTTACTGGCTCATAGCTAGTTACTAAGTAATAAGATAAAAGACTCAAAAAATTTTTTGAAATAAGTGTTACGTCATAAACAAGAAAAAATGATGAGAGACATACGACATAAATCATTTAATAGCTGGCAAAATCATAGTTTGTAGGTTTATAGACGCTCCAAGATTATGAAACCATTTATCTTCACATATATCTAACACATCAAATGGTGGTTCTTCAACAAATATAACAGAAAAACACTCTGACAAACTAGGACGGGCGTGCTAACAAAAGATTGTGATTAGATTTATAATGTTGCAGGAGAGCGGTACTATCGTTTTGGGTCGAAATATCAAATTTTTTCCAAGTGTGTCTATGGTTATTCCATCTAACCGAAAATTTATTTTTTGTCTGTCCAACGTATTGAGCATTACAATTTACACAATTAGCAACATAAATACCATAATTTCTACAATTTAACGATTGGTTAAGTTTAACTTGTCTGTTGTTTTTTTCGCATTTAATATAATTTACACTCTTCACCATGCATTCATATTTGCTAAATTTTCCACAAAGGGCGCAATTGCCTCACGGGCTTGATGAACCAAGTTTTAAAATCTTTTGTTGTTTGTGGGCTAAAGTTTTGTATTTTGTTAATGTATTTGCCAGACATGCTGGTCTTTTGTATATAACATTGGCTTCTGGTTTTATGGAGCGTTCTTTATCGGTAAGTTGTAGAAATTGTGGAAAGCCTGTTGCTCATGGAACCGGATTCTTTTCTGTCTGTTTTTTCTGATTGTTGGGTCCAAATCTTTCTGTCCAAGTGCTTACTTTTTGAATCATGTTCTGTGTCACTTTTTTATTAAACCCGGAGCTTAAGCACTTATCTTTTAATTCGTTTATGCTATTTAGGTAGTCTTCTTGTCTTTCATTTAATCTGCGTAATCTCACTGCTTCACTAAAAATGATACCTTTAAAGATATGAAGTGGATGGTATGAGTTTCCGTGTAAAAACGTACGTCCTGCTGCTGTTGGTTTTGTAAAATTTTTTGTTACGAAACCAATTGGGTCATCTTCTTCAATTTGGTGAAATACATCTAAAAATTCTACACCTTGTCCAGTTTGCCTGTTGTTCACCTCGCGAAACGTTAGGGTCAAGCCATTATTTTGAAAAATATTGGTTAAAGCTGTTTGTATAGATTTAGTGTTATTAAATCCGAATGAAATAAAGAAAATATCATCAATGTATCGTCTAAATAATTCTGTCCGTTTTAAATTACCACTAATTTGTTCAATTATAAAATGCATTACAATATTAGCCAAGGAAACGGAATGATTGTCTCCTGTAACTATGCCAGTTTTTTGTTTATAAAATTTCTTTCCAAATTGAGTAATAACATTTTCCAAACAAAACATCACCATTTCAACTATACTTTTTATAGCTTTTTGACTATAAAGACTGACCACTTGCAATGCTTTTTTCAGAGCTTGTCCAACAAGATTTCTTGATATGGTAGGATACAATGCAGTTACATCTGCTGCGACTAAATGCAATGATTCTGTTTGTTTTGGCTTTTTCATTTGATTCGTTTTCCATTTTGTTAATACTTTCAAATAGTTTTTGCTATCTTGGCAATATTCATCAATTTGAGTTTGACAAAATTTGACACTAATGGGTTGTAGAATATACTCTAAAAATGCAGTAAATCTCGAAATAAAAATTTTTCCTGCTAAATAAAAATCTTGAAATAAAATTTCGAAATAAAAATCTCGAAATAAAAATTCATTCGAGATTTACTGCATTTTTAGAGTATATTCTACAACTCATTAGTGTCAAATTTTGTCAAACTCAAATTGATGAATATTGCCAAGATAGCAAAAACTATTTGAAAGTATTAACAAAATGGAAAACGAATCAAATGAAAAAGCCAAAACAAACAGAATCATTGCATTTAGTCGCAGCAGATGTAACTGCATTGTATCCTACCATATCAAGAAATCTTGTTGGACAAGCTCTGAAAAAAGCATTGCAAGTGGTCAGTCCTTATAGTCAAAAAGCTATAAAAAGTATAGTTGAAATGGTGATGTTTTGTTTGGAAAATGTTATTACTCAATTTGGAAAGAAATTTTATAAACAAAAAACTGGCATAGTTACAGGAGACAATCATTCCGTTTCCTTGGCTAATATTGTAATGCATTTTATAATTGAACAAATTAGTGGTAATTTAAAACGGACAGAATTATTTAGACAATACATTGATGATATTTTCTTTATTTCATTCGGATTTAATAACACTAAATCTATACAAACAGCTTTAACCAATATTTTTCAAAATAATGGCTTGACCCTAACGTTTCGCGAGGTGAACAACAGGCAAACTGGACAAGGTGTAGAATTTTTAGATGTATTTCACCAAATTGAAGAAGATGACCCAATTGGTTTCGTAACAAAAAATTTTACAAAACCAACAGCAGCAGGACGTACGTTTTTACACGGAAACTCATACCATCCACTTCATATCTTTAAAGGTATCATTTTTAGTGAAGCAGTGAGATTACGCAGATTAAATGAAAGACAAGAAGACTACCTAAATAGCATAAACGAATTAAAAGATAAGTGCTTAAGCTCCGGGTTTAATAAAAAAGTGACACAGAACATGATTCAAAAAGTAAGCACTTGGACAGAAAGATTTGGACCCAACAATCAGAAAAAACAGACAGAAAAGAATCCGGTTCCATGAGCAACAGGCTTTCCACAATTTCTACAACTTACCGATAAAGAACGCTCCATAAAACCAGAAGCCAATGTTATATACAAAAGACCAGCATGTCTGGCAAATACATTAACAAAATACAAAACTTTAGCCCACAAACAACAAAAGATTTTAAAACTTGGTTCATCAAGCCCGTGAGGCAATTGCGCCCTTTGTGGAAAATTTAGCAAATATGAATGCATGGTGAAGAGTGTAAATTATATTAAATGCGAAAAAAACAACAGACAAGTTAAACTTAACCAATCGTTAAATTGTAGAAATTATGGTATTTATGTTGCTAATTGTGTAAATTGTAATGCTCAATACGTTGGACAGACAAAAAATAAATTTTCGGTTAGATGGAATAACCATAGACACACTTGGAAAAAATTTGATATTTCGACCCAAAACGATAGTACCGCTCTCTTGCAACATTATAAATCTAATCACAATCTTTTGTTAGCACGCCGTCCTAGTTTGTCAGAGTGTTTTTCTGTTATATTTGTTGAAGAACCACCATTTGATGTGTTAGATATACAGGGTGGCCCAAAAGTAGGTATACAGTTATTAAAAGTAGGGTTTGGATCCAAAAGTAGATTTGTAGTTCTTATGTAGGCACTTTTAAACCTCTAGAATGATAGTTATATCTTAAATGGAAACTGTTTAATCTTTTTAGTGCTCAAAATGTTCTTCTTTACATCTGTTCAAAAAACTCTGACATACCGTGCAGCACAAATTTCAATTTGCATCAATTTCTCTGAATGCGTCATAAATGCAATCTTTTAATTCATTTACTGTTTTGGAATTCTTCTCCTAGTTCTTTACATACTCTTTGTTCTTTACAACACCCCAAAAAATGAAATCCATTGGTGTCAGGTCAGGTGAGCATGGTGGCCATTCAATTCTACCTGTTCTTCCGAACCAACGCTGTGTAAAGACTTTGTTAAGGTAATCTCTTACTCTTAACGCATAATGTGGAGAAGTTCCATCTTGCTGAAAGAAGAGTTCATCAAAGTTAGGTTTAGTTTGAAGTTGTGGCACTACCACTTCACAAAGAATTTCCAAATAGTTCTCTCCATTAACTGTATGCCTACTTTTGGGCCACATAAAGTGCACTGCTGGTAACTTCAAAGCACATAAAAAATAGTTTAATAACTGTATACCTACTTTTGGGCCACCCTGTATGTGAAGATAAATGGTTTCATAAACTTGGAGCGTCTATAAACCTACAAACTATGATTTTGCCAGCTATTAAATGATTTATGTCGTATGTCTCTCATCATTTTTTCTTGTTTATGACGTAACACTTATTTCAAAAAATTTTTTGAGTCTTTTATCTTATCACTTAGTAACTAGCTATGAGCCAGTAACAAGTTTTAGTTTTTTTTCTTTTATGTCTTTAGTTTGGTAATGTATTGTCTGTTTAGTTTTAGTCGAGGAATAGCATTATGTAGTGTTTTGTTCAAGTGAGTAGTTAGTCAACCCCCTTAGTTTAGTTTATTTCCCGTTCATATAAATAAGTTCACGAAATATTATTAGCCAGCTTTGTATTTTAATTTCCAACCAGTGTGACATAGTCAGTTCTGTTTTCTTATTTTATAATTACGGTAAGTTGGTTTATGCATTTGTTTTTTCGTTTTACATAGAAATTGAAAATGCCTGTATAGGGCGAAATCGATTTTTCGTATAATAAAGTAGCTCAGCTGATCTAGTGTACCTTGATTTTATCTATTAAATTGAATTACAAAATTAGTTTACTAAAAATCGATTTGTGACTTTATTTTTCATCCGATTTTCTTAAAATTTTCAAAAGATCACGCTTATTTCCTCACGCATCGGAAGATGTATAATTTGTGCCCTAAATCTTGGATTTTTATACCCAAAAAGAGTTAAAAACACCATGAACCCAGTTGCAGACGACAAAATCTGCCAAATTCTCAGCACGTGCCAACTACACTAAAATCAAATTGAGATTACATCTTTACCACAAATCCAAACCCTTTATCATTGACACAGTCTGAAAACTACTCTTTTGGGGCATCATTTCACAAAATTTCAAGCGATAATAATAAATTTTGCGTTTTTGAATTTCCAAATTTTTTAGGGGTCTCAAAACCCCCAAACAAATTTGAATGGTAAGTAGATAAAAGTAAATTTAGTGCGTAAAAAATATCATATGTTGCTAAATACCGGTCTCATTTGAAAGCTTAGGAAATTTGCTTTCCAGCAATATATAACTTTAAATAGTTTAGACTAAGTGGTATATGATATTTACTGATCAAAAATGAGTACTGTACATCATGTCAGATCAAAACCCTCAAAATTTTTTGACTTACCTTCACTAAATCATAATTTTTAGAAAAACTACATCCTATAAAAAGATAAAATAAATTGCAAATATTTCACCACTAAAGTTTGACTGAAAAATATTTGGACTGAAAAATATAGCAAAATACAGGCAAACCTTCTTGCACTGGGCTTCTTAAACTTTTTGAAACGCGACTCCCTTGACAATGTCAACAAAGCCCGTTGGTCCCAGAAAGCATGAAAATTTTTTTAAGGTAGTGCATGTTTTGCCTTGACCTCACGCTATCCTTTTGCACCTTGAACGCCTTCCATTTTAAGAAACACCGTTTTGCGGTTTTATCATTAGTGCTAAGCAAGTGGCAAGTGATCAAAATATAAAAAGAGAGTTTCTCGTTTGCCTGATCCTAAAAATGAATTTGGCTAATGCATTTAAAACCTTGTTAGATTATTAAAAGTATGAAAGAAATTAAATAATAACAAAACTCATAAAAGAAAAATATAATCTTGATGCAAAAAAGATAATACCACTAACCACATTAGACACCTTTACGTAATAAAAAGCGAAAACATAATTCTCTTACTTTAAAGTTCCAATTGCTCAATTCTTTTTGCATTTGAGGGCAAAAAATGAACAGTGCTAATTTTGCAATGAAGAAAGTTGACCAAGGAAGCGCAAAATCAGTGATGCATAACGCAGTTGCCAGTATTCTAAAAATAACTTTAACAAGTTGTGAACAAAAATTCACAATAAAATCAATCATTAGAAAAGCAAGATAACACGAGATTTCCAAAAAAAGGTAAAAAACGATGGAAGCTACAATCGATTGCAAAAAAGGTGAAAGTACAGAAAAAGACTAAATTGAATTTTAAAAGTGCTAAGTTGGCAACATCAGACCTTCATCAAAATGGATTTGTTAAGCCAATTTTATTGTAGTAACAATAAAAGTGGGTAAGTTTGTAAGCTTCTGTGGGTGCCCAACAGTAAAAACGTTTACGATTTAGGAGTAAATTGATCAACTGGAATATACCAGCTTACTACAGCACTATACAACACAGTTATAATATGGAGTTTAGATGCATAAATTTTGATAGCCACTCGTCCTTAAGCAATCTCAACGTCATGCTTGGACGATTTAATTAGCGTTATCAACTTTGATTTTTGAGTGATTATACCTAATTATGCTACATTTCTAAGTGATTGGCTTTCAAGATTATCTTGAGTTTGTTGCTCTTATTTTCGCTCAATTATGATTGGTCCGCGTTAAGCAAAGTGATCTTACTTGAGGTGCTTGTCCCCATAAGGTGAATTCTTTCACCGTTTGCCCCGGTAAGAGGCTAGCTTGCCTATGTGCTTGGAGCTGAGCGCTGGTTCAAATCTCGCTCGCAGCGTTTTTGCGTGTTTTATCAATTAAAATGACTTTGATTCAGCTTTTACTTTTGCATCTGTGGTATCCAGACTCGTAAATTTTCGTAAAACTTTGGTGAGGTACAACTTTGCCAAAGATAAACCAATGTCTGATGTAAGTAGCATTTAGCTCAACTTTTACTGTTTCAAACATACTGAAACTGTCAACAAAGCAGAACAGTTCATTTATATTAAAATAAAAAAAATTGACTATTAAAATAAGTACTGGTGCTACACAGCTATACAAGTAAAATGAAAAATAAATACAAAAACATAGTTAAAATATAAATTATTTACATTGAAAAGACACAATGAAAACAGCTTTTTTTAAAGCTTGCTGTCGCTCAATTTTTATTGCGAATTTTTCTGACAGTAAAAGCCGATCTTTTTTCTGGCAAAATGAGAGTGGTGCTGAAAGTGTTCCATAAAAGCCAAAGAATAGAATACTCCCGAAAAACAAAATTGTGCAAAATTATGGATCATTAATAGATTTGGGGTTAGAATTGGAACATATGGCAATAAAACGGAAATGGTCATTGATTATAGGGTCGGGGTGAGCAACCTGTGGCCAGCAGAAAGATTGGATGCCAAATCTGTCAATTATATCTTGGAAAATTGATCTCAAAAAAAAGGCCTTCCGTATTGCATTCGAAAAATTTGGCGTAAATAAATCTCGCTTTGAAAGTATTGACCTCAAACGAAAGATCTTTATCTTCTTTTTGAGTAAAAACTGTCGCAGAAAATAATTCGTAATATTTTTTTATATTCTGCCTCGAATGGAGTTTTCAAGTTTTAACATTCTGCTTGAATTGCCTGATTTTCAACAAAATTTTCAATCCTTGGAATCCGTCAAGTAGAGGAAATCATTGTAAAGTGTCTTACTTAATATCTCTTTAGAACGAAGTTAATGTCCTCAGCCAACTTATTTTGACGCTTTTTGCGTTAATACAGTGTGAAGTCCCATCTTTCCAGGCACTTTATATATTCGACTTTCCTGTGTTAATTACCGTAGCCTATATCTAGTTGCATTGAAAAAATATAATATATGCTGGTTATATATGGTGGGCAGAATATATGTTTGACAAAAAATTGTAGAATTGGATAGATAGAAGCACTGCCTCGACAAGTACGAAAATCAACTTGCCTACAGTTTTACTTTGGTGAAATCCATATTTCAAATAATCATCGCAGTATTGACGTTTTTGTCGAGCTTTTGGTGCTTTACCACAGGGCTTTGCTGCCTTGGAACGTTTACTTTCTGATCCATTATCATCACTTTGTTTCCTCTTGATAAATTTGTCCATTTTATTGGGTAACTTAAAGCGCGACAAGTATAATATCTCATCCGAGTGCAAACAATTTAGTTTAGTTTCGTACGGTAGTATTTAGGGCACAGTCGGCTGGCTTAGATGTGTGTCAGTGTTTGTAAATGTCATAATCGCTATTTATTTCATGCATTATTTTGCACAATGCAGCCACACAACGAACCTTATTCAAGCGTAAATAAACTTGAATGATACATTCACCAACCAAAAACAACTCAATTACTACCAACAATATCGTTAGTGTGCCGTACTGACTAACGTGGGCGGCGTAGAATTTTTTAAAGCGTACTTGATTGAATTTAACTTCAATATTTTTTGCGGCGCACCTGATGACATCTCGCCGCGCACTGGTGTGCCGCGGCGCATAGGTTGGGAACTACTGGCGTAAACAGTGTAAGCATTGCGCTTTATTGGGGTTTTATTAGATTGCTTTATAACATAGGTATAGATAAATTAAAGAGCAGCATGTCAGCCACTGAAAAAATCCTTGCTTTAAAGTATACCAGTCGGCTCTGCCGCCGTTGCCCGCAGGGCTCCCATCAGTAACGTCAGGGTTAACAATTTTGGTCAAGCTGGCTGCGCTGACTTCAGCCATTATGCACTTGTGTACACAGAAACCATAAAATTGTGTTTTTTATGCACATCCATTATTCTTGTACATGTAATGCAGGTCATTTTATTCTCTTAATCAAGACTGGCAATGCTCACAAACAAAGAATCTTGCCAAAAACTAACATTAATACTTTGTGTGAGAGGAGAGAGATTGAAACACAGTCAAAAATGATGATGGCGGCTAAATAGTGGTTGTTTTCACAATTACAGAAATAAACTATTTAATGCAAAGCCTATTTTGCGATTTCGTGCGGCCCCTATACCATTTATGTTTGCCATATTAAGTTCCTTGGCTGCGCTATTTGTTTTGTTTCCGGCGTAGAGACAAAGGCGGCTTATAGGTATTCTCTAACGTCATTTACAATATTCTAGTAGGAGCCCATCATGCCAAGTTGTTTTCAAAAAAAATATTCTTTTTAAATTCCGTTATACAAATTGATAGGAGTTATTCTGATATGGTTTTGTTCTAATTTTTTTCTTAAACTTGAGATTTTATTACATTGCTTTATTGTAAAGAATATAGATAAATTAGCAGGCAGCATACCAGTAAAAGAACAAATCCTTGCTTTATCCCTTTCGAGACTCCTGGGACATATATGTCCCGTAGATTTTTTTAAACTGACTGTAGGGATATATGCTTCCCGTAGTTGCTTAGTTTAAGCAGATTTCAGACTTTTGAGATATATTGCTAGTTGGCAGTAGGGAGAAAGCACATGACCAAAATTCTCGCGCGTTTTCCACACTACAATAAGCTATTTTAGCTCAAGTATTCACTTGCCAGGTTGCTTTGTGCTTTTTGTCACCAAAAATGCAGGTTAGAAGAGTGAAGTTTGTAAGAAAAAGGCTTTATTATTTTCTAATGACATGCATTTCCGCTTTTTAGTAAAACTTTTCCAAAAAAAAACCCTATTTTTCCAGATTTTTCTCGCAAATTTTCAGGTTTTTCAGTAGTGGGACGCTTTTCTCACAGCAGTCTTTTAGTTTATTCTATAGTGGGACGTTATTGTCCCAGCAGTCTTCTGTATTGGAAACATGTTTTGAGGTGAATAAGTTATAACAACTATATAATGCACAAAAAGGAGTCGAAAGGAGAACAACAACACTATGCAAAAGCTACTCTTTTCCGTATCGCAAGGATTACTTCGCTATTTGTCATGAACAATAAAAAAATGCTTTCACAACTGTGTGTACTCAATGACTGCTGGGACATTATTGTCCCGCTCGTAAGGTCTACTGGGACAATAATGTCCCATAATAAAACAAACAGGAAAATGCTTTTTTTTACAGACACCTTTTCAATAAGAGATCCAATGGCCATTACACTACGAAAAATAAAAAATAACGCTAAAACAACAAAAAAACAAAATCAGACTCGAAAGGGTTATAGTATATGGTGGCGTCGCCCGCAGGGCCCCATCGGTAACGTCGGGATGGAGAATATCAGTTCAGCCGGCCAAGTCTGCTTCACCCATCGGGAACTTGAGTGAACAGTAATGAAATACTTATGCTTTTTTCGGTAAATAAGTTTTTAACGAGTTTTTGCTAATAGAATTTCTGATTTCAAGTTCCTAGCTATGTCTTAGGTCTGTGTGCTGTTTATTGCTTACGTGAACGCAAGAGGGCTTTGCGTTTCCCTAAATTTGGAAGAAGGAAACACATTTCTGATATTGAGCTATTTTCAAGCAAAATAGCAAAATTGTTTTTAATATAGTGTGATTTCACACAGATACATTATTTTCTTTTGATTTCTCCTTAAACTTTCTCAAGTCCTTGCTGGCTACGCATTTTCTTGCATGTTCTTTTCTCTCTGCCTGGCTTTTCCAGAAGAATTAAAACAGAACTTGTTTTCCCCAAATTCTTAGGTTTGATTGCAGTAGCTCCATAAAGCTATTATAAAGCAAAATACCAATAATATCTTTCATGTGGTGCGATTTCATTGTTTTGTGGTGCGATTTCATTGTGACGTTGTTTTCTTTTGATTTCCTCTCTAGTCCCTGCTGGCTACCCATGATCTTGCATGTTCGTTTTTCCTTGCTTATGTATGCTCAGAAGATTTAAAAAAGTCCATGCTTTTACCAAATTATTTGGTTTTGATGCCAGTAGTTTAATAAAGCTATTATGAGCCAAAATAGTAAAAATGTTTCTTCTAAGTATGTGCAATTTTGCACCGAGAGGTGATGCCATCAACTGTGCCAAGATAAAACGTATGAATTAAGGCAGCTGCTTCACCATGCAAACATTAGTGAGGCAGCAATGAAAAGTTGTAGAAAATATAGACCATAGTTTCTGTACTCATAATCGTGATCATGTTGGTCTATTGATCAAGGCAGAGAGCGTCCGTTTTGCAGTCGGTAGACCTGAGGTTCATTTCCCTTGTCGAGTCATAACAAATGACTTTAAAAAATGGTATTCACAGCTTCCTTGCTTGGCGCTCAGCACATAAGGGATAGTGTGGAGAACAAGCCGGCAAGCTTGCTTGTTGTGTCCTTGGGTAAGGCACTTAACGGGATGCCTCCGTCTTTATGTGGCAGACAAATGGTGGGCCAAGCAGTCTACCCGTCGTGGTGGCCCAGTGTGACGAAAGACATGCAAACCGAGCATGAGCTCCTACGCGTGAATGAATTGATCAAGACTGGTAGCATTCAAAAAGAAAGAATAATGTCTCAAACTATCATTCGTACTTTTTGAAGATGTTAGGGGCGGTGAGTGAAACATAGTCCAAAATGATGGCAGTACCTAAATGTTTGTTTTTTCTTATGTATCGTATGGTAAAGCGAATCCATGCTTTAATGGATAGTGATGTATGCTTCCATGACCAAATGTAACTCATAAATGATAATAAAGTTTTTTTGATAAATTTGCAGTTAGATAGAATTAATCCAGACGGGTGGCTGGATAAAATATTTACTTGACGTGACAAATTAAATCTTCAGTTGTCAGACCACCGCAGAAGAAATGGCTATCGGCCAAGCTTGTGGCGAAATTGGTTATTGTCAATAATGGCGGACAGTGGACACATCAATTATAGAATCGATGACATTACAAAGAACCTCACACACGAATTTTCCCTGGGGCCCCAAGATACCTAAACGCGGTCCTTGTCGATGGATAAAGAAATGATCTTAAGTGTAAAGCTATGCTTTATTTTCTTAAAAAGAAAAAGCTCGTCATTATTCTATTACAAAAAAACTCATTCTAATTCCACAGATAAAAAGCAGTCGACATGCGAATGGGAAGGGGATCTACCTTAATCCCAATGGCAGTAATCATAGTAATGGTTTGGTTATATTAGTAACAAAATCTTTGAAATACGAAAAAAGCAGCTACATGTGTAGATCAAGCAGGAAGAATACTGCAGATCGAAATTCAAATTAACGACAATGTTTATATCATCGGAAATGTTTAATATGCACACACTAAAGACGAAACAGCTTTTTTGGTGCTTTCTTTCCACAGTTATCAACCAGGCAATTTTTTTGACAAATCAAAAAATTTGTCAAAATTTTATAAGTACCTTACATACTCGTAGATTGACCGCACCTTTTTTACCAAAATTTTCTTCAAGAAGTAGAGATGCGACCTGTCTACTGTAAATTGGCATTTAAGCTCATGCATAACATAAAATGAAGACAAAGATTAGCATATCATAACTGGCAAAAGTGATGATGAGCTGAATGACTATTATGACATGGCCACTGATGACAATATCATATCTGATCAACAACTAAGAAGAATTTTTGACAGTGATGATGATGTTATAGTTGTCTAATTTCGAGTTACAGCAAAAATGTTTCAATATTTGTGAGCAAATTTTTCAAATAAAGGTAAATATTTTAAAATATTTGTTTTTATTAAAGGCAGTTTGGTTCCCAAGATTTTAGTGCGACCTATCTGCCAGTCAAACCCTAATACTCACCTTTTTTGCCTCAAACTAAAAGTGCGACCTATTTACTGTGTGAGAAGAGTGCCAGGGGTAACTGGGACCCTTGGGAAAGTCAAGAGCCATTTCGACCCTACCCAAACGGGGCCGGGGACCGCACCACCACCTTGAGGCAGCTGTTGATTGGTGCAGTGGTTCTTCCCTCATCTCAAGGCCTTACGCTGTTACTCTACCTCCTCATGGGGCTCCTTTAAGGAGTCCCTCTCTCTTCTGTATAAAGCTTTTATTCAGTTCCTTCTCACTTATGCTTCACCCGGATGGTTTCCTTTCTTGAGCGTTACCAACATCACCAAATTGAAACGCCTCCACCGAGCGGCTAGTTGCGCCATCACTGGCTGCCTCTCGTCTTCTCCTATCCCACTTCTTCTCCCCAAGGTTTCGCCACCTCCCCTACGACTCACTCTGATTCCTTTCGCTCTGACATCTTATGAGCGGGCCCTTCGTTTCTCAACCTCCTTTCCCATTTCAGGTTTGGCCAGACATGGAGTGAAACCAAGACTCTACAGATTGTCCTGGAGAGCTTTTGCGTCCACTCACCCGCTCATGCTTCTTTTCACTTCTCCTAGGGAGACTCTTCTTGCTTGCCCTCCCTTTCCTCCTTGGAATCTGCCTTCCTTCACTGTGGAGTCCACCCATCCCTCTCCATGCTCTCGCTCTGATCCTCCTCTCTCTTGCCACGGTGCTGCTCTCGCTCACTTCGACTCTCTCCAACATTACGATCTGGTGCTTTGGACAGACGGCTGTGTTCCTTTTCCTTTTGGCAAAGGCGGCTCTGGCCTACTTGCCAACTGCTTTCTCTGTGTGGCACTGAGGCCACTCTTTCCTTTTCGGCAGGCCCTGTATGTTCAAGTTTTTCCGCTGAAGCCTGCGCCATTCTGCAAGCTCTTTGCTGGTCTCGGCAGCACCAACAAGTCTTTCACTTCTCTTCTCGTCTCCACCTATCTGACTCTCGTTCTGTCCTCACCACCCTGTCCTTCTTTTTGTTTTTTCTCAAAAACCACTCATCTCAGAAACGCTATCAAACGTTCTTTCAGGAGATATTAATACGCTGCTTTTTATAAAACCAACTTTACAACAATTAATGTTTATTTTACTATGCTATGATCAATTCTTTATTTAAGCACTTCAAGCCCTCTAAGAATTTTTTCTGCTCTTTTCCCCTTGCACGCATAAACTGAGTGTATGATGTCATAATATGTCTCGTACGATTAACACAAATGTTCGCTACCGCAGATCATAATATCAAGATGTTTTCAAAAATTCCAACCTTTTTGCAAAATTAGTTTATTAAAAACCAATTTGTGACCTCATTTCTCAACCGATTTTCAAACTTTTTTCAACCAATTTAAGCTTATTTCAAGGCAAATTCGTAGTGTATAATATGTACAATTAATATTAGTTTTTATACTGAAAAAACCGAGCTTTAAGACCTGTGGTGTAACTTTTTACTCCTCCCAAAAATGGTAAACTCAGTAAAAACAGGTGACTTTAATACAAGACCACTATAATAAAGTACCGTTCTAACAATTACTATCCTTTGAAAGCTTTGGAAATTTTCTTTCCAGCAATATGTGACTCCAATTACCTGAGGCTAAGAATTAGTTCATAATGGCTAATCAAAAATTGGTTGCCATACATGATGTTTCATTTTTAGTTGTGCAATTATCCTACTAGAGCTAACAAACTTGCAATAGTTAAACAACGTTAGTTCTTTGGTACATTTTGACTACTTTTCCTCCCAGGCGTGGTTCTTTTGCATTGTCTGTCGACGTTTTCAAAAGCATTCATCCCAAACTGAAATCTCCAAATGTTTACGAAATGTAGACTATTGGTTAAAAACACACAAAATTTTAGTGCCTGCAGCTCACAAAATTGCAATTTCTAGAAAAACTAAGTCCTTTAGTACATTTTGTGTGTTCTTTCTCGATAGCATGGATCTTCATCATCTTCGGCATTAACAATGAAATTTTCAAAAGACGCAAAGTCTACAAATTTTAATATGTAGTCCTCCAAGCAAAACACTTGGTAATCACCCAAGAAAAAGACGATGGGGTAAAAAAGGTCCTTTCTTATCGTTTGCAACAAAATGCAAGTGTCGAGCTACATATGATCTAAATGTTGAAGCAATTTCCTTTGCAATTGGGCAAAGCTGTCGCAGCAGTCAGCTGATTTGATGTTGTTAACCTCGACATTATTATTGGGGGCTCCCGCTACTGCTATAACTGAACTGTGAGTGCTTCATTTTGGGTTAGTTTGCTATTTGCATGGCAGCGTTTATGCCAGGGCCAAGAAACATTCACGCAGTCAGAGACGGTAGTTCATATTAATTTGTCTACAGTGACAGAGAACTGGTAAATAGCAATCCTAATAATAATGGCTCAAAACGCATTGTGAGGTCATAATGCTAAATGACTTTGCAATGCTTGCCACCATTTAGAGCAAATAGCAGCAGGCAGCAAAATTATACACTACGGTATCATTTTGATAGCAAACATAAATGGTAAAGCCCATTGCTGATATTTGTAATTGCAAGGATAGGCCTATCGGTACAAAACACTAATCTTTATTTAAAAGTAGGAAGGTCTGGATTAGGGGCAAAGTTAAAGGAAGTAAAATTCCAAGTTTAAGAAAACATCAAAATTAAACAATAAAAGCATCAATCTATAACAGTGAATTAGGAGGGAATGTTTTTGTTTGAAAAGAGCTTAAAAGGCGCCTATTGCAATAGGTTGTATGACTTCAAGGAAAGGTAGGGGCCCCTTTCATGTTAAGGCCAAATTAAAGCAAACAGCGGAGGCAAAAATCTTAATGTCACAAATATTAATACGAAAGCGGGCCCACCAAATCGTCGTACATGCCTACTACCAAACAACTTATTTCTTTATTAGTCAAAGCGACCACCATTCGATGGACGCTATTAATTTTGCCAATGTTTCACCCCCTTACTTTTTAAAAAATTACAAATGATAGTTTGTGTCGTCGTTCTTTCTTTTTGAATGCTTCTAGTCTTAATTAATAGACCAACATGATTACTATTACATGTACAGGAACTATGGCTCATATTTAGTAAAACATTTCGTTGTTGCTGTCACAAACGTTTGTACAGTGAAGCTGGCGCAGCTGCGTTAATTGATACGTTTTAAATCGGCACGGGTGATAGTATGGCCTGCCGGGGTTTAATCGCACCATAGTTTGGAGAAACATGTTTTCTATTTTGCTTGAAAATAGCTTTATCGACCTACCGAAATCAAACCTGAAAATTAGGGTAAAGCAAGAACTTATTTATCTTCTATGAGCATACCTAAGCAAGGAAAAATAAATATGAATCATAATGCTTAGCCAGCAGGGATTTAAGAAAGTTTGAGGCGAAATCAAAATCAACAACGTCACTGTGTTAAATCGCACCACATGGAACATATCATTGGTATTTTGCTTCATAATAGCTTTATAGAGCTATCGGGATCAAACCAAACATTTTAGGAAAAGCAAGGACACTTTAAACTCCCCAGGGCACGCCAAGCAGGGAGAAAGAAACATGCTACATAATGTGAAGCCAGCGAGGACTTGAGAAAGTTTAAGGGGAAATCAAAAGAAAACAGCGTCACTGTGTCAAATCGCACCACACGAAAAAATTTTTGCCCTTTTGCCGTAGAATAGCTTAATATCAGAAATGTGTTTCCTTCTTCCAAACTGCGGGAAACGCAAGGCTCCCTTGGGTTCGTGTCGGCAATGAACAGAACACATAGCCCTAAGACAGAGCCAGGATCCTGAAATGAGATATTCTATTAGGAAAAGGAGCACAAAAAGTCGTGAACATCTTATGTGCAGAAAACGCATAAACATTTGGTAACTCTTCGCACAAAAACCTGATAGGTAAAGCCGGCTGAACCGACACTCTCAATCCCCAACTTACTGATGGGGTTTCTGCGGGTGATGCCGTCATATGTACTATAATGAAAGGATTTTTTCTTTTGTTGATATGCTGTCTGCTATGGTATTTATGTCTAGACTCTACATCATGTAATAAAATCCCAAGTTTAAGAAAAAAATCACCATAAAACCATAACCAGAACAATTTGTAAAACTGAATATAGAGAGAACAATAGCCGCTTTTGACGCTATGCCGGAAACATGACCAATAGCGCAGCCTAATTAGGAACTTAATACCACAAATATAAATAGGAAAGCGACAGCACCAATTGGCAAAATAGGCATACCATTAAATATTTTTTTTTAATTGTGAAAGCAATCATCATTTCGCCGCTACAATCAGTTTTAATTAGTCCCTGCTCCCTCACAAATATTACCGATAATTTGTGGCAAGATTCTTTGTGATCATTGCCAGTCATGATTAAGAGAATATGATGATCACAATTTCGTGTAGAAGAATTGTGAAAATGCATAAAATTCATTAACTTTTCGCTACTGCTCCCACAGGAGCCGGATGAGTGAAGCCGGCTAGTGATGATATTACAGCGCTCATTAAAATGTGACACTTAATTTTGACAGCTATAATCCAAAACGGTATATTACACTCCATATTTGGTGGAAAACTCTTTAATGGGTAATTAGGAGTGAAACTGTTACGCATTGCTCTTGAAAAAAAACCTTCAAGCAAGAGCAACCAGTACTAGAACTAGCATTTGAAGTTATGGAATCGAATTTAATATCTCATGATCCTGAACCAGGGGAGGAAATTTTAAATAATATATAAATGACAATAAAAATGACATCAAGAAGCTAATAGTAACCAATAGCCTACTAAAGGCACTGCTATTAGAAGTAAAGCCCGTCGGATGGAAACCGGGAAAAAAACCAAGTATTTTCGATATTTGTAAAAATGGCACGTAGGAAAAATTCATGAAATCGTTACGCAAGGCTCACGATGCATTGATAGATAGACCTGCCGAAAAGATATTGTCAAAGAATTTGTAACATTTCATGAATCCTTACATTACGAAATAAACAATGCGGTGAAAAAGATGTTTGTGATTAAATAAATACGCTATCGCAACCAAGTATAAACGAAGCAAAATCATGCTTATGTGAAAAATCTACAATTAAAAATGAATGCCAAAAACCGATTTTCAACTCGCAAATAATAAATCTCTAGGTATTGATGGCTTTTCTATTGAAATTTGTAAAACTTTTTCAAGTGAAATTTAGAGCTCAATCACGAAATGCTTTGATTTTTCCAAACTTGCCGACTAATTGCGTTATTCCCAATACGAAAGTGTAATAACGTTTTTCCTAAACCTGAAAAACAAACTAACTGCCTCCAATTACTAGCCGATATAATTGCTTAATGATGATTATAAGATAATATTGAAAGTAATTAATAACCGAATAGACCCTTTTTTCTTTAGTCTATCAAAAAAAACTAAACGGATTTATAAGAGGCAGAAAAATGTAGGCGACATTCGTTTACTAAGTGATATTGACTGCGCGAACCGCGAAAACACGCCAGGATCTATTATTATTTTATACGGTAGCCTACTGTATTTAAACTGTTTTTCCCTGCAGTTTACAAGAATTCAACGTCGAGAAAACTTTAGTATTTTCCTGATGTGCAAATGTGTTCCATTTATTTTGCTTGGTCTTCAATACCAGTGAACATATTTTCTTTGTTTCAACTTTGTTTTGTTTCTGCTTCTCACATTTCTATGTGAAACAATCGAGCAATACCATATTTTGCATGTTCAATCAACCAGTTACCTTTCGGTTCAAACCTCCTTCAGGCGGTTTTAATCTCCCTCACCGTGATTCAAATTACATCATATACGGGGTGATATCAGCCGCTTAAGCGTAATTTGATAAACTCGTATACTTTTAAAAGCTGCAGGACATCATTGCATATCCAAGTTTTTCATGTTGGCGCAATTTTTAAAGTTAACAAAAAAGTAATGTAAAAGCTATAAAAAAGTATAAAAAATGGTTTTAACTACCGGTACCTCACTTTCCCTACTGCCACGTACCCTCATGACCTAAATAACTTGAGCCAAAAAGTAGCTTCTAATTTGTTTCTCGGGGCAAAATCCAGGTGATTGAAAAACGATAAACTTAGGCTATTTACTAATTGACTGATAAAACTTTTAGACATCCACCTATAGTTCGCTTTGATTGATCGGTGGTTAAGCATAGAGAATTGCTTACTCTAGTTTTATCTCGATTGCTTTTAAGACTAGAATAATTGATTTTCGACTAGCCACTATGCAGAGATCCAATTTTTAAATTTGGTTTTGTTCCGTCAGCAAGGAAACCCGCGTACACCCAATGTCCCACAACTTGCGCCATTTTTCTTTTCTAATCCAATCTTCTCAACATCTCTACTTTCACCATTCTCCACATCATTTATGGTGGCCCTCGCCTTGACGACTTTAAAATCTAACGTCCTTCTCAGCAGATCGTCATTGTCCCTCCTCAGAACCTGCTCGTATTTATTTGCTTACGCTAGTCTAGAGTTCTTTGTTAATCCAATATATCCTTAAGTATTAAAAACATTCTCCAAAATCATATTGACTATGTATTCCTTTTACAAGTGAAATCACTAATTCCCAAAAGAACAAAAAATTTTCCCGAGGCTACCTCGCAACAAAGCTAAGTTTTAGTTCTTTTTAAATATTTAATTTATCCCATATTTATAATGTGTAAGCCCAATTTTTGTTTTGGTGGGAATCACATTCTGCGCAAAACATAATAGAGCTGCACTGGGGCCACATTACACAAAAGAAACTGATATAGCATATACTTCACAGACAAGCCTCACGAGGGTGTGAGAAAACGCCTTTAAAATATAAATAAGTTAATCCCTTCGAAAGCAGTATATATTGGTATGTACAAATGACTATCCAAGATTCTCTGCTAAAACGTGCACTACTTTAGTATTCACACTATTGTATAATGACGACGAATGGTACGGTATTGATGACTTTTTCTGACACAAAGCACATTCAAAGCGAAAGTTTAGCATTTGTATTTAAATATACCAAGATCGATAAAAGTAACAAAACTATTCAACAAAGTTCCATTTTCTTCACTCTATTCGTTTAGGAACTAAAAAGAAAAAAAACAAACAATTATTTGCCAAAAAATTAACTATAGAGGCGCTTTATCAGGATTTACGGTAGAGGGGTTAACCAAAAGTTGAACGTTTCTATTGTTGCAAAATTGTTAAATGTTTACAAAAATATTTTCGCCCTATAGTGAGGCTAATTGTCATGAATAAAACGGAGATGGGCTTCAAGTTTCTTACTCTTTATACAGCATAACGCGACCACCCACCAGATCTAAATCAAGCAGTGAGTCAGCGAAGTGACAGCGGTATTCAGACAAAGTAAAATGCATTTCAACGGAAAAATATTTGGGAGAAAGTTAAAAGGGGTCACGAGCTGTAACTAAATTGTGGTCACTAACCGCGGTTTAATTGCTGGTTTTTTTGTCGCACAAAAACAGGCTACTATACACCGCAAATAATATGAGAAATTATTTTGCTGAAACACTACTTTTTTTAGTTATCACAAGTCTCAGAGCTATTTTCACATCATAAAACCCACGGAACATCGCTGGTTGGAGGCCACTTAAACCTCATGTGTCATAAAAAGTGTTCAGAACGAGAAAGAGATCCAATGTTCTAAATCTGGTTTTGTCTCCGTTAACGGAAGTCGCCGAATAGACTTCACGTTCCTCGAAAGTTCAGACACAGCGTTGCGCCACTCTGTTCTATCGATGTCATCTTCCCTTTTTAATCCTATGCTTAATCTCATCTTCCACCTTCCCTCTCCACGTCATTTTCGGCTGCCGACGCCTTCTTCTTCTTCGACCTACTTCAAAAGACTACAGCTCTTCTTAATATGTCATGGCCATTCTTACTCAAAACATATCAATGCCATGGTAATCATTCGCTTTGGCTAGTCTGTCTAAAATTTTTTCCAAACTCAGATAATCCTCAAGTTCTCAGCTACTCTTCTTCTCATCTAATTTAGTAACACATATTGTTGTAATTTCTCTCCAGGCTCTTTCCAAAATCGCCATCTCAACTTCCCCAAGACACCACGTCTCACTTCTACACAACACCGCCGACCTTATATTTACACTAAATACATGTAGATCCTTTCATTGTCAACAAAAGCAGTCTTCCGTAAAGCAACCACCACAATTGCTCTAGGTGTCACCGCTTCTTCAGTTCTACCGCTGGCATTCAACGTGTTCACGAAGTAATAAAACTCTTTACTATATCCACCCGGTCACAAAATGATAGTTCTTCTTTTCCTTTGCAAATTGGTACCAACACGCTTGTTTGCCATTCATTTGGCATTTTTTCCCATCCAATACACGTCGGTAACGTTCCATCATCAAAATAATCCGTACTTCTCCATTAGCAGATATCATCTTTGCACATACTTTACGGGTACAAGCCTTTTCTGATTTCATGCTGTTGTTGCTGGTAACATTTCTTTCTGAAGACTTTTTCAATAAATTCCTCGACGATGTTACGTTCTGTCATGTGACTCCAATTATTGTCTTTATCGAAAACTTTCTACATGTTAATTTTTTTCTCGTTCTTTTTCACTAAAACCTTACTTTCCGTCGTTTATCCTAAAGCATCTTTCTCCTTCAACATCTTTTTGCATAAACTTTATTAGTTTAAAACTGTTCTTAAATTTTTCGTTCAATTTTGCTAATTGTTTTTCAGTTTCTTGCTGTTGTTGTTGTTGGTTGCCCAACCCCTGCGGAAGGATGGGGCATGGCGGAAGACCATGGAGCCCTAAACGCCGGGCAATTCCCCAGGGTCTGGACCAGGTCATACAGGGACAGAGAGTTGCCAAAGAGGGAGTGGCGCAAAGAGTCCGTAGCTGGACAGTGCAGAATGAGATGAGGAGTGTCTACAGGCGCTGCAGGAAGGATTCTCGATTCTGCCAATCCTAGAGAGATACGAACCTAACAGAAGGCTGTGTCCGTTGCAGTCAAGACCAGAGAGGACACAGCAAGCATGACGAGGGAGCACAAGTTCCTCGGTGGAAATTGAGGGAACCTGTGTGTCGAAGAATTTTGATGAGACAGTACAGACGGTACGCCTCCAGTATGAGAAAAGACAAGAGTGGATACGAGATATAAGAGGAGAGAGACTACAAGGGATTTTGGAGAGCGCAAGTAGCACTCCCCGTCTGGCCAGCTCGTCAGCCGCGTCGTTCCCCGGGAGAAACGAGTGTCCGGAAACCCATTGTAGTCAGATAGAACAGAAGGAGAGAGAAAAGAGTTCCTGCCAGATCTGCCACAGAGTTTGAGGCAAAAAGGAAAGGTGGAAGAGAGGACAGGGTGGTGAGGACAGAACGAGAGTCAGATAGGTGGAGACGAGAAGAGAAGTGAAAGACTTGTTGGTGCTGCCGAGACCAGCAAAGAGCTTGCAGAATGGCGCAGGCTTCAGCGGAAAAACTTGAACATACAGGGCCTGCCGAAAAGGAAAGAGTGGCCTCAGTGCCACACAGAGAAAGCAGTTGGCAAGTAGGCCAGAGCCGCCTTTGCCAAAAGGAAAAGGAACACAGCCGTCTGTCCAAAGCACCAGATCGTAATGTTGGAGAAAGTCGAGGTGGGTGAGAGCAGCACCTTGGCAAGAGAAAAGGGGATCAGAGCGAGAGCATGGAGAGGGAGGGGTGAACTCCACAGTGAAGGAAGGCAGATTCCAAGGAGGAAAGGGAGGGCAAGCAAGAAGAGTCTCCCTAGAACAAGTAGAAGGAAGCATGAGCGGGTGAGTGGACGCAAAAGCTCTCCAGGACGATCTGCTGAGTCTTGGTTTCACTCCAAGTCTGGCCAAACCTGAAATAGAAAAGGAGGTTGGGAGACGAAGAATCCGCTCATAAGGTAAAAGAATGAAATGAGTCAGAGTGACTCGTAGGGGAGGTAAAGAAGCCTCGGAAAGAAGAAGTGGGATAGGAGAGGACGAGAGGCAGCCGGTGATGGCGCGACTGGCCGCTCGATGAAGGCGTTCCAATTTGGTGATATTGGTACTGCTTAAAAAAGAAAACCATCCGGTGAAGCGTAAGCGAGAAGGAGCCGAAGAAAAGCTTTACACAAGAGAGAGAGGGACTCCTTAGAGGGGCCCCATGAGGAAACAGAGATACAGCCTAAGGCCTTGAGACGTGGAAAGAATTTGGCTTTCAGCGAAGATACATGTTTAGAAAAGGAAAGAGTTCGGTCGAAAGTGACCTCAAGAAAAGTTGGAGTGGAGTTGAAATGTAGGCGGTAGTCGAGTAGGAGGAGGTTGGGCTGAAGGTTAGCTTGGTGGGGATCCACTGAGAAGAAGGAGGCCTCACATTTGCTCGGATTGAGAGAAAGACACCAGTACTAAGACCAGTACTCCAATCGAAACAGAGCTCCTTGTGTGGTCTCCACTGCAGTGGGGACCGAGGGGGAGGAGGACCAAATGACCAGATCGTCAGCGTAAAGAGAGCAGCTGATGGAAGAAGGCAGAGAGGCCGGAAGATCATTAATGACGATAGAGAAAAGTACAGGGCCAAGAACGGATTCTTGCGGAACATCTCGACGGACTTGAAAGCAACAACTTTTGTGATTTTGATAGACCACACAAGCGCGCCTATCAGAAAGGAAAGATTGAGTCCAACGAGCAAAGCAAGGAGGGAGACCAGCCGAAATGAATTTGTGGAAAAGGGCGGGATGCCAAACAAAGTCAAAAGCTTTATAGAACTCAATAGTAGAGAGAATCGTCCCGAGAGCCCGGCCTGGGTTTGTTAAACCCATCCAAAATGGACTGAGAAAGGTACAGAATTTGATCTAGAGTAGACCGTCTGGCGGGAAGAGAGAATGGAATTAGATTCCAGAAAGAAGAGAAGACGGGATAGAATAATGCGTTCAAACAGCTTTGATACGCAGAAGGTGAGAGAGATAGGCCGGAAGGAAGCAGGAGAGTCGAGAGGCTTTCCCATCTTGTGGATGGGAATAATAGAAGATGTCTTCCACATGGAAGGAAAGGAATGCAAAGACCAGGAGAGATTGAAGATGTGAAGAAGAAAATCTATGCCAGAGCGAGGAAGATGCTTTAGCATGGAACAGGCAACTTGGTGTGGGCCAATGGCAGTGGACGACGAGAGGTTGGAGGCAGCCACAAGAAATTTAGCGGGAGAGAAAGGAGAGCAAAAAGACGAGTGAGACTCCGCAGGGCACGTGGCTCGGCGGAGCTCAGAGAGATAGCCTCTGGATCTGATACGCAGGGTCTTTGGCTGAGAAACGGAAAAGTGAGAGATCTCAGGTAAGCGGCATAGACCGAAGCCGATTTCCTGGGAGAAGAACAGTTGGGGAAGTTGGGAGAGGAGGAAGATGAGCCAGCGATAGAGCAAAGAAGAGCGTGCACAGATTTAGGGTTAGACCTAGGTGAAAGAGAAGAGCAAGTCGTCTGCCATGCCTCAGCTTTGGCCTTGGCGATGATTGACGAGGCGCGTCGAGAAGTGGAGATGTAAGCCTGGCAATCTTCATCACTTTTGTGAGCGGCAGCGAAAGCCTTGCATCTTTCACTAACTTCACTTTCCATCTCAGACGACCACCAGGCTTTAGGAGGGCGTTTGATGCGGCCGAAAGGAATGGAAGATTTGGCCGCATTCAGTGCCATAGAGGTAAAGAGAGCAGCAGCAGAGGAAAGAGACGAGTATTCCTCTGCAGAAGGACAGTGAGAGTCAAAGTGTGGGGCAAAGCCATCCCAGCGAGCTTTCTGAAAATTGAAGGAAAGGGGACGCTCGTTGGGGCGATAGACTGGTGAGAGAGGGACGAACAGAGGAATTGGTAAGTGGTCAGAACCCAGGTCCTGTAGCACCTATCAGGAACAAGAAAAAGCAAGAGTAGAAGGAGCAAAGGAGATGTCAGGAGAGGAGCGACTGCCAGAGGAGTAATGTAGAAGGGTGGGTGTGTCAGGGTCATTGAGGGGGAGGAGATCAGAAGAGATGACCCAGTCAAATACTTCCTCCCCACAGGGGTCGAAAGTAACTCTTGAGTCCCAGAGGGGGTGATGGCAATTGAAGTCCCCCAGAATGAAGAGATTTCTGGAGGAAAAAATGGAAGGAGAAAAGGAGTCGGTTCTGCCATCCTTTGGGGAGGAGCAAATAGGGGGGCTTACACATTAAGAAAAGAGAGCGAAGAGAAGTTGTTAAGGGAGATATTGACCCCTACATAATCAGAGTAGGGATCAAGCAAAGAAAGAGAAGAGTTAGAAAGTTCAGGAAAAAATAGGCCCTGCCTGACGAAAATGACAACGCCACCGCTAGCGTGCGTGGTATCAGAAGAGAGAATGCCAGACTGGGAGTGGGTGCAATCAAAACGCAGAGCAGAGAATCCAGAAATCCGGAAAGAGGAAGATGAGTTAAGATTGGATTCCTGGATGCACATAAGGACGACAGGATGGGACGAGAGATAGTAAAGTAGTTCAGTGCTCCTGGCTCGAAGACCTCCAGCATTCCATTAGAGAACCCTGAGAGAGTCGGGGGGAGAGGAGGCAGGAGGTGCAGAAGGGCAGCCAGGAGCAAGGAATTGTGGTGAAGAGGGCAGAGGGAGAAGATATAAAATGGGCAGATAGGGGATAAGAGGTTTGGAGACAAGGGTGGGGCGAGAGTGCAGCATTAGCAGAAGGGGGGCCAGATTGTACAGTGGAGGTATACATGTCGGAGGAGTCCGAGGAGGGAGTCACAGTGTTACGACAGGGGGGCAGCTCCAAGAGTGAGAGCTGCCAAGAGCTTTGAATTAGGAAAGGGAGAGTTGTGAGCACCTTAGATGGACCCATTAGAAGTGCAGCATTGCACTGACTTGCCCCGCCAGGTCACATTTCCAGTGCACACAGAGCAAGGAAAGATGGAGCCAGGGTTGGGATGGACGTTACCGCTCATCAAGAGAAGAAGAATGAGGAGACAAAGAAGGGCAAGAGAAGAGCAGGAGAAAAGAAAAAGCGGGCGACCGATTTTGAAGAAGCTGTGTGTTGCCTTTTTGCAGTCGTTCAGGGGGAAGCATAGCGAAAAAATGAAGGGGAGTGCCCGGGGTAACTGGGACCCTTGGGAAGGCCAACAGCCATTTTGACCCAACCCAAACGGGGTCGGTGACGGCACCACCACGTTGAGGCGGCTGTTGATAGGTCGAGGCGGCTGTTGATAGGTGCAGTTTAGTTTTTTTGCTCATAGAACTACCTTAACAACCATTATCTTAGTTCAATTTTTTATATTCTAATGCCTAGCCTTGTTTTCATCCAATCAATTCGGGCACATCTTTTTACCAACCACTTTTTTTTATTACTTTCTTCACCTCCTACTTCCACCATCACGTATGCCCATAATTCGTTCTGCCTCTCCTCTTTAAACATTTCATCACAAGCCTTTAAAATGCTCTCTTTAAAAGCACTTTATAGATAGGGCTCATCAACATTTATCAATGCTTAAAACTCTTCCTTAAAATTTTGCTCTAATACTTTTTTTCTTCTACTTTCAAACCCTCCTTTCGATAGTTTATCCGTTCTTTACTTTTATCTTCAACTATTCTTTTGATTTTATTTATCATAATACTTTTGTATGTACTAACGTACAATAATTTTCCGGTTGGGTGAATCAGAAATCTAAAGAAATGAAAATGAAGAGTTTTGAGAAAGACAGCTTCAATGCTTTTAAACAAAGCACTAATCTGCAACGTTGCGGAGATTTCAGGCAATTTTGATGGTTGTGTCTTAGGCAAAGATACTTTTCAGCAACTTATACTGTAAGTTGCAATATTTGTCGTTTATAGTAAGTGCTGTACGCTAGTAGTAGAAATTGTTAACATTCAGCTATATGATACGTTTTCCAGAAACCAAAGGTATGCAAACTGTGGCTTGTGAAATGACTTTGTTTGGCCCACAGAAGGATGCGACTCGTAGCCCATGTTGACAGATTGATGACCAAAGCCACAAAAGGTCTTCAATTTAAAATCTCTGCCCTTTGAAGGTCGATCTGCAACATAAACAACAAAGGTCTTCCAAAGCATACACGCCTTTGCCTGCGGTATCATACAGCTGAATGAAATTGGCTCGCAAGTACAAAAGCATACCCTGCCGTAAACAATGAATTAAAATAAAATTTTATTCTACCCATATTCCAAGAAATGCTAAAAGCTTACTTGGATAAACTAGCATTGTCCTGCAGTTGTAGTCAGCCCAAGCTATTTTCTTATTTCGAAAGTCTTCATTGAGAAAAGCAATGCAAATGCCAATAGGAACTGTAATTGAAAAGAACAAAAGAGTGTGTAACAATAGATTGCGGTAACAATAGAATGCTGGCATGAATAACTATAACCTATGCTGTGAGCAGTTTTTCAATCAACCTGTCTAGCGACATGCCTAGATTTATGGCACTAATCACAAATTATTGAATCAGCTATTGCTCTATCCAGAGTAGATCTAATCTTCTAATGCTGGTAAATCAATGCCTAAAATATTTATGCCTAACAGCTGATGCCAAAAAAATTATAATACAAACAGAAGAGCATTTCAGTCTAGACCACATTAAAGAATTTTAGGCTTTTGCGCTGCTGGACAAAAACTTCAGCAAGAGTTTATAAGGACACAGCATGAAGGAATATCTTGACACTATTTGAGAGCAAATGAATATACGTCCTACTTCTTAACTTTGACCTGGTTCCCAGGCCTCCGTAATTTTCAAGTAAGCCCCAATCCTAAACATGGGGGTTTACCAACCACAACAACTGCTAAACACGAAGCCGAGCTTAAAGCGGTTGAGAGTTTTGTGATTTTCTAACAAATCCTATTAAGTGCTTACAGCGGGGTGACTTCCTCCTAGTATTTGCAGCGTATATCTCCCTTCAAAACCCTCACAAAGTTTCAGAAACTCTGATTACAGCAGTAACTAAGAGTCCGAGCATCATAAAGCAAACAAAAAATTTTAGCACAAACTCTATCTCAATTTCCACACTAATCAACAGTCTAATTAATCAGCATTGATACTTTCAGCAAAAAATACTAGTTTAACTTTCAAGCCCCCCACTTTCTAAGAATCGGCTTGTGGGTTGAAGCACGGTCTACTGCACTATCACCACATAATTATACACTTAAACCTCGACATGACTTAGTTGTCGCATCTTTGGGAAAAAGTTTAAGCTTAATCCCTTTAAGCTACTAGTAAGGCACTGTAGCTAAAGTACTAGAAGAAACAGAACAGAACAAATCGCAAAAATAAATCTAAACTAAATTAAATACAGTAGCTAATTTAGTTTAGCCTTAGTTACTACTTTTTCAACTGATGAAGCTATTGGTTTAAAAGCGAAATGTTTAAATTAAAGGAACACAAGTTGTTTCATGGATTAGAAACAAAAGACTTTTCCCAAGCAATATGGATGATAAAAATATTTTTGCCCCATAAATCAATTATTCCATTAGGGCAAAATATGGATTTTGCACATGATTCAAAATTTAAATAACACAACTTACTTATAACACACATGCTAAAAGCAATAATTTTCTCTCCATCGGTGTACATATACTGTTTGAAAAACTTCCAAAGTTCTGTATCAAAAAATTATTGCTGAGAACATTAACGGCATTAAACAAAAACTTTTTAAAAGAATGTATAATTCTTTTATATGTGTAAGGTTTTTGACGCAAATCTCTGCAAAGAGTTTACAATTTTTCACAAGTTTGGGAGTGTAAAGCAGTGGTGATATGGGAGATATAGTCAAGTGGTTTGTGAAAATACACATGCTGTGTAGTTTTACATGTGTTTCTTGCCACAGAAGGTGACTATAATCCAACTGCATACCAAGCTCCTGTTTAAGTGGTGCAAACTTTTATGAACTGATAAAGAGTAATTCGACTGTGCACTGCCCCAATTTTTCTCCCAGAAAACTTAAGCACATTGGTCAATTTTCAAAAACAGATAGCCTGGGGGAAAATGCAGCTAGTTATTCGAATGATCCCCTCTGCCTAAGACGTGAAGGTAGACCTTTATGCATCCTGTGCGACTCCAAATGCATTACGAGTAAAGATTATATGACTTCACATTGCTATACCCTTAACGAATTGCACTCTGTCTATTTTTCGCCTTAGAGCCTAGCATGATGAGTTATCCCAATGAGAGCAAAATTTATTCTCAACTCAACCAATTGCTTAAAGTTAATGGAAAGCATAATCACCTCCAACACAAAAAAATGGCAATCTTTCAGAGTAATCAATCTAATATATAATGCGCGATTCTGTATGTACGTGTGTGCGTACGATTGCTTTAACTTCTCCGAAACAACTGGACGTACAAACATCAAACTTACCGCGATTGATCACCATCTTGAGGTGAATGTCATACTCAATGATGATTTTAAAAAATTTTTATTTCTTGACACAGCAAAACCGTTTTGTGCTCAAACGAAAGCAAGCACCCAATCTATCACTTTACAATAAATTTCATCATTTTGGGATCTAAGATGACGTCACAATCAACGCTTGACTGCACAATTTGCTAGCAGTATTTTCTCAAAACTACTGGTCGTAGAAACTAGATGAAACGCGTTTTCAGAACATATCATTGAGGTGCTTGCTTTATAAAACCAACTCTACAACAATTTAAGCACATTTGATAACGCAATAAGCAATTCTTTATTCAAGCATTTTAATCATGCTTCTTCTCTTTTTCTCTCACATGCTTGCAACTCGCTCTATGATATTATAATGCTCTCTGGTATTATTAACATAGTCTTTCGCCAAGAGAGATTATAATGTGAAGATTTTTTCAAAAATTCCAACATTTTTACCAAATAAATTTACTTAAAAACTGATTCGTGACCTAATTTCTCAAACGATTTTCGAAATTTTTTTCAACAAATTGAAGGCTATTTTAAGGCAATTTCGATAATGTATGACAAGTATCTTTAATATTTGTTTTTATACTAAAAAACTGAACTTTATCACCTCTAGTGTAACTTTTTACCCCTCCCAAAAAGTGATAAGCTGAGTAAACATAGATAAATTTAATACAAAAAAGCAATAGTAACGTGCTAACAATTACTGTCAGTTGAAAGCTTAGAAAATTTGCTTTCCAGCAAAACGTGACTCTATTTTGCTAGCGCTAAGGATTAGTTTATAATGGTTGATCAAATATTGGTTGCCATAAATCATGTTCTATTTTTAGTGGAGCAATTATTCTTTAGACAGGGTTTCTCAACCGGGGGTAAATTCTGTCAGCAAAAAATTTACACTCTTTTACCCACTACAATAGGCATTTGTAGAAGTGAAAATATAAAAAATTTGGGGGCCAAATTTTACTTTTGAAATTTGCCGAGGGGTAAATGAGAGAATAAAGGTTAAGAACCCCTGCTTTAGACAAAGTGTATTCTTTGGCACATTTTAACTATTTTTCCTCACAAGCATGGTTTTTCGGAATTTTCTGTCTGCATTTTCAAAAACATTCATCAAAAAATAAAGTCTCCAAACGTTATCAAATGTAGCTTAGTGACCAAAAACACACATAAATTTGGTGCCTGCATTTCACAATATTGCAATTTTTACAACAACTAAGTAATTAGGTACATATGGTTTGTTCTTTCTCGGTTGCATGGTTCCTTGGCATTATTCATCAAAATATTCAACAAGGTTTTTCTAAAAAGGAAGTCTCTAAAAATTTTAAAATTTAGCCAACTCTTAGCAAAAAACTAGGTGATACCCAAGAAAAAAAGAAAAGGGAATAAAGGATGGTCATGTTTCATTTTTTGTAATAAAATAATAGTGTCAAGTTACATATCATCTAAATGTTGAAGCATATTCTTTAGCAAATGGGTGAGGCTGGCACAGCCAACTGATTTGATATTCTTAGCCTTGACATTACAAATGGAGGTCCTGCTATTGTAATAACTTAACCGAGTGCTTCATTCATGTTAGTTTGCTTTTTGCATGGCTGCGTTTATGCCACAACCAAGCAACATTCGTGCAGTCAGAGGCATTACCTTATACAAATTTGCCCACAGTAACAAAAATGTCATAAGCAGCAGTCTTAATAATTATAATCATTGATTATAATCAATGGCTTCATCCTGAAAAGACATACGAATTACCATGACGCCTTTCCAAAGCTTTAATATGCTTTCAAAAACTTACTGAATTGAACGAGTAAAATTGCTCAGGTAAAACAGGGCAAATAATACGTTGCCAGCATGTGAAAAGCTTGGGACACATGTAGTGGCTATGCACACTCGCCCATGTTTTTTCAATTGATTGCTTTAAAACAACACGCTAATTTTTTCTAGTGATTTCATAACATCTTACGCTGTATCAAGGTGCAACATGCAATTATTCATTTAAGTATTTTTAAAGCACGTTTTTATCTTATCTTGATTTTTTTTACAATAATCTTAAAGAACATCACAATGCATGCCACTATATAGTGAGAACAGCAGCAGCCAGAAAAATTATCCACTATCATTTTGATGGCAAACATAAACATTACTGATATTTGTAATTGATAGGTTCTTTGTATTGATACAAAACACTGATCTTTATTTAAAAATAGGGAGGTCTGGATTAGAAGCAACTTCAATGTAATAAAATCCCAAGTTTAAGATGAAATCAAAATGAAACAATAGCATCAATTTGAAAAACTGGATTTAGAGAAAACGTTTTGGTTTGAAAAGAGCTCAATAGGCGACTATTGGAATAGGTTAAATCACTTTGGGGAGAGGTATAGCCTCTATTCATGCCATAGTCAAATTAAAGCAAACAGTGCAGCCAAAGAGCATAATGTCATAAATGTAAATAGGGAAGGGGGCCCACCAAATTGTCAAACAGGCTTAACACCAAATAGCTCATTTCTTTAATTGTCAAAACAACCATCATTTGGGCACTGCCATCATTTTTTACTACATTTCACTCACCACCCCCAACAGCTTTAGAAGTGTACCAGTGTGAAATCACACCAGATGAAAGATATTTTTGCACCTTTGCTTCAAAATAGCTTAATATCAGAAATGTGTTCCCTACTTTTAAACTAAGGGAAATCCTAAATCCTTAGGTTCACGTAAGTAATGAACAGACCACATAGACCTAAAGCGTAGCTAGGGTCTTGAAACCAGATATTCTATTAAGAAAAGGTGCACACCACGTCCTGAAAAACTTGTGTACATAAAAATCATCAACTTATCGTCACTGTTCAGTCCAGTGCTCAATGGGTGAAGTCAGCTTTGCAGGCGATGCTGATATATACCACAAAGCAAGGATATTTTCTCTTGCTAATATGCTGCCTGTTATGTAATCTATGTTTGTACTATAAAGCAGAGAAATAAAATCAAAAGTTTAACAAAAAATCATACTAAAACCACACTCCCCACTATTTACAAAACTGAATTTAGAGAAAATATTTTGTTTGAAAGTAACTTGGCTTGATAGGTGTCTACTAGAATATGGTGATTGACTTTGGGAAAGTCATTCCAATTTTGTTGCTATGCTGGAAACAAAGCACATAGTGCAGCCAATCAACTTAATACCACAAATATAAATGGGAAAGCGGCCACATCAAATTGCAAAATAGGCTTAGCATTAGTTTTATTTCTGTAATTGTGAAAACAACAAGCATTTGGCCACCATCATCATTTTTGATTAAGTTTCAATCCCTCTCCTCTCATACTTTTTAAAAGTTTTAATGGTAGTTTTTGGCAAGATTCTTTTGTTTGTGAGTATCACCAGTCTTGATAAAGAGATTAAGATTATCACTACTAAGTGTGCAAGAATTATGGCTTAGCATAATAAAACACAATTTTATGGTTTTTGCTCACACAAGTGCATGATGAGTAAAGCTGAGGCAGCCAGCCAAACCAATGTTTTAAATCCAGTTTACTCATGGGAAGCCCTGCTGGACAACGTCAGTTGAGTCGGCTAATATAATACAAAAAGCGTAATTCTGTCTGTGCATCTGCTTTAACTTCTCTGAAAGATTAAACTTGGCGTGATTGATCATCTCCTTGGGGTGAGTATTATAAGGGGGTTGATGACATCACAATGATGTCACAGTTAATAGAATTTGTTTTTAATTTGCATTTCTTTACCGAGAAAAACGGTTTTTTCCTCAAATCAAAGCCAGCCCCAACATATAAGCTTCCAAAAATTTCATTATACTGGGGTTTAAAATGATATATCAGCTAACGTTTAATTGCACAATTTGTTCTCTGTATTTTCTCAAAAAAGTACTGATTGTAAAAACACCATCAAAAGCTTTTTCAAAAGATATTAACCAGGTTCTTTTGATAAAAAAATTAACAAAGCATTTTGACACTGCAACAACAGATTGTGTTTTTAAGCATTCTAAAGCATGCTTCTTGGCTTTTATCTTGCACGCTTCAAACTAACTCTATGATGTTTTGATTTGTCTGGAACAATTCGAGTGAGCAAAGCAGCAGGCAACCAGCTATGTGCATAGTTTTGATTCACTGTTATTTCAATAACAAAGAGCTTACATGCTCATTCTTAGAGGAGAATGATACATTACAGTAACAGCATAGCGATTGGCCAAAACTTCTGGCTTTTCAGTAAAGTAACAGCAACTTGCAATACTTTTGTGCAGGCTTGTTGTAAACCTGATGAATCTTAACCTCCACCAATGACATGCAGCAAAGTTTAACAAATTGACAATTTATTATGTGAAATCTTCTCTTAGGAATCACAAAAATTATTCGATTTGCTCAACAACCTGGTCGATAAATTATACTTTTAAACCATAACCTAACCTATAGTAATAACTCAATGTTAAGTGCTTGACTTTAGATTACACTGGCTCTTCAACTTACAAACATCCGAGTTGCAAACATTCAAAAATAAAAACACAAGTCAACTAGTCTATATTTATTTTATAAATTTATTTATTGAATATTTTACAGAGACTTTTTTATGCGTTATCATGGCTGATAAATCGAGTGCTAGTGCTAGTGGCAAAAAGTGTAAGGCAAGTGATGATAGTGCTAGTGGCAGGAAACGTCAAGCAATTTTAATGAAAATAAAGGTGACCATTATAAGTTGGATATTGGTGAAAAGATGGCTAATGATGCATGTGCCTATGGCATGAATTGGTTGACCATAAAAATAATTTACAAGGATCATATTGTAGAGCATGTGAAGAGTTCTGTATAATGGCATCTGCTATCATATCAAAGAATTACCATTCACAATATATGTTAAAGGAAATTACCATTCAATGCACTTACGAACAATTCAGCTTACAAATGACTATTCAGAACCAATTGTGTTTTAATTTAGGGAGCCATTGTAATCGGCACTTCCTCAAGCTGCAATTATGCCAAGATCGAGCCATATGTGCTACGCCAGAAATTTTAGCTCATGCAAAATGGCATGCAAAGTCGTGAGTAATATGCCAAATATTCAATACCGTATATATTTGCTAATAGGTCCCACCCCTAGTTTATGACTGTCAAGGAGGGTAATTGTGATTGACCCATGCATAGGTTGCACCTCTAGTTTGTGCTTGTCAAAGTGAGTATTTGTAGTAAATAGTCTATAAATCATACTGTATTATGGTGAGTTACACGACTCATTCTTACAAAAAACTATCAAATATTCAGTTTTTTTTTTCAAAAATTTATTTACAAATATCATGTTATGAGATTGCAGAATTTTTTTGGTGTCATAAGTGAAAGGAGTGAAGAGAAGAACAGTGATGAATACATTTGATGTTTGCATGCAACAGGTTGAAGTATGCCAACTAGCGGTAATAACCTATTAATTTCAAATTAATTAGATCAGCAAGACTGAATTGGATCTTTTTGCAAACTGGATTTGATTTGGACTGATTTTAGGGATATCCCTTGATAAGAGTACTGGTGTTTGTATTTATGTCCAGTGCATAGGTCGCACCTAAAATTTTGGCTCAATTTTTTGGGTAAAAAAGTGCGACCTATAGGCAAGTATATACGGTAGTCTTTTTTGCAAATTACATACAAATTACCTTGGCACTCCCCTAACTCACAGCTTCACAGTTATGCTTAAACACAAGTGGGAAAATCAATAAATAACAGTTTGTAAAGTTATTGGCTCCTTCAATAGCAAGCAAGTCCACTCCCTAAGTACATGCTGTCAACAGCGTTCCCTTTAAATGTAAAAAAAAGTGAAAATTTGTGAAATTGTGTCTGGCGGATTAGCCGTTAAAATTCAACAGTGCATAAAAAAAGTCCAGCAGTTTTTGGTAATTTTTTAGTTCGAATTTTTGCAATTTTGCAACCAAAATCTTCAACCAACTTGTTTAATGCATTGGAGACACAGAAAGGAAATCCAAGATAGTATATACACTTTTCTAGAGCACTGCAACATTTTATGCAAGCATCACATAATTGTGACACAACAGCTAGTGACGGCGACTTAAAATATTGTCCATGCCATTATCACACTTTTGTATTACAAATTATCTCTCAAGCAATTAACCTAAAGTAAGATCAAGTTTTCTTCTTGACTTTTTCCCAGCTGATTTCAATCGTAGCTAAAGAGCAGTAACAGCAAGCAGCTTTTAAACTTCAGTTTCAACACAAGACAACATTTTCTAAGAGAAGTTTGAAAGACTGGTTAAATTCTATATGTTTTCTTTACGTTTCAATGCTAACTTCAATTGTGCTTGTTAAGATAAAAAAGTACATAGCTCTCGGTTTCAGTTTAGCACAAAAAAACAAATTTTTTGAGGAAATGGTTTAGTTTTTGTACGTTACAAAAAAATAGCCTCTTTCCACTTGCCATTTATAAACACAAAAATAAATATGACTTCTAAACAATTTTAGTGTATATGTGCTGCAACAGCTTATCGATCATGATTGAAATAAGCCTTAAAACATGAAGAAAAAAATGTAATATGTAGTTTCAATCTTTTTAAAAACACTTTACGTTAAAATCCAGCCTTTTTTATTTTAATTGCTTGAAAGGTTATTTGTAATATCGTAAAATTTGCCTAAGACGTTATGAGAATCAAAAAAAATTGCCATTTACAATTGACCATTCCAAAATTGTCTTTTGATTCAACATTATGCGTACTATCCAATCTGGTTTACCAGTGTAAAGCAAAATTGCTAAATAGTCAAAACTAACAGAAACTAGTGCAATGCATAGAAAAAACTTTTGCAAAAGTGTAGTTGTGCACGCATGGCTATTGCAGTCTTTTACGTCTACCCTGTACATAGTGACGCCAGGTAAAGTAGTCTGAGTTCTCCAAAAATTTTTTCTGGGGAGTGCAGTCCCCTTGCATACACAGTAAAACTAGGTGGTTTTTAAATGAATAGACCTTAGTATTTTTTACAGTTAGCCCTGTAGTTTTATGTGTAGTTACAAATATTAACATTTCAATTTTTTTACTAGACTTAAAAGCTGTGTTTACCAAACTCGTGAATATTTTTGGCCACAAATTTCTCTTTTTCCTTTGGTCAATTTTCAAATACTTTTCACAAAGATAAAATTTTATCTAACAAATATTTGAAACCTATTTTCATGGATTTGGTAAATGGTTTATTAAAACTTAATAAGAACGAAAAAGATATTTTGCTAGCTATGTTATCTCGACTCTCAATGAGAGTTCTGCAAACAAGCTTCAGAAGTGCCTCAAACTTGCCTTTACTTTTGCCAAAATACTTAGCCAATTAACAATGATTTGTCATTTTTTTGCATCTGGGACAAAACTTCCTTAAATTCAACCATTTGTTTTCCTGCGTGGTTTGTGAAATTAGTTGTCATGACTCATGGTAAAATTTGTTGTCGCTCATCAATAACATTGCTTTCTGAGATATACTTTACAAAAAATGCAAGATGCACATTCTACTACCACTACATCATACAAAAATCTTAGTTTTCTTTTCAAGTTGCATGGCTTTGACCATCGATTGCTTTCTGATTTGAGATTAAAAGTTTACTTGCAATTGCAAAACTCTGGTTTTTTAATTGATTACGATAGAAAATGTAATTTCTTTGATTATTTACCATAATCAAGCAACAATTAAAGTTTGCGAGTGATTTTCGTTCTGGTGTCACAATCACGGTAAATCTATGTAACATCCCACTATTTCTTGAAAGTCTTATTTCTCATGGTCATGTCGGGCGTTGGCAAAGGATTACTTTTATTTACGTGCATTGTTAACCTGCCATTCCAAAATGCTGACAAATCACTGTGGCTAAGGCTGTAGAGTTTGAGAGACCAAATTTAACCAAAATTTACTTATTACGGTAAAGAGAAATACCCAGATAATTGACCACTGCCGCCGTCACTGCCTTACAATAGCCAATAGGCTACCTGTTTGAGAACATTTTGGGGCTGACATAATCACACTAATTATTACATCACCAAAGCGCATTGTCAGTTTTGCCTGTCCTTCCCCTGCAAATTTTTAAAACTTGGCTCTTACGCCCGTGGCATTGTTGCTTGAACTTTTTTCAGGTCTTTGACATGCAGTTAACTTGAATTCATGCTGCAAAAAGACATAGCAGAGTAAACAAGATGCAACTCGCTACCTGGCATCTTGATAGGATTAAAAAATAAAAAGATCATTTGGGATAAATGATCACCTAGATCAGTGGACCATGTTCTTCACTGGGCTAGTACTTTATTTAGCCTTCATATCAAGTAAAATTGGAAAACTTTTTCTTGACAACTTGGGTTTATTAATTGCTTGGACAACACCTTTGAAATGTACCTTGATAACTTCTTTGAGATCGCTCATAAAAATGAAAAAATATATAACTGGGGCACATGCTTCTGTGCATTTCCATATTGGGTCACATGTCAAAAGCAGTTAAAAAGCACAAAACTAGATAACATGTCGAAATAAAACAAAATACGTCTAAGGGAAAAAGAAAAGGTGCTGTTATATGCAAACCAACGCTATGGGTAAACTTTACGGTATGCAACGTTAGCTTAGCGTATACACTGAATAAATAGCAGTAGGCTACAGCATATATCTGTTTGTATAACTTCAAAATATGTTGCTAAAGCTGGTACAACGGCTTGTTCAGCAATGTCTGCCAAAATTTGGTCTGGCAGTTTTTGTACATTTACTAGCAATTTTGCTCTTGTGCAGGCAGTTACACACTCATTAAAATCTTAGATGGAACACTGGCTGTCAACAAGGCACATAAGACATTCAAAAACTGAGGAAAAACATAGCAGCTACATGCAACTTCATGTTTTCTATTCACTTCCTTGGTAATACATGAAACTTTTGATTTTAAAACAAGAATTGCCTTTGCAAAAAATAACTTTACTTGTTATTACTGTTTCCACAACTATATATTGAGTAAAGCCAACTTAATTGATATTCTTAACATCGACATTACTGATGCAATGGTAAAAACTTAACTGTGGGTGCTTAACTTTGGGTTAGTTTAAACTTTCCTGGCTGCGTTTGCACTAAAACCAAACAATATGCATGCAGCCACAGGTTGTAAGTCAAACAATTATGAGAAGCCACAAGTAGTGGTCCTAACATTTAATAGGGTATTCCTGAAAATATATATCAATCAAACTAGGAGTATAAAAATGGGATTTTTGTGCAATTGTTAGCAAAAAAATAAAGCCAAAATGCTGGTGAACATTTTATTAAAACGTTTTGCTTTTACATTAAAAGCATTATCAATTAAATAACGTTACCCAAGGCTAGGCTAAGACAAATTTTGTACTGAAAGCTAGCCACTGTACAATAAAATGTAGTAATGTTATCAGAATTATGACATCACAAAGTGATAAAACAAAATAACTGCAATTATATAAAAAGAAATTGCAAGGCTTAAGTTAGGCAGCACACTGCACAGGTATACTTTCTATACCTATTTTGTAGTAAACAAATAAATTGGTTGTGATGCTCTGACTAGGTTTATTTGTGGTTGAATTTAATACTTTTAGTTTAAAAGTGAAACGTTTTAATAAAATGTTTACCAGCATTTTGACTTTATTCATTTTACTAAGACATATCAAATCACTTTGCTGTCACTTCTTCCCTCACAACTTTTAAATTATGCTTCCATGCACTTCATAAAAATGAACAAATATAACATTTTTAAATCTGTGACTGTTTTATAAATTTGAAAGGAAGTCCAGTTCCTAAGTGTGCCTCTACTGAAAACTGGTCAAGCAACAGCTAGCCAGAGACATTACAATTTGAATATATGTCTTTATCTTATTGGCTATTCCCAGGTCTCCGTATAAATGTTAGCTCTTTTCAAGACCATGGGGTAACACTCATTGGCTTTTTAAAAATAAATTTCGTTTTTGAAAAGGGAGGCAAATTAAGTTTAAGTTTACTTAATCATATCATCAAGCAATCTTACAACATAAGTGAACATTATTTTGCAGGAGGGAAAAGCATAGCATTAAGGGATATAGATGTTTTAAAAGAGAGAGTCTTGCCAATTTCGGTCTCCAAACATAAATACCTTTTTCCATGGAGGCCAACGTTTTGAAAGTAAGAAATTCAACATTTGTGTCTAAACATACATATTCACTATTTTTCTTATAGATCAAGTTTTTGAATGTACAGTCAAAACCGTTGGGAACCTTTGCCTTTCCCTAATTGCCCAAGGCATAAATAAGACTTGGCAAGATTGATCATCTCCCTGTGGTGAGTGTCATAAAGAGGTTTTTGACATCATGATGATGCCACAATAAAAAAAAAATGTTTTAAAATTCACATCTCTTGATGGAGAAAAATGCCTTGTGCTTAAAAAAAGCCACCACCCAATCAACAAATTTCAGAAATTTCATTTTATTGTTGGTTGAGATGATGTCACTATTGACGATTAATTGTAAAAATTGTTTTTGTTATTTTCTCAAATAATATTGACCAAACAAATGTGGTTAAAACCTTTATCAAACGATGAAATAATAGGTGGTTTATAAATGATGCCAACTTTTGTCAAAAAGTATGAAGCGTTTTAAGAAAAATAACCGATTTATTAGTTTACCTCTTGCTTAATATTATACATAAATTATCTTTTTACCTTCATTTAGTGTTCGTTTTTGCAAAGAAAAAATTAATTCTAATGGTCTCAACCTTAAATATGAATTATAGGAGCTGGTGTTAGCCTGTTTAAGATATTACTTTTAATTAATTGATATTAAGGCATATAGGCTAACTGCAATCAGTTGAATAAAACATACCACTTCCACGACCGGTTTCGTTCCTATTAGAACTCGTCAGGTGGACTCAGGTATTGAACCGACGATCACATGAATTGCTTCATGCGGTTTATGCCACTCCGCCATCGGTCCTTTCAACTGATGCTGTTAATTTTAAGCTTATATATGGTGCACACACACTACAGTGAGCTTGATGCAATATATGCTTTTAATTCCCAGCCAAGCATATATTGCATCAAATTAAAAATTAAAAGCATATATTGCATCCACCTCACTGTAGTGAGCGTGCACCATATATAAGCTTAAAATTAACAGCATCAGTTGAAAGGACCGATGGCGGAGTGGCATTAAACCGCATGAAGCAATTCATGTGATTGTCGGTTCAATACCAGAGTCCACCTTGACGAGTTCTAATAGGAACAAAACCAGTCGTGGAAGTGGTACGTTTTATTCAACTGATTGCAGTTAGCCTATATGCCTTAATATCAATTAATTAAAAGTAAAACCTTAAATATGTTACACATGCAGTGGGACAGCTATGATTTAGCATCAAAAGGTTATTGGGTATTGTTAGTTCGATTGTCTTTTTACTGACTGACCAGCGTTGCTACTTGAATCAATATAAAGTTGATTGCATCGCTTTTATTTTGTGCTGTAGTTGGGATAACCCAATACACTTATTACTAGCAAGCAATTTCCTCAGAAGCATGCAAAATAACAAGCAACAGAAAGTTTAGGGCTACAGAAATCATTCATGCTGATAATTTTTTGTTTCTTTACTGTTTATTACTTTAATGAGAAGATTGTACCAAGTCATGAAATATGCATACCACCAAATAACCTATTTCTGTAATCGTAAAACAAAAGCCATTACAGCACCCATTCTCAATTTTGCATTTGTTCTTCTACACTTACTTGAAGGAACAAATAGAATATGTGAAATGATTAAGAGCTTCTAAGATTTTTCTTAATTCAAAGTACTTTTATTACAATCGATATTTGAGGTATAGGTGTGATGCCCCCATTAGTACAAACTCATCACCTATGTTCTTAAAGATGTAATTTGGTTGAAGCCAGCACAGCCAGCTGAACTGATGTTACTAAACCAACATAACTGAAAGGCAGCCCAGTTGGGTGTTGCCAGTGAAGCTGCCTAATCAAACAAATAAAACAATTTACAATAAATAAGACAACCTTGAGTAAACTAATAAAAGGTAGGCAATGAGCCACAATGAACAAAAAAACAGAGATGTAAAGAAAATGGTTCATTAGATGAATTATACCACAAATAGCAAGCATTATCAAAAATGAATTTGGGTCAACACAACATAATTTTATGTGAAAAGTGACCAAAACCAAACTTACCATGAGGCTGAGCATCTCCACCTTCAAATTTAGGTCTAAACCAATCTGCCATTCCTCTAGCTGTTGTTGAAGGCTTAAATCCTGTTAAAATACTTCAGAGTTAGACATTTGAAATTGGTCAATTCTAAAGACATACCTTATTAAACATGTGATATTTGATAGTTTCTGATTGGTCAATTTGAATAACAAGTAAAAAAACTTGCATCCCCAGTGTACACTCTCTTTCAGTGCACACACACCCAAATACATTCACATAGGGCCTATCCCTTCAAGTGTACACTACCTTTGTCTAAGTACCCTGCCAGTAAAAATTCAAACTTGTTGCCGTTGCATTTCAAAACAGGAGCACTATTCACTACACCACAGCATCACTGCCAAAATTCTCACAAATATGGTTATTTAAACACTCATAAACAGTGACAACAAAATAACCTTTTCCTAATTATTATAAACATCTTTACTACAAGCAATCTACTAAAAGGTAGGCCTAAAGCTATAAAATAAAACAGCTTTTTATAAGCAAAATTTGTCAAAAAACTAAAATCAAGAATTTGAGATATACAAGCATGTCATGAAGATGCACAGCAACTTTACAGCTAAACACGTCTTTTCAAAACATCTTAGTCCAGTTAAAATTACTTACTCCATCTGCGACACTGAGATAATAGCCTCAAAAACATCTTTTCAGTTAAGCAGAACAAACAAACAAATTTTTAGAACTATATCATTTACACTCTATATTTAACCATTTAGCTAAATATCAAAAAATTGGTAACATATTGTACACATGATCAATGAATACCTAGAGAGATTGCTAAATCAGTAAATATGCCAACCAAATCTTCTAATTAATTAATCTAATTACAGGCTCAGATTAAGAGGTGGTGGCTACAAGATTTGCTCTTAGTAGCATTGTGTAGCGTGGTATAACATAAAAGTCAGAGATAGCCAAAGAACACCACTTGGCATGTGTCCAAAACTCTAGGCAAATAACTGAAAATCAAAGACTTCTTAAATTTCTAATGTAGTTATTTTACACCGCACATAAGATCATTATTTTTGCCTAAGCGAAAAACTTCGTTCTTTTGGTCACAGATGCTTCCAAGTATTGAAGTATGTTGTTGCTTAAGCTTGCCAGTAATCTTGCCACAAAAAAACTTGGGTCTAGTATTTATTTAGGTTTAATGGAACGTGGTCGTGGTAAAAAGAACTAAGCCAAAATGCTGGCAAACAGCTTATCAAAACGTTTCGCTTTTACAATCAAAGCATTACCAGTTAACCAAATAGTTACTTTAGGCTAAGATAAGAATCTTCACTATTGTATTTGATTTAATTATACCCGAAAAGTGAGTTGGCAACACTAAAATATGTAAATCCAGATCCAGAAAAATAAGAAATTTCAGGGGAAGGAGGATGCTCAAATATGATATGACGTCTTCATGGTGGAGGAGGGTAACAGCAAAACCGTCATATTGGTGTCATATGGGGGAGAAGGGTATAAGAAATATCGTTGTATAACAAACTAGCAACTATAGAAAGAACTTTATTTTATTATTTTTTTTTTTATTTACCATATTTATCCTCCATTTACGAGAAAGCGATGCATCGCTATGTTTTGAACGGTAAGTCCGCACTCGCTTGGAAGTTGCCATTTCCGGGTCACCTATCTTCCACATAAAGGTGGGGCGTCCCGTTAAGTACCTTGCTCAAGGACACTACAAGCGAACTTGCCGGCTTGTTCTCCACAACCTCCCATAAATGCCGAGCGCCAAGCAGGGAAGCTGTAGATACCATTTTTTAAAGTCTTTTGGTATGACTCGACAAGGGGAATGAACCCCAGGTCCACCGACTGCGAAGCGGACGCTCTAACCACCACGCTATCGCGTCGGTTACAGTTCTCAATTATTTGATTGAAGAGGATTTTGAGGTGAATGCAAATGATTAAAATAATTGCTGGAGAATTTTTTGCATTTGCGGGATCACATAGAAAGAGAAGAGGTTTGCAAAAGATCATAATCCGTCACATGGTGGAGGGAAATTAAAAATTGGGTAAAAAAATTGTCACAAGGTTCGTGATCGACCCAAATATTGATTTAGCCTTCTAAATTTTAAAAATATGGAAATTCATACTAAAATAGACCTATGGAAATACTAAATCATAAAATTCATCTCAAATATAGAAATTCATACAAAATATGCTGTTAAAGAATGACGAAAATATTTATTCGAAATACGGAACCACTTACTGGTAACTACAGAAATACCAAAACCAAACAACTAAAGAAGGAGTCCAACTAAATAGTAGCTTACGTGTCCGCGATGTCCATGACTCTGCACCAATAAACAGCTGCCTCAACGTGGTGGTGTGGTCCCCGGCTCCGTTTGGAGTGAGCCAAAATGGCTGTTGGTGTTCCCGAGGGTCCCTGTTACTTTGGGCACTCCCTACATCTAATATTTTTCTCCTTGCTGCCCTCTAAACTGGAGGGGGAGGTCAGTGCAATGCTGCACCTGCTCTAAATGAGTCCATTTACCGTGCTCACTACTCTTTTCCTCCAAACAGTCAATGGTCTAGACAGCGTTCACTCCTGGAGCTGTCCTCCTTGCTGTGTCTCTGCTTTTTTTGGCGGTTTCTAACCTTTCAACACTGTAACTTCTTCTTCTTCAGAATCTCCAGCTTGTATATTTCCACTGTTCAATCCAGACCTTTTGGTTCCCTCCCCGCCAATGCAGTGCTCCAACACCACTCTAGTCTACAAACGTCCTACGTCCCTTCCGCCTCCTTCGTAACTCTTCTCTCTACACCTTTCCCATCCTCCTAAGTTTCTGGGGTTTGATCTTCTTCACCTCCAGCTCCTTCTTTCTCTCCAGCATTGCCCAGGGTTCTTCAATAAAGGGTTTTCGAGCTAGAAGCGCTAAGCTTTTCCACTTTATCTCACCTCATCTTGTTGATCTTAACTGTATCCAGAAAAACAATTCCAACTCGCCTTCCCCATTCCGGATCCATGAATATTTTGCTCTGCGATCTGATCGCACTCACTCATGGTCTAGCATTGTTTCTCCTGATGACCCGCACGCCAATAGTGGCTTAGTCATTTTCGTCAAACAGGGTCTACCCTATTCTGAACTTTCTACCACCTCTCTCTTTATCTCAATTCGCTTGATCCCTGCTCTGACAACGTAAAGGTCAACATCTCACTAAAAAACTCTTTCTCGCTCTTTTTCCTTAGCGTTTATGCTAGCCCTATTTGTTTTTCTTCGACAGATAGCAAACCGGCGCGATGGCGTAGTGATTAGAATCTACACTTAACAGTAGAGAGGCCTGGGGCTCATTTCCCAAGCCGAGTCATACCAAAAACTTCAAAAAATGGTGTTCACAGCTTTTCTGTCTGGCGCTCAGCACAAAAGGGGTAGTACGAAGAACAAGCCATTAAGCTAGCTTGTTGTATCCTTGGACAAGACATTTAACAGATTGCCTCTGTCTTTATGTGACAGACAGGTGGTGGGGCCAAGCAGTCTACCCGTTGTGGTCCAGTCTCAATGAAGACTAGCAAAAAGGGTTGATGAGAAGCTCATAATTTGAGATATTTCTTCAAAAATGAAAGATCTTGCCCATGTGCAGAAGACCGATAGCAGAATCGACTCCTTCTCCCCCTCCATTCTTCTCTCCTTTGGAATTTTTTCATTCTGGGATATTTCAATTGCCATTATCTCCTCTGGGATTAAAAAAATACTTCTGACCCCAATGGGGAAGAAATATTGAATTGGGTGATATCTTCGGATCTCCTTTCCCTAAATAACCCTGACACCCCTACCTTGTCCATCGCTCCTCTGGTAGTCGCTTCTCTTCTGACATCTCCTTTGGTTCTTCTTATTCTCTTACCCTTGCTTGCACTCGGGAGGTGCTTTAGAATTTGGGTTCTCATCACATCCTAATTTTACAAACCTTTCCCCTTTTTCCCCTCTTTCACGCCAACGGACAGCCTCTTTCCTGTAATTTTTAGAAAGCTCCTTTGAATGACTTTGCATTTTACTTTGACTCTCACTGTCCTTCTGCAGAGGAATACTCATCTCCTTCTCTTTGCTCTGCAGCTACTCTATTTACTTCTCTAGCATTAAATGCGGCCAAAATTTTCTGTTCCTTTCGGCCGCGTCATATACCAACCTCAAACACGGTGGTCTAATCAAGTGGAAGATGCGGTAAGCGAAAGATGTAACGCTTTTGCTCCCGCTCATAGAATTGATGAACATTGGCGAGCTTACATCTCTGCCTCTCAACATGCCACATCTGTCATCGCCAAAGGCAAGACTGAGACATGGCAAGTGACATGCTCGTCTCTCTTTCTGCTAAATCAATCTATTCTCTTTTCCGTTCTGTCGCTGGTTCTTTTTCATCATTTTCCTACTCTCCTAACTTTTTCAACTGTTCTCTCTGCCCCCTCGGGAGTTGGCATCGGTCTACGCCGACTACCTGAGATCTCCCTTTTCTGTCTCCCACTTGCGTAGCAGAGCCAGAGGTTACTTGTCTGAGCTCCGATTAGCCACGTGCTTTGAACAATCTCATTCCTCTTTTCGCTCTTCCACATCTTTTACTGAATTTCTCGCAGCTGTCACAATAGAGTGGAGTGAAAAAAATTTTTTTCAAATCAAAAACTAGGTTTATTAAAGTAGGTGGTTAGGTCTAAAAACACCTTCCAAAGTTGTTTTGGGGTTCAGCCACTTACACCCAGGTGGCTAAACGCCTCCAACAATTTTGTGCTTTCACAAATTTATAAAAATCTAGTTAGAAACTAGATTAGAAACTATTAAAAAAAACTAGAAAGTTGGTTTTGGGCTTAAAATGCTCAGAAGACCCAAGTTTATATCGGCTCTAATACAACTTTTTCTTCTAACTACATTACACAAGCCACAAATTGGCAAAAATGATGTTTTTGATGAAAATTGTTAAAAAATTATTTATTAAGAAATTGTTGTGAAATCCATGTTTTAACTACAGTCATTTCTTAGCTACTTGCACAAATAAAGAAATTTTCACTTAGCATTTTAATCTTGCAGTGTTTGAAGCAGGGATGTGGAAGCGGAAGCGGTGGAAGCGGTCCTTTTTCTGTGGAAGCGGAAGCGCGAAAAATCCACCGCTTCCGCTTCCACATAGGAGGGAAGAATGGAGAGAGAAAAAAAATTGGTTCTGCTATCTTTTGTAGAAGAAAAAATAGGTGGAGCATACACGTTAAGAAATGAGAGCAATGAGGAGTCGTTTAGAGAGATATTGACCTCTACATAATTAGAGTAGGGGCCAAGCAAAGAAAGAGAGGAGGTAGAAAGCTCAGAGAAGAATAACCTCTGCTTGACGAAAATGATGGCGCCGCCGCTAGTGCCTGCGACATCAGTAGAAAAAGTACCAGATTGGGAGTGAGTGCCATGGGATCGCAGAGCAGAGAATCCAGGGATCCGAAAAGAGGAAGATGAATTAAGGTTAGATTCGTGGATATAAATAAGGTCAACGGGATGAGACGAAATAAAGTGTAGTACATGTAGTTTAGTGCTCCTAGCTTGGAGACCCCCAGCATTCCATTGAAGAACCCTGAGGGAGTTTGGGAGGGGAAGAGAAAGCTGGGGGTAAAGAGAAACAGCCAGGAGCATGAGGCGGTGGTGAGGGTGCAGAGGGAGAAGATACAAAGTGGGCGGAAAAAGGATAAGAAGTTTGAAGGTGAGGGTGTGGTGCGAGTGCTGCATTAGCAGAAGGAAGCCAGAATGATCAGTGAAGGTATACCAGCTAAAGGAGTCCAAGGAGGAAGTCACAGTGCTGGTAGGTGTCGAATCTCAAAAAAAAGCAGGGAGGGCAGCTACAGAAGTGAGAGCTGCCAAGAGTTCTAAATCTAGAAGAGGGGAGTATTGAGCACTTTAAATGAACTTAATTAGAGCATGTGCAGCATTGCACTGATCTACCCCGCCAGGTCACATTTCCAGCGCACACTAAATAGGGAAAGACAGGGCAAGGGTTAGGATGAACGTTGCCGCTCATCAGGAGAAGGAGAAGAATGAGGAGACGAGCAAGAGAAACGCAGGAGTAGAGAGAAGACAGAACAATTTTAAAGAGGCTGCGAGCTACCCTTCTGCGGTCGTTCAAGGGGCTGCACGGCGAAAAAAATGGTTTGTTTGAGGGGAGTGCCCGGGGTAACTGGGACACTCGGGAAAGCCAACAGTCATTTTGACCCAACACAAACAGGATTGGAGACCGCACCACCACGTTGAGGCGGCTGTTGATTGGTGCAGTTCAATCTTGCTCGCTTTAAATGTACATACTATATATACGACAGAAATTTCGCACTTTACTATTCACAAAGATCTGAGTCAATACGTGTTTTGAGGACGGACAGGAGGTCCGTAATGATGATTAGAGTTAACGTTAACTTAAAGTCAGAGTTAGTTGAGGATAGAGAGGGAAAATCAACGCTATACGGTGTAATTTGTTGTTGTGACAACAGGTTATTGTCGAGCAGTGGCGGCTCGTGCCTATGGGCTGCAGCCCCCCCACGCGTTTTTGTGATCTGTTTTTTTCGAATTTTTGATAATGTTAATATTTCTCAAAATGTCATAGTACATACCTTATTAACCAATGCACCAGTTTATGTCGCTGAAAAGATTAATTTCCCTATATTGCTAGCACTAAACTAAGTGAACGTGCGAAACAGGGATTCCATGTGACATCATAATAATGGTGCGTAGGACGGGCTGCAGCTGCAGCGCCCGAGACTGTGATTTTGTAAAGCAATTTAGTTGCTTCATAAATGGTTTAAAGTTTTAGTTTCTGTGTGACATAGCAAATTTTTTCCCCTGCAAGTATTGTCAACAATACTAAGACAAATTTTTTGTATAACTGAATATTTCTAATTTTTGAACACCGCTCGTCAAGCTGCAAACGATAGCAGCAGGAAGGGCAAAATCAGTAGCGCCCAGACGCATGACGTACATGCGTTGCTTTCTCGGTCACTTGGTTCTTGTCACTTTTCTTACGACGTAACAATTCCCGCTAAGCTTGCTGATGTTGTACCTCTAAAGCAGGGCTGGTTGCTGTAATTAGTTAGATTGTTTGTAGGTAAGTTCAAATGTTGCTATACAGTTGTATCATTTAATGAATTAGGCAAATAAATTGGAAGTAAGAAAACTTGTCTAAAGGGGAGAAAGTTGTTTAACTTATTTTTTCTCTTCTACCGGTCAAAAAAGTTGTAAAATTTTCGCTTTGTCATTTGGATATCAGACTACCGCAACTACGTGGGGGAATATTGCTGCTGCATGCGACTAACCAAGAGTGGCTGAACTCTTACAACTCCCCTTAGATTTAACCCGCATAACCGGTAAAAACGAGGGATAGGGGGCGAGGCATCCTACCTTGTTTTCGAGTGGGGCAAAAGCATTGGTTTCATCAAGCCGCCAAAATTTATTTCGCGTAGTTTACAAAAATTTCATTTAAAGGCCACACGCCCGACTGCCCGCTTTATGACAGTCCCGGGCTACGTAGATTCTGACGACTTGGTTTGGAGGCGTCGATAGTTTGATTCCACCAGCGCCGCGGCTCGCACTTTTAGTGCTGGTCAATGTGTTGTTATGGTTCGTGATACCTCATCGCTCAACCCCGAAACCACAACTATTCATTGTTTAGTCACGCTTCGCATCCACCTGCAGTGCAGGGGGCAACGTTAATCTCTAATTCTAGGCGCACAACTCCCCCTCCGAGGGCGCTGCGCTGGGTGGAACGAATCCTTGTTGATGAGGCCAAAAGGCCAATATCTGAGTCCAGGGATAGTCCCGCCTATTTCGCTATACTAACTTTGTTCGGATCGTGACTCTTCGTAAAACTAATTTTTGCCCGGGGGTATGTTGCGTCGTGTCTGGTTCTTGTGGGCTTCGAACCCGGGTCTTTCGAGCTGCTTTTCCGTGCATGCCGAGACATGCTATCGTGTAATCACCTACTGCCATGAATGCCTTAAAAACCACATTTAGTATATAATGATTGGAAGGTTTTTCTATGCCTAATTAGCTTTTGTGTGATCAATTTCATGTAAGGATACCAGTTTTAGTTCATACTTGCTCGGTTAGCAGTAACGTCAAAGGGAATCCTAGTTCAAAAGTAAACGGTACCTACGTCTTGTGCTTTGTGTTGGATTGTTTGGGTTTGTTGCGTATACAGTCCAATGTTGGATATCGGGCTAGCCAGGAGCCACGAAAAGTGTCTTACATTGGCAAGAGGCCTGGTGGTGATAATGCATCTTCATTACCCGTATTTTAGGGATGGTTCCGCCATTTTGCTATGCTAATGTTGTTTTAATCGTGACTCTTTGTAAAAACTAAAAAATATATATACATATATTGCTGATGTCCAAGGATGCTGAAAGAAATTTTGCAAGTCGTCGAATTAACCGGTTATAAGTTCAAGTGCGATAAATTCGTACGACTTGCACTTGTTCATGTGCTTCACTCTTTAGGCTAGTCCTTAGCTTAATGATATGTGCGAGACTTTGTATTTGTTCTATTTTCTTTGTAGATTACAAAATATTAAAACAAATTAGAATTACTACTCTGTACACTAAATTAGCCTACCGCAATCTGTAATATTCAGCCAAAGCAATGCCTGATTGAATACAATTATACGACTAAAACAGCGCAGAGTTTCGGAAAATTTGCACATTTATAGCTAAACAACGGCAAATAAACTGCCTACAAAGAGTGCAAAAAAATTTAAAAATGACTTGCAGCCCCACCAGCAAATTCAATCACGAGCCGCCACTGTTGTCGAGAGCTGTAATATGTAATCATACAGCTTACATCTGAGAAGCATTAAGTTAACTGTTGTAAAAGTAGTTGTAAGTAGTAAAGGAACTTGTAATAACTGTCTATTTGTTGAAGTGTTAAATTACTTTTTGAATTGTAGTAGCGAAATATTTGATTTTCTTGCAAGCAATTCGTGATTTCTAAATTTTTGATGGTGGGAGTTCCGTGACAAACGCGAAAGTACATTAGGGGTTCCGCGATGACAAAAAGATTGAAAAGCACTGTTCTACATTCAACACGAGTTCTGATATCTAAGAAAAACAAACACAGAGTAGTTCGAAACAACAAGCTCAAGCGAAGTAGGTAAAGTAATAGCAATAAATGAAGGTTTTTGTTTTCTTAAAATGATGAAGTGTAGAAGAAGGCAGGCTACAGACCCACAAAAGTTAAAAAAAATTGTCAACGGTCGTTTTTTCGTTTTTTGTTGGTGGAAGCGGAAGTGGAAGCGATAGGTGTGGAAGCGGAAGCGGAAGTGTTTGAAAAATAACCGCTTCCACATCCTTGGTTTGAAGCAAGAAAAATTGACAAAAATGCTACCAACACTATATACTCAACAACAGTCACTCACTATGTAGAATGACAAAATGTTGCCCAATTTACTAATTTTCAAGTTTTTTAGGCATTAAATTGCTTTTTGGTGTTAAAGGTTTTCATTAGTTTTCTTGATCGTATTTTCTGTTTGATAAGTCCATTCTATTTTTTAATCCAGCAACAGCTGCTGAAGCTTCAGAAACTAGTTTTATCTGTCTTTCAACAGCTTGATTGTGGCAAGGATGTTCCAGGTTGAGTTTATGTTGTTGAAAAGCCTCAATTTCTTTATTCAAAAGTGTTTTAATACAGGTGGTTTATGCATGTCTTTTAAACTCAAGCTTGACAAGGAATAATAAGTTTATGCATTAGTATTGATTTTGGATATTTTGAATTTTCTTACATCTACTTCTTCATCACGACCAATATTATCCAAATTTTTCTCAGATACTGTGATGCTAAGTATTTTGTTGACTGCAAAAAGACGGACATTGTAATCATTATCAGCCAGCATCGCAATTAATATATTTTTAAGGTGAGCAAAATAGTATTTTGTTGCAAAACCGCCATAGCAATATCCTGAATAATTTTGTTTAGAAATCTCATTACTTGTGTAAGGATATTGAGATAGTTCTCTGATTCATCATAAAAATATTGTTGTTGAACTTGATTTGAAACCAACCAGGAAAGTAAACATTAATTAAAAATTCTGCCAAAGTGCTTAAGTTAGATGTCGGCTTTTCTTGGGCAACATAAAATCGAAGAATATGACATTCAAGTGTTAACCAGCGTGAATGGTTTAACCCTTCTACTTCGAGAAACTCAAGATTAGCATCAGCTGATCCCAACATGACAGCAGAGCAAATCCTGTAATCATAACATTGATCACTGCTTAAATCATCCATTAAAGAGTTTAGAATAACAGGAAATTTTGGATTTGGGATAGATTTGAACTTCACTACTTTCCACTCAGAAACATCACCATTCAACTGCCTACCAATGAGGTCCTGAAAAAGAGTCTGATTCAGAAGTTACGCTATATAATTTTTGAAAAACATATCTGAGAGGAAGCTCATTTAAATGGAGCAAGCTTATAACCCATTGCAATGGTCTTTCTATTAAAGTTTCTAATGATGCAATAAATCCTCTGCTTTTGCCAGTCATTACAGCGGTTCCATCAGATCCAACAATCTTCAATGTTTGTTTGATTGCAGAATAAACTGATGTTGCTATTTTATATCCAGTCCCATCTTCTGGCATTACATGTGAGAGATAAAAACCAATAGGCTCTCCTACAATTACATAATGTTCTTCAATGACTGTTTGGCGATGACAATTTCCATTTACTTCATCCATTGTCATTGTTGCATCTTTCCTTCCATTTACAAAAATGGAATCCACTAATTCAAATAATTCTTGCACCTTGTTTCTAGTTTCTTCTCTGTATCTTTGCCTTTCTCTTCGCAACTTGCTAATTCTATCCACCACATGTCTTTTATCCTCTTTGATAACAATTCCAAAAGCTTTTAATGTAGCCGAAGCTATAAATGCACCAGCTCTCTCAGACACTTCATATCGCTCACAAGCCATTGCAAGTTCTTTTAACGTAGCTCGATTCTGCTGCAAAATAGATTTTGAAGAGCAAGGCACACTGAATCAAATGATACTGATATTAATATTTCAGAATTTTCACTAGTACCTGTATCAGATTCAAAACCAATTACAATATCAATATTTGCTGAGCTTGTTGAAACTGTATTATTAGAATTAGATTGTTTTTGAGACATTTTTTGAAGAAAATTTATATCAGACTGATCGATTGGTTCAACAACATCCAAACATTTTTTTTCTAGGACCTATTGAATTTTCATAAAATGCAAAGTCATCTTCATTCATTATCGATTTATTAATTTCTTCAAGTTTTCGTCGCTGTTTCCGGTCATTACAAAAAATATCGAACAATTCTTCAATATCACGTAAAAATCCCGTCATATTATATTAATAATTAAATGTCGCATTGGTGTTGAATCCTTTTTCTCTTTTTTTGGCTGATATTCAATCTGTCGAAAATCTTTGACAAGAGTTAAAATCCTAAACACAATGCCATCTACACTTATACAATAAACATTACAGTGGATCCAACGTTAATATAGTTCATTTGCAACAATGACAGCTGCAGCTATTGTTTGCCAATTTCTTTCATGAAGCAATCTTTGCAAAACATTTCTTTTGGTTGGAAGAACACTGTCGCGTCTTAATATATGATAATATTATTAATAGAACTTTCGGTTCTATCTCAATTTCAAATTTCTTTTAAAATTGAGGCGACGTGTGATAATCGCTCGGATAATTAGGTCTGGCTACAACTTAATAAAAACTTGGAAAAGATTGGCTTCCACTAAAACACCTCAAACCACTTTAATAACAGAATAATGTATTCATAGAAATGGTACTTCACGACTTCAAACTTCTTCGCTCAACGATCCCAAAATTAATCACTTTACCACACAATCAGGAAAGACCATCAAAATAAGTCCACCAATAAGTGTTCAATATTCTCCACGTCAATGAAATCCACAATAAATTATCGCACAAAAACACAATGGCCCTTTCTTTATCCGTCAAACCGATCTCTTTTCTCTCTCCCGCTCTCCCTCTCTCTCTCTCTCTCTGGGCAAAGAAAATCCCGTCGCCTTATATGAAAATTGACGAAACAATCTAGACAACGCTCAAACGAAATCACGTGAACAAAAGGAAAAAAGCATTTCAAGTTATGTTAATCGTTTATCGAAATTCTTCGAAGAAGGTAGAATCACTAGACCGATCTGGAATTTTACTATGTCGTAATAACGATGGTGACGTAATAAAAAGGCGTACACAGCAATCCACTTGCGAGGAAAAAAGGTCTTTTTTTTTCCTCAATCAGTACCCGAGCGAGCGAACGAATGACACAGCGCTTTACACAAATGTGAAAACAACTCTTACATGGCAAATTTCCTTATTCGTGACAAGCACCATTTGGCAAGGAGTCGCAGCTTAAAAAAAAATTTTTTCTTGACGCTCACAGACTCTAGTAACAGTTGTTTTTTGTAAGCATTCCAAAATGAAAACACTTTACACAGTAAGACTTCCAAGTTTATAAGATATTTTTGAAAATAAGAAAACATTTTCTCTATTTTATTAATTTCCTAAAAAACATTTTGAACTTGTGGTACCTAATTAATTTTGACTAGTAATACAGTAGTTAATCAAAACCACCTAAGGACTGCAAAAGCAATGATGTACAGCAGTGGTCCCCAACCCCCGGTCCGTGGGTCAGTTGGTACCGGTCCGCACAAGGACATTACACAATCCAGATCATAACCTTGGTTTATTACATCACAAGCCCTTGTTATGCTGAAGTTTTTGAATTGTTATTTTGATCTTGAACCTGGACATTTACGCAGAGCACAGCTTTATGTTTTTTAACAGTACAGTTTTAGTATCTCAGTTGTTTGTTAATTCTGGTACGTGTTCTGCTTTGCAGCTCCAGGCTAATTCAACTTTCTTTTTTAGTAAAGTTATTCCCATTTAAGCTATTTTTTTAGTTAAGCTATGTGTTACTTATGAGTTAAAATTTATCAGAAATGAGTACCAAACAGACGTCGTTAGAAAGCTTCATTGTTAATGGGAAAAGGCCCATTGAAGAGACAGAAGAGCCTTCAACATCAAAGAAACAGAAAACTTTTAACAGACAATACCATAAGTCCTACTTGAAATATGGATTTATCGCGACAGGTGATACCCATGTACCAACACCGCTCTGCACACTTTGCGGTGACCGGCTCTCAAATGGGTCAATGAAACCGTCAAAACTGCTTCGCCACTTGAACAGCAAGCACGTTACATCAAAAGACAAGCGCTTGGAGTATTTTGAAAGAAAAAAACGGGAACACGAAGGACAGGAAAAATTTCTGAGGGCCACTACATCAATAAATGAGAATGCATTGAGAGCATCATTTTTGGTGGCTAACCGTATTGCTAAGGCGAAAAAGCCATTCACCATTGGTGAAGAATTAATCTTGCCCTCCACTAAAGACATTTGCCGTGAGCTTTTAGGAGAGGCTGCTGTTAAAAAGATAATGCATGTGCCTTTGTCAGCAAGCACTGTGACAAAGCGCATTGAAGAAATAGCCGAAGACATTGAAGCACAATTGTTGAAGAGGATTAATACATCGCCGTGGTACGCACTCCAGGTTGACCAATCTACAGATATCGACAACAACGCAATACTGCTTGTTTATGCACGATATCTTTATCGGGAAGGTATGCATGAGGATTTGTTATGTGCGCTATCCTTACCAACCAACACCACAGGAGCAGAACTATTCAAGTCATTGAATGGTTATATATCAGGAAAATTAAAATGGTCTTTTTGTGTCGGCATATGCACAGCCGGAGCTGCTGCCATGACCGGACGATTGTCTGGTTTAATTTCTCGCTTAAGGAAGTTGCTCCTGAGAGTGAATTTACTCATTGCATCATTCACAGGGAAATGCTGGCAAGTCGAAAAATGTGTCCGGAATTAAACAGCGTATTGAATGATGTCGTTAAAGTTATTAACTACATCAAAGCACACGCCCTTAACTCCCGTCTATTTGAGCAACTTTGTGAGGAGATGGATGCAGAGCACAAACGCCTATTCTTGCACACAGATATAAGATGGTTATCCCGAGGAAAATCGCTAACCAGAGTGTTTGAACTACGAGAGTCATTGCAAAGATTTCTTTCAGAAAAGAAGTCACCTCTGGCAGCACATTTTAGTGACAAGGTATGGGTTGCAATACTTGCTTATCTGTGTGACATATTCAGCCTGCTCAATGAACTAAATCTCTCCCTTCAAGGGAAAATGACAACTGTTTTCAAGTTGGCAGACAAAGTAGCTGCATTTAAAGCGAAACTGGAGTTGTGGGGACGGCGCGTGAACAATGGTATTTTGGATATGTTTTAAACATTAGCGGGGATGTTTGGTGAAACTGAGCCTGAGCCTCATTTTCGAAGTTGGTGCGCAATCATCTGTCTTTGCTTTTGAAAGATTCTGAGCGCTACTTTCCAAGTACAAAAGACCCACGAACTGGTAAAGAATGGATGCGCAACCCATTTGTCAGCAAACCAGGTGAATCTGGCATGTCTGTGCAAGAAGAAGATCAACTGCTGGAGATTGCAAATGACGGCAGCCTTAAAGCTACGTTTGACACAACAACTCTGCCAGTGTTCTGAATTAAGGTCATGGCGGAATACCCGGATATCGCCACCACAGCGCTTAAAAGCCTATTACCATTTCCGACACCCTATATGTGTGAAGCGGGATTTTCTGCAATGGCAGCAACCAAAACAAAACAACGGAATAATCTGGACGTAAGCAAGACACTTCGAGTGTCATTATCTCCTATTATCCCCAGATGGAACCGTTTCGTTGCAGAGAAACAAGCTAAGAATTCTCATTGATTTATAGATGGATTGAAAATTTTGCAAATTAAAATCACTTAATATCCGTTTTATGGTTCAAATAATTTTATTTTGAATGCATGTTCAAATACAAGTAAATTAAAAACAATCTGCGTTTCCCCCTCCCTTTTGGTGGGCCGCGGTAGAATTATCAAACGTAGACCGGTCCGCGGAGACAAAAAGGTTGGAGACCACTGATGTACAGTTTATATAAACAAGCCAATTTACGGTATAGGTAAAAGTTTTGCTTCGCCATTAGCAAAAACATCATTTTTGCCAATTCGTGGCTTCTGTGATGTAGTTAGAAGAAAAAGACGCGATGGCGGAGTGGTTGGAGCGTCCGCTTCGCAGTCGGTAGACTTTGGGTTCATTCTCCATGTCGAGTCATACCAAAAGACTTTAAAAAATGGTATCTATAGCTTAGCTTCCCTGCATGGCGCTCGGCATTTATGGGAGGTTGTGGAGAACAAGCCAGCAAGTTTGCTTGTTTCGTTTTTGGGCAAGGCACTTAACGGGACGCCCCACCTTTATGTGGAAGATAGGTGACCCGAAAATGGCAACTTCCAAGCGAGTGCGGACTTTCTGTCCAAAACATAGCGATACATCGCTTTCTCGTAAATGCAGGATAAATATGGCAAATAAAAAAAAAGTTGTATTAGAGCCGATATAAACTTGGGTCTTCTGAGCATTTTAAGCCCAAAACCAACTTTCTAGTTTTTAAGTTATGAAATTTTCATAAATTTGGGGGAGCGAAAAATTGTTGGAGGTGTTTAGCCACCTGGGTGTAAATGGCAGAACCCCAAAACAACTTTGGAAGGTGTTTTTAGACCTAACCACCTACCTTAATAAACCTAGTTTTTTAATTAAAAAAAAATTTTTTTTTACTCCACCCTACTGTCACAAGCCTCTCTTTGTCCATTGCCACTAGCCCAGATAAAGTCACTTATCCTATGCAAAAGCACCTTCCTCAATCTGACATCGATTTTCTTCCAAGGTATTAGATATGGTATGGTACGGTACGGAATGGTTTTCTGTAGACCGTACTTCCAAAAATATTGTAGCGGAATTCCGTATGTTATTAAAATACAGTATGTAATAGTATGGTACCAATTTTTTCCGTACCGTAGCAATCATTTTGCTGAATTTTCGTTCTTACATAACAGCAAATGTGCGCTAAAATAAATATCAGCAGAAGTGAAGAGACTACCCAGGTAGAGAGAGTATATAAGTACCGCACAGAGAAGTTCCTGGTTCAGACAATATTTAAACACTCCCTTTTGGGATAAGTAAATTCCCTTGAATAAAGCGATTCTTTTATCACTATCTTACCGAAATCTCACTCGAAACTAGAATCTACAATCAAAAATAACACTACTTTTCTTGGAGAAACACAATCTCACTGGGATGTACGATCTAGAATCTATACCATAAAGCGCTATTTTGTCTGAGTGTGTGTGTGTGTGTGTGTGTGTATGTGCATGTGTGTGTTTTAACTCTCCCAAAACTACTGAACGTGCAAGCATCAAACTTGGCATGATTGATCACCACTCCTGGGTGAGTGTCATAAAGAGATAATTTTTCTAAAAATCGCATTTTTTAACTGAGGAGAGAGGTTTTCGGCTTAAACGAAACCCAGTACCCAACTAATCAACTTCAACAAATTTCACTTCTTTAGCATCTCACAGGACGTCATAATTAACGATTAATGGTAAAATTTGTTTTCTAAATTTACTCAAGAATTACTCAGGGTAGAAGCCCAATTAAACGCTTTTTTGGGGAGATATTAATAAAATGCGTTTGATTAAAAACACTTTACAACAATTTAGGCGTAATTGACAATGCAAAAACAAATTGTTTTTTCAGGCATTTTAAGCCTTCTAAGCAGGGTGTTTGAGCCGGAGATGGAGCTGAGAGCCAGAGCCAAGAAACAGATTGTTTTTGTCGGAGCTGGAGCTCATATTTAAAATTTAGGAAGAGCTGGAGCCACACTATTATTTGATAGCTCCAGCTCCTGATAAACAGCTTCAAAGTAAACGCTTTGTTTAATTGTGTTGGTTTCCTGTAAAAATCTGACAAGCACTGGCCGAAAATGTGCATGCATAGCTTTGCAAGAGTTTGCTCAAAATTGTGAGTGTTCATGCTCAAAGCACAATTGCGCATGCCGTCAAGAAATTATCTGAGGTTTGTGTAGCTGATGAAAACAAAGATGATGGTAGTGGCACTGAAGAAGAAGTTGCCTCAACATTGAATGAATCTATGAACTCGATGGTTTTGGACTGTTTGGAGTTTACCACAACGTCATATATGAGATGTGCTGCTTATACTTTACAACTTGCAATTCGCGACAGCTTAAAAATAGACACAGTTGCTTCATTGATTATCAGGATTCTGCAAATCTCGGCTGCCGTAAGAACACCAAAAATTGATGCCATATTTTAGAGAAAAATGAACAAAGGAGCAATTCTTGACCAAGCTACTTGGTGGGTTAGCACGTACCTTATGGTTGAACGACTTCTGGAACTAAAAGATACACTATAAGACTTTGCGCTTTCAAATGTGTTTGTCTGAAGCACAAAAAAACGATGTAGGAAATTTTGAACGTTCTGTGCGCCATCCTTTCCTTTCCACCAAAAAATTGCAAACTGCTCTTTTGAGAACTGGAACATTTTACAAGGAATCGATAAAAATGCTGTTTAAGTTTACTCAGAGTGGCGATGTTGTAGCTGACGCCTTGAGAAAATCTATGGAGACGTGAGAAGATTCTGCTAAACAACAATGTGCTGCTGACAGCAGTACATGTTGATCCAATGTATGGAATTAATTTGTCCAATAATCAATAGGAAAAAGAAAGAAAAGCTTTAGTAGCTATCGCTCTTAGCATGAAAGAACATGAGGAAAGAAAATCAAGAGCAGATGAAGTACATAAAAGTCAAAGCTTCCGTGAAGACGAATCTTCAATTTTTAGTTCTTACAATAAGGACTTTGGAAAGCAACTCGATCAGCAGGCAAATTGCCGCAAAACGGAAAACGAAAAAATAAATGATAAATTGTCCCCGCTGCAACAGTTCAAAACGAATTTTATCAGCGCATCACACGATATGAAGATGATTGACAAAACGTCAAAACTAAGCGCCATAACTGCAATATCTCACTACTCGGCAATTCTGCAAAAAGTTGCATCCACAGTAGCAACTTTGCCAATAACTCAAGTGAATGTGGAAAGACTATTCTCTTCATTTCGAATAATTCAATTGGACTAAAGAACTTTAATGAAAGAGTACTTACTTGAGGCAATTTTATTTCTTTGTGCAAATGGCCTTTGATCGCAATAACTCATGAACGTAGTTAAATTGCGTAAAGTAAAATTTTTGGATGTTGTGTTTTTGTCAAACTCAGTGCCGTGTCAAGGCAGCCCCGTACCCCTCGGTTGGGGTAGGGGGCCCGACCATTCGTAAGGGCCTCACAATATAGATTGTATTAGTAAGTTAGAGCCATCTCTCCACCCTTGACTTATACTTTTCTTGTTTTTGCCCTCATTGAATAGCCGGTAGATTAAGCATGTAATATCATGATTCGTTAATTTCGGAAACGATTTGCGGACGTTCAAACACTGTAACAGTATTTTGTAAAGTTGTGGTTACGTCAGAGAAAGGCCAATTGTTAATAAAGTCTTGACCTTCACCACTTAACCTCTATGGCTTCGCTCTTGAACGTTAAAATTCTCTGGAAAATTTACGTCATAGCGAATGTGCTGTGAAGTGTTGTGCAATCGCATTGTAGTTGCATACAGATAGAGAGACTTGTTTTCTAGTTCAACGTTAAAAAAGTTTCGTGAAAGCTGCTTTAAGACAGTTTATGTAAAGTTGAAACGAAGGAAGGTTGTTGTGTCAGTGTATTATATATATGTCTGTGAAGACTGCGTTAAGACAGTCTAATTTAAAGTTTCGACCAGAAAAACCAGGGATGATCTCGATAAGTTTGACGTTCGCTTGCTCGATCTTAAAATGCCTCTTCAGATTAATGAGACTGCCAGTTTCACATATTGCCGTATACCAGGGGTGTGCAACCTTTACTACTGAAGGGACAAACGCCCTGTTATGATAATGGTGCTAATATGAAAAGCAAAGAAGCAGGCGTCCCAGCCAGACCTTAGGATATTAATTCAAAAGCTCTGTATGAGCCATGTGCCAACCACTCATTGAATTTAGTAGTTGTGTATTGCGCCAAATCTTCAACTAAAGCTTTGCTGTTTTTTGGCGTACTTGCTCAATTATACTCAATGTTTTCTTCTTCCACATCACGTTGGACAATTATGAAGAAGCATGTAAAAATTTCAATCAAATCTCCATCTGCCATCCGTTGGGAAAGTCGAATTAAATGTATTGTACCGTTACGATTTTACTTGCCAGACGTTCTGGATGCACTGGAAGAATTGCAGAGTTGTTGCATACAAAAACAAGAAGGGAAAACAGCCAACGACGTTCGTTCTCTGATAAATGTAATTTCATCATGGAAGTTCATTTTGGCAATTGTTATATGGTATGATATTTTGTTTCAAGTTAACAAAACGAGTAAACTTATGCAAACTTGCGGCATTTCATCGGATGTTATAAAAAGTGAAATCCATACCACGCAATCTTTCTTGCCGGATTATCGACAGAATGGCTACAATACCGCCATGGTAAGCGCTCGTGAGATTGCTAAGGATGTTGGTGTAGAGAGTGCGTTGTGGAAAAGAGGAAAAGAAACAGAAATAGAATGTTTGAATACGAATCAGAAGATCAAAGCAGTGAATTGCCACAAGAATCACAATTAAAAGTTAACTTTTTTTGCACCTTGTCGACCATGCCATTGCTTCACTGAATGATCAATTTGAGCAAACGCATTTCGTGACCGAAATTTTTAACTTCTTACTTAGCCAAGAAAACCTCTTGCAAGCATTTAATGAAGACAATATTCTTGATGCTTGTAAAACATTTTATGACAAACTGGGAGACATCAATCCATTTGAAATGAAAGAAGAGCTGGAACGTTTTGTACATGTCATCAACGAATATAAAGAAAGTCTTAAAACAACAAGAGATTTTCTTAATTATATCTGGAAAAAACATTTATCGGAAGTTTACCCAAATTTGTTCATTGCCTTACTAGTGGTAATGACATACCCCATTTCCGCCGGCAGTGCAGAAAGAAGTTTTAGTAAACTTAAACTTACCAAAACCTCCTATCGATCAACAACTATAGATAACAGACTTACATCATTGGCTTTAATATCTATTGAAAATGCTTGCGTTCGCAATTTGAATTATAACATCATTGATGTTTTTGCCACCGCAAAGGCGCGAAAAAAGACTTTTGAATATTGATCCCGTTCTTGCGGTGCATGCGTTTGCTTTTTTACTGAATGTGTAATAAAAATGGATTAAGTTTGTTCAGATTGGTTTAAACAATGCAAGTTGTTTAGTTAAGAACTTCTTCCTGATTCAAGATTATTAGTTTAGCTTGGTTAGGTTTTAAAATAGAGCTGCTAAGGAGACAAATTTGTCACTGGCTCAAAAAAGCACGCAGCTGCCTAAATGCTTGCTGATATCACAGGACACCATCTGGAGTTTTTTGGGGGGCCTCCAACAGCCTTTACACGGCACTGGTCAAACTTATAGGACATAAAAAATTTTCCTACCAGTGCAAATAACATTAAGATTTAGTATAGAAAATGCTGGAGCAGGAGCACCCAACAACAATGGGATCTGAAGCTGAAGCTACAACCTGGTAGAGAAGAGCTCCGGAGCAGGAGCATTAGCTGGAGAAACTTTAAAATTAGACCTGCTTCAACATTCTGCTTTTAAGCAAACTTTTTCGCTTTTCTCTGCTTGTTTCAAACTCGCTTTGTAATGTCGTAATACATTTGGTAGCCTACGCTCAACAAAGACTTTTACTAACAGAGGTTATAATATGATAATTTTTTCAAAAGATGTGACATTTTTACAAAATCAGTTTATTTAAAAACAAATTTGTACTTTTATTACTCAACTGAATTTCAAACTTTTCAAGCAAATTGAAGATTATTTCAAGGCGATTCCAGTACATGTAATACGTGATTTGTATCTTTACTATTTGTTTTTATGCTAAAAAAATTGAACTTTAACACCTGTAGTGTAGCTTTTTACCCCTTTCCAAAAGTGGTAAGCTGAGTAAAAAGAAGTAAGTTTAATACCTAAAAGTTGTAGTAATATACCAACAATTGGTGTTATTCGAAAGTTTAGAAAATTTTCTTTTCAGCAATTTGTCACTCCAATTAGTAAAGGCTAAGGATTAGTTGGTTATGGCTGATCAGACATTAATTGTCGTACAGGATTTATCGTTTTTAGTCAAAAAAGATTTTCTTACTAGACCTAAATAACTTGCAATTTTTATAAAAAGTTAGTTCTGTGTTACATTTTGACTATGTTTCATCGAAAGCATGCTTCTTCGCTATTATTTATCTAAATTTTCCAGAAGATTCATCTCAAAATGAAGTCTCGAAAGACTTTAAAATGTAGCCTCCGGCCAAAAACACTCACAATTTTGGTATCTGGGCTTCGCACAATTGTAATTTCTAAAAAAAAGCCTAAGTCTGGTCGCACATTTTGTTCTCTCTTTTTTTTTCAAAAGCATGATTCTTCGACATTATCAATCGCAATTTTTAAAAAGATTAATGTAAAAATCAAATCTCTAAAATTTTTAAAAGTAGCCTACTCCTAGCAAAACGCTGGTGATTCTTCTACAAAAAGATGGGGGATAAAGATGGTCCTATTTTATCTTCTGCAAAAAAATGTTAGTGTTCACCTATATATCGTCTAAATGTTGAAGCAATTTACTTTGCAATTATGTGAAACCGGTGCAGCCGGATAATTTGATATTCTTAATCTCGAAATTTCTGATGGAGGCCGTGCTATTGTAATAATTTAATCGTAAGTGCTTTATTTTAGGTTGGTTTGCTCTTTGCATGCCTGCATTTATACCAATACCAAGCAACATGCGCCCAGCCAGAGGCTTTAGATTGTACAAATAGGCACGCAATTATGAAAAAGCAGTAAGTAGCGGTCCTTATATTTATCACTAGCAATTCCGTCGGAAGGGTGGCACAAGGTCGACGTCACTTGACCGACAAAATTTGTGGAATTTTCTCAAACCGGCAGTTGACCGACAACAAAGGAAATTTTCCAAAACAGTCAGTTATCCGACAACAGCTGTCAGCTTCCCCCTGACTGAAAAATATTCAGCTGTCACTGTCAGCTGTCACAATTTAAATCAAATTATAAAATTAACACAATGCAGATCTGTTTCTGTACCAGCTCTTTTTAAACTTCCTAACAAGCAACACCTAACAGCAAATGTAATATCACTATTATTATAACTTCATACCTAGGCTATGTCTACCACACCAGCCGAAAACTTTGAAGTTTTCTCTGGTTTTGTCGGTCAAGTGACGTTTATGCGTAATTCATTTTAGTCGTTCAAGTGACGCTCCCTCGTGCTGCATAACAAGCAACAGCAGTATCAGGACTATGGACATCATTCATGCTAATATTTTTTTGTTTCTTTGCTGTTCATTATTTTCACGAGATAGGGTTTTACTAAGTCGTAAAATATGCATACCACCAAATTACTGATTTGTGTTTTAGTACAACAAAAAGCCATTACGGCGCCCCTTCCGAACTTTGTGTTTGTTCTCTTACACTTAAGTTGTCTAAAGGAAGGGATAGGATATGACCTCTCTTATTTGAATGCAATCGCACTACAATCGGGATTAGGGGCATAGGGACGATGTCTCCATTAGTAATAATTTATTGCTTGTGGTCTTAAAAACATAATGTGGTTAAAGTCAGGTGAACCAATGTTTCCAATACATTATAATGGAAGGATTCGTTCTTTGACTGATATGCTTGCTTCCTGTTGAGGTATCTATATCTACATTATAAAGAATTGTCATAAAATTCCAAGTTTAAAAAATGTCACAATAATACAATGAACCAATCAATTTGCGATGCTGAATTTGGAAAGAATGTTTTGTTCGAAAACTAACTTGGCCTGATGGGTTCCTCATAGAATATGATGAATGACTTAGGAGAAGCTATAGCCGCCTTTGTCGTTATGCCAAAAACAAGACAAATAGGGCAGCCAAAGAACTTAATACCGCAAATACAAACAAGAAAGGGGCTGCACCAAATCGCAAAATAGACTTACCATCAAATAGTGTGTTTTTGTGATTGTGAAAGCACCTATCATTTGGTCGCCACCATCACTTTTCACTGTGCTTCAATGCCTCCCCCGTCACACTTTTTACAAGTATTAATAATAGTTTTTGGCAAGATTCTTTGTTTGTGATCATCACCAGATAATCAGCATTACGTGTACGGGAATTGAGGAAGTGCAAAAAATTCATGTACTTTTCGTTACTGTTCACACCAGAACCCGAAGGGTGAAGCCGGTGCAGCCGGTGCAGCCGGTTGAACCGAAATACTCAACCCTGACGTTGCCGATAGGAGCCCTACCGAACGACGTCAGCGAAGCAGGCTAGTAGTTAATAATCGTAACAACGTTCTGTATATATACAAAAAAAGGTTAAGTTTTAGAAGATCAAAAGATGATTTAAGCAATTTCTAACGAAACCAACAAAATTACCACGTGATTGCTATATTGTTGCAAAACACAATTGTTACATAACAAAACGAATCTCCAAGAAAATTCTGCAGAGTTATCGTTCTTCAAAACCTGTGCGTTACGTCATAAAATGGAGAGTTCAAGAAAGATGTAGGTGAATAAACTCAAGTAAATTCAAACTTGTAGCAATTGAGTGCATTTTACGCTATAGTAATGCAATTTTTATGACAGCTGTGAAGTTGGAACTTTGTGTGACTTTTAGTTTTAACAAAGCAACCATTTTGGAGATTTTTGATTAGGCCTCCGGGAAGAGTACCGTACGTTACGGTACAGAAAAAATAACACCGTAATTCCGCACAGTACCGCAGTGAGCCAATAAACACCATACTTCCCTTCAAAACTCAACAGTACTTTACCCTACCGCAACAATCCCTTGTCTTCTTCTTCATATCTTTAATCTTTCCTGTTATTTACACTTCTTTTCTTCCATCTGGAAGACATCTTCTATTGTTCCTATCCATAAGATGGGATAGCCTCTCGACTGTCCTGCTTTTTTCCAGACTCTCTCTCACCTTCTGCGTATCAAAGCTATTTGAACGCATCATTTTGTCTTGTTAACTTTTTTTTCTGGAGTCTAACTCCATTTTCTCTTCCGCCAGGAAAGTTTCTGCTCTGAACGGTTTACTCTCGATCAAATTCTGTTTCTTTCTCAGTCCATTTTGGATGGGTTAAACAAACCCAAGCTAGTTTCTCATACGATTCTTGCTATGATCAACTTCTTTAAGGCTTTCAACTCTGTCTGGCATCTCGTCCTTTTTCATTGACCTATTTCGGCTGGCCTCTCTCCTGGCTTTGCTGGTTGAATTCAATCTTTCCTGGTTAACAGGAGCTCTTGCGTGGTTTTTCAAAATCACAATTGTTGCTCTTTTCGAGTTCTTCGAAGGGTTTCAACAGAATTCATTCTTGGCCCTATTCTTTGCTCTTTTTTCATTAAAAATCTTCCTGCTTCTCTACCTTCTTTCGTCAGCTGCTGTCTTTGTGCTGACGACCTGGCCATCTGGTCTTCCTCCTCAGTCCCTACTGCTATAGAGGCCACACAAGGAGCTCTGATTCGACTGGATCACTGGTCTGAAAACTGGTGTCTTCCTCTCAATCCGACGAAATCTAAGGCCTTCTTCTTGTTGGATTTCCATCAAGCTAATCTCCATCTCCACCTCTTCATATTCAACGTCCCCTCCGCTTCAATCCTTCTCCAACTTTTGTTGGAGAATCTTCGACCGAAATCTTTCCTTTTCCAAACACGTATTTTTGCTGAAGGCCAAGTTTTTTTCTCCTCTCAAAGTCTTACTCTGTATATTTGCTTCATTATGGGGCTCCACTAAGGAGTCCCTCTCTCAGGTGCACAAAGCTTTTCTACGACCACTTCTCACTTATGCTTCACACGAATAGTTTCCTTTGCTTTACCAAAGTTACCAGGTTAGAACACCTTCACTGAGCAGCTAGTCGCGTCATCTCCGGCTGCCTCCCGTCCTCCCCGACCCCACTTTTTTCTCAGGCATTTCTGTTTTCTCTATGAGTTATTTTGACACATTTTGCCAAACCATCCAGTTCAGGATGGTTTTGTTTCTTGTCCTTTTGGCAAAGACGGTTATGGCGTTCTTGTCAACTGCTCACTTTGTGGCGCAGAGGCCACTTTCTTTTTTTCAGCAGGCCCAGTTTATTCACGTTTTACCACTTAAGCCTCCACCAATATGCAAGCTCTTCCCTAGTCTTGGCAGCAACAACAAGTGTGTCATTTTTCTTCTCCGACTCTCGCCAAACTGACCTTTCCTCTGTCTTTACTTTTACTTCAAACTCTCTGGCACATCTCATAGGAAGTCTTCTCTCTCCTCTTTTAATATCAGGCTACAATAGGTTTCCGGGCACTCATTTCTTCCGGGAAACAACGCGACTGATGAGCTGACCAGGAAGGGTGCGCTGCTTCCGCCTTTTGCAGTCCCACGCAGTCTCTTTCCTCTAATCTCTCGTATCAACTCTTTTTTTTCTCGGAGTGGAGGTGCACTGTCTCATTAAAATGTTTCGACTCACAGGTCCCCTTAGTATTCACTACAGAACTTGTGCTTTCTCGCCATGCTCCCTGTATTCTCTCTCGTCTTCGCTGCAACGGACACAGCCTTCTGTTAAATTCTTTTCTCTCAAAAATTAGCAAAATTGGAGATCAATCAGGCAATGCCTACAATTATCCGACCAGAATACTTTTTATCTCATTCTGCACTGTCCAGCTACAGACTCTAATCTTCTTGCTTGAGACACTTAAAATGTTTACTTCACGGCTTAAAGTGGCAGCATACTGCTTTGATTTTCCAGCATCTTTTGGTTCAAGCGATTTAAATTGGATAAAGTATGGATCTACGAGGTACTACAGAGCTAATACAGAAATTTTTTTCCAGTTGGCCCATTTTGCTTAAAGCTATTGGATATCAAAGACATTTGTCTTTCGAACTGAAGAATGTCAAGCTCTGTTTACTCCCAAGTCGCTTTTTCTGGCGATGACGTTTTTTTAGATAGCTTGCCGGAAGCTTTTCCAAATTATCTGTGCATTCGTTGTAAGACTTCAATACGCTTGAGGAATTATTGATAGACGAGAAAATAAAAAGGCATTGGTAAGCTGTGAAGTATTTTTTCAATGCTTTGTTTTTACGTTTTTTTCATGAAGCTTATTTTTTTACATATTTTAAATCACCAATGTAGAAAAACTAAGTTCGTAGGCTAATCTTTTGGATCAATTTTTACGGAAAGCAATAAAGCATGCCCTTGCTTACTTTCAACTTCAGTTTTTATACATAAGGGATTCCCAAATTCGTTTTGTGTCCAAAATTTTCCTTTTCCGACTGCTGGGAAAGCAGCTTCATTAGTCCATCCTAGTAAATCGCGGGCAAGTTTTCTTGATTGTTGAAGTTTTTATCCTGGCATGCCGATGTGTCAGGCGAGTACCTTAAAGTTTTGAGGGAAAATCTTGAATCTAAAATGATTTCACGCATGGTTGCATGCTTAAAAAATATGAGCTTTATTTTAAACTTTAGTTGAATAAAACCTTAGTTCATTTGCATTTTTGTAATTTTGGGCTCTGTTCTTGCAAAATACTGGTCGCACAGATAGCAGAAAAATGCGTCAAATTGCTCATGGACTTTGCTATGACAACGGAGCTGACAAAAAAATTTAACTGGATGGGTCAATGCAGCGACAAAGAGGCAATGAAGACCAAGCACTTCGCAGAATGTGCTTGGCTTTTATTGTTTCTTTGTCGTGGCTTCAAGAGTGTTTATTGATGTCGTTCAGCTTAGGATACGATTCCATCACCGTATTGCATATTACTTTTTTAAAAGAAAAAATCATTACACAGTACAGTACATGTTAAATATTTTATATTTAATCTGAACGTTTTCAGCTTCATATTTGTCATAAAATGTACCTAATAAAATATAAAATATTCCAGATATATGGTTGGCTGATTCTTGCTTCATTGTTGTAAAAAGCATTCTTGAAAGAAATATTTTTCAATAAGTTTGTGTAATTGTAACCAATGATAGTTTGTTTTCAAATATGCTCACCCACTCAATTTAGAACGAAATGCCTCATGAAATTAACGGTGTAGTGGTTACGGCATCCGCATTGCCCTTGGTAGAAGTGGGTTTAGTGTTCTTATCAAATCATACCGAAGAATTCAAATAATATTCACAGCTTTCCTGCATGACGCACGTCATACAACATATACTATGATAATTTACTTTATCCATGTATCAAACGTAAATAATGCATGATATTAAGCGAAATTTAACGTAATATCCGTAATAAATATACGTGGTAATCTGCAGAGATGGTCAGTAACGAAGTGATTTTATTCAAGTAGATTTTTCAGTAACGAGCACTTACTTGAGTAGTTTTATTTTTTGCAACTTCTACTTTACTTTGAGTACAAAGCAACGCTACTTGATGCTAATGACTTTTACTTAAGTATCTACTTAAGCATTTACTTAAGTAGATGCTAAATATTTGATGTCGGTTGAAACGAAAGGTGATACGCTAGCGCAAAAAACAGCTTTGAATTCAAGATTTTTTGAAATCCATCATTGACATAGGACATTTTTGGTTCGAATTTTGTCTACCAGCTAGTAAGTCGACAACTGTTTACTGCTAACTAGACAAGGCGCGGTGAGCCATCAGCGGGCTTAATTACCATACCCTTTGATTTAAAAAATTTTTTTAGATCTAATTAAATATGTTTGACTTTTTGCTTGTAATGTCTAACTTTTTTGCTGTTTGCTTTATCTTTCCAAGCATGCATTAGTTTATTTACAAACTATTCAATGCTTTTGCGAATAGAGTAGCCATGGGAATCAAGGGGGCAACCTCCCTATAGAAGAGAATATTTTGCAAGCTTAACTTCAGCAGCTTTCTTTAAAATTTTCTTACACCGCTAATACTAACCAAAAATTTATCATCAAGTTATCATCAAAAATGTGATTGAAAAAGTTATCATCAAAATTGTAATCTTGTAGCACAACGGCAGCGTCCTTTCTCTGTTTCTTGTAGATAGGGTGTTTTTCTTCGATTTTGTCTGGTGAATACACGAGGTATGGAACGTCCTATTCGTCAACTCACTTAAATATCAACTTTAGTAAAATTTAAACAAATTTATTGCGAATGTCCTTCTTTAACTGACACGTCGGCATTAAATTCAAATCAAGAGTTGTAATGTAAAGTGATGCGTGGAAATTAATGGTGCATAAAAGCTAATCAAGTGGAACAAGCGAACGGAAACGGAACAATAAAGTAATGCGTAGTGCTACAATCTAAGATACAAAAATTTCACCTCTCTTTTCTTAAAAACTTTTAGCTGAGTTAACCATTCGGCTCCAGTTTTGGTAGGCAAAAAATTAAATATAATGAAAATTTAAGCTTTTTATTTAGAAGTTGAAGAACAGTGGTTTCGCCTAGTCGCTTCACGCTTTAGCAACTTTTAACCATCAATAAAGGTTTTAACAAAAGCATAAGACAACAATCAAATAGACTTACAAGGTAAAGTAGTTATTACTAGAATAATTTTGCCAACACGTCTCTACTATGAAGCACCATTTAGATCATTATCAGCGAATCTCAGTTTATTTGGCATTTTACACTCTTCAAAATAAAAAATGATTTTCTCTCCCCTCCCTATTACACTTTGTGTCACCCGAGACGGAATTCAACCGTCTCAACCCAAAAATTAAAATTTTTCCAACAAAGGTCTTTACAACAGATTTGCAAAGTGTTTTTCAAAAAAAAAGTCGTTTACTTAAATCAAGATAACCCCTATTGAGAATCTTCTAAAAACAATGCCAACTCTTAGTATAATATCTCCAGGAGGATTCTCTTTTACAGTAACGTTATTGCTTGCACCATACACGTAAATAATTACTTGTTCAGTAATGTAAATAAAGCTACCGTACAAGTTGGCAAAAAAGTTTTTATCTTTAAAATTCCCTTCTCGCATCCTGAACAGTGTGAGCACCTTCTAATAATGACCACAAATTTAGAGAGAAACAGGAAAAAGTTGCTAAAAAAACAAAACGACTTCCTACTCTTACTACTTAATTAGTTTTATTCTCCGCTACTTTTTTACTTTTGCTCAAGTAAAAATACCCATCAATGCTTTCTACTTTTACTTAAGTTTTTTTTGAGTAAGTAACAATACTTTTACTCAAGTAGATTTATAGGCTACTTGGACCACCTCTGGTAATCTGCATGGGTATTAACTACGGAAAAACCAATTCAAATACAAAATAACTATCACGTGAGATATGCTAAAATTCACCAGACAATCTTGGTAATGACCAAGAAATAACTGGGGTTGTTGAAAATGAATAACTCGTGAGAGCCTACAAGCGAAAATTCACGTAACAACTTTGGCTATAACAAAGGAAACAACGGTATTATTAAAAGTGAATTACACTTAATACAGGTAAAAATTCGAGTGACTATCTTGGTAATAATTCTAAAAAAACGTTGTTATTTAAAATGCATATCAAGAAACACATGCAAAATTTCACGACACCATCTTGGTATTAATTTGAGGAAAAAAGCACCTGATGTGTACGAAAATTTACGTAATGTATTTACGTAAATTTCACTTGAAAAAACTTGGGTGCTTTCACGTGCACTTTGGGAGCAAAAGCACGAGAAAACCCCATGCATTTATTATGGGTTTTGCCCGTTACAGTGGTGAAATAAAAACCTGAATTTTTGCATGATACTTTAGTGAAATTGCTTATAGGTTGGGAACGAGATCAAAAACGTTTTCAAAAAATATTAACGAGTTGTTTCCGATAAAAAATTTTACGACAATTTAAGCTCCATTGACAGTGCAAGAAGCAATTTATTTTCAAGGTTTTTCTAATTTTAGTCTTTCGTTTTTACCCTTTTTTTTCTTGAACGCTACAAAGCAATTTATGCGATGTCGTGATGCTATCTACTACAATTCTAGTGAAAACACCAGCAGACAGCAGATGTACTGACAGTCCCCTTTTATTATGAAAGCATCCGTAAATTGCTAAGATATTGTCTGTTGAAACAGAACGACATATTACAGTGCAAACCTACCAGTATAAATCTGTCTTTTTCAATGATACAATGGCAACAACGAAGAGTAGAATCACTAAACTATAGGACACTCAACGTTAAATTACTTTTGTATGGTTGTTGTTCCAGTATCGTAAGTACGTTACGTTTATTATCCGAGTTTTGAAAAACATTCGCTAAATTTTCCGTGGTTGGCAATCTTATCTTGCTTTATGAACCAGCTCGGCAACCGATGTTCTAATCTTACTTACGCCAGAGCCGGATTAACCATTAGGCAAACTAGGCACGTGCCTTGAGGCCATCAAAAATACAGGCCACTTCTGTCAAGGAAACAATTAAATTTGAGCTATGGAAAACATAAAATATATTTTTTGATGAATTTATCACAAATTATATTGGCGCTTCTGTATTTTTAAAGTAGTAAAACTGTGTTAAAGTATGTTGATTGATACATTTTTATGTTTTTAGGAGTGTGTTCCAAAAGTAAATCATATCATATTGAAAAATTTTTTCAATATATACTGTTATATATTCAAAAAGTGTATAATTGATTTTTGTTTATTTGTTTGAAGTTTACTGTTTGCCATATCAAAACGAAAAAGTGGCTGAGAAAAAGCTCCACAATCAAAAAAGAAAAAGGAAAAAGGAGATTTCCTTTTGACTAAAACACACAAATTAACTTCGTTTTTTGAAGTTATTGAGAAAGAAGCTGGACACAGCAGCGATGACTTGCATAGCAATTCCGTCCAATTTTTTCTCAGTCAGTTATTTTATTTATTTACGCGTATGAGCTCATGCTCTGTTTGCATGTCTTTCGTCAGACTGGGCCACCACGACGGGTAGACTGCTTGGCCCCACCATCTGTCTGCCACATAAAGACGGAGGCGTCCCGTTAAGTGCCTTGCCCACGGACACAACAAGCAAGCTTGCCGGCTTGTTCTCCACACTATCCCTTATGTGCTGAGCGCCAAGCAGGGAAGCTGTGAATACCATTTTTAAAGTCTTTTGGTATGACTCGACAAGGGAAATGAACCCTAAGTCTACCGACTGCGAAGCGGACGCTCTAACCACTACACCATCGCGCCGGTCTAACCACTACACCATTCTCAGTCAGTCACTGTCCAAGACAAAATTTTTAGCCATGATGGTGATGATGATGATATAGAATCTTGTTTCACTTCATATATTTAGAGTTCACCTCCGATTCAAGGTGTACTAAATAATGTTGATTTGTTTGGTAATATAACTGAGAAATTGCTTGAGTTATGCATTAGTATGGGTGTAAATCGTTTTCAAAATAAAGCAAATGAATATCCAGAAACAAAACGAGAATATTCTGGAGTGAACCGCTTCCTTAATCCTAGTGCATTCACATGTGTTTTACCAAATGGAGAGATAGTCACTCGTGACTGGGTTGTCTATTCTCCAACCAAGACCAGTGTATTTTGTTATCCATGCAAATTGTTCTCATCAGATAAAAGTATAAAATTATGTACATCAAGCGATAATGACTGGAAAAATCTAAATCAAACTTTGAAAGTTCATTAAATAAGCGCCACACGTATTGACTCAATTATGACTTTAGCTCAGTGGTTCTCAAACTGTGCGTCGCGACGCCCCAGTGCGTCGTTTTGATTCTCCAAAGGCGTCGCGGAATATTTTGGTTTTGTGCCATTAAGTCTAGGTTTTATTGCGTCAAAAGAACTCTGATTGTAGATTCCTTTCTTACTTTCTTCTGACATTTTCACAATAGTGTTTTTAATACACTGTTGCAACGGTTGACTTGTTATTCAAGAATCAAATTGCAGAAGTTTAACTTAATTGGCGAAAAATATATAAAAAATAAAGCATTCAGTTGTATGTTGGACGAAAACAGGAAAGATGAGTTACAAACTTAGAAGAGCGTAATTGTACGATTGAAGATGATAGACCGATCCAAAATCTCGGGAGCATAGGGGCAGTCATTTATGTAAATTATGGGTCACATTTATCTCGCAGTACGGCAAACTAAACTGTAGGATGCTGTGTGGTGCGTCGCAGAGTCTCGCAAGCTTTTTTAAATGCGTCGCATCGAAAAAAGTTTGAGAACCACTGCTTTAGCTGATCACTCTTCAGCTGATGGTCGCATTGATGAAAAGTTACACAAAACTATGTGCGAGCAGAGAAATCACTGGAAAAATGTACTTACCCGTTGTAAGAGATTTACCAATTGGGGGAAGCAATAAGATCATTGGTTTTGGTAACAATGGTAGTTATTTGGGAATATTAGAATTGATTAGTCAGTTTGATTCTTTTCGTTCTCAACATATTCGTCAATTTGCAAATCGCGGACGCGGTCATTCATCTCTTTCGAAAACAATATGTGACGAAATTGTTACGATAATGGCACAGAAAGAGCTTGGTGTCATTAAACAAGAGATTGTGAAGTCGAGATAGTTCTCTATTTTAATGGATTTTACACCAGATATCACTCGTACTGACCAACTTACAATTATTGTTCGTCATGTTGATATGACAAATTATGAGCCAGTAAAGCGTTTTTTCATGTTCATCAACATTTCCAGTCACACTGGCCAGAGTCTTGCTGATACTCTACTTTAGTACTTGTCAAAGCAAAAGATTGATTTCAATTACTGCCGAGGACATACATGTGGTAATGCCAGCAATATATCTGGCAAATATATTGGCATGCAGCAAATTCTCAAAAACAAGAACAGCTTAGTGAATTCTATTCCGTGTGCATGTCACTCACTAATCTAGTAGGTCAATTTGCAATGGATTGTTGCGTTGAAGCTGTTTCATACTTTGGGTTTCTGCACCGGTTGTACAACTTTTTTAAGTTCTATACATCGATGGGGGATTTTGCTATCCTATGTAAAACAGGAGCCTGGTTGTCTCGTTCCTAAATAACCATCAGATACCAGATGGTCGGCCAGAGCGGATGCCACTGAGGCTGTACTCAGAGAATATAAGCAGTTTCATATTGCTCTTCAGGAAACTGTAACTAGTGATGATAATCAAACTGGAGATACTCAAAATCAGGCAAACGCTTTGACAAAGCAAATTGATACCAAAGAATTAGCTTTTATGTGTGAACTTTTTAATGATATATTGCAGCGGTTCAATAAACGCAGCATAGTGCTCCTGAGCTCTAGCATTGAACTTACCGCCGCTGTTAGTCTTATGAAAAGTCTGGATCAATTTGTAACTGAATGTAGATAAAAGTTTGACTCTTATGACATGAAAGCTTTGACCACAGTGGAAACAAATCTTACAAGTTTGAAAGTAAATCACACCAAGCACCAAAACGCAAGAAGCATTTTAGCGGAAGAGGTGCTGTTGATGCTTTGCAAGGAATGGCAGGAGTCAGCAAGTTCAAAGTAAGCACTTTTTTAGTTATAATTGACCTACTCAACAATGCTTTGAAGCAACGCATTAAATCATATTCATTTGTGCAACAGTGTTGTGGCGTTCTAACCGAATTTGATTCGATGTTCGATGAAAATATTAAAGTTACAATTGAAAAACTTGTAGATATATATCCAAAAAATCTTTCTTTCAAATTCTACTCTAAATTCTTTCAGTTTATTTGCTGGTACAAGGAACAGTCAAAAAAATGCAGAGAAAAGAGTCAACAGGTATTGCTCAACATATTTTCAAATTGTTGCACACAAATGGAGTCTACACTACATTCGCAAATACCGAGGTAATTTTTAGAATACACTTATCACTTATGTCTACTAATTGCTCTGGAGAGCGTTCGTTTTCACAGCTTGCTCGAATTAAGAATATGAAGCGATCTACCATGAATCAGGACCGCCTTGGTGTGCTTGCACTTCTGTGTATTGAAAGAAAGCTGCTACATGAAACTGATTTTGCTCAGTTATCGACGAATTTGCTACGATAAAATCAAGAAAAGTTAAAATTTAATTTATTAGGCACTAATTATTATGTAAGTACATCGAATAACATTTTTAGCTTGTATTTCCAATTATTAAATTTTGCTAATATACAAATGTTTACTAATAAAACTTTTTTGTTTTTTATTTACTTTTATCGTCAGTTCATTAGTTCAGTTCGTTAGTTTAGGCTAATGATAAAAGTAAAAAATTAAAAAATAAAAAAGCAATATTTGGAAACAAGCTTTTTATTTACTTCTATCATTAGTTCAGGTAAAACGGCGCGATGGAGTAGTGGTTAGAGCATCCGCTTCGCAGTCAGGTAGACCTGCGATTCAATCCCGTTATTAAGTGAAACCAAAAGACTTTAAAAAATGGTATCTGCAGCTTCTCTGCTTGGCGCTCGGCATTTAGGGGAGGATGTGGAGAACAAGCCGGCAAGTGCGCTTGTTGTATCCTTGTGGAAGGCACTTAACGGGATGCCCCCACCTTTATGACGAAGACAGGTGGCCCAGACAATCGCACATGGCAACTCCCAATTGAGTGCGGACATCTAGTCCAAAATATAGCGATACAATTCTCTTTCTCGTGAACAGATGATAAACATGGCAAATAAAAAAAAAATAAAAAAACAACGCCATGTTTAGTGCTTAGGTAGCGTATAAGTTTTTACCATAGGAACCATTGCTTCATTTGCAAGTTGCTCCCCACAAATAACGCAGAGTGGTTTTGGAGCGTCTTCGTTACCACACCAAGAAAATCCATACTGAAGGTAATCTTCCCTGTATCGTCTTTTGACAATTTTTTGTTTCTTTACAACGTTGGTTGCGCTAGGTACATTGTCTTGCTCATTATTACATGTTACGAATGTTCTTTTCAAAAATTTATCCATTTTATGAACCTTTAAAGTACCTTGACTTTTAATTAACAACCAGTCAGCACTTACTCTGCAAACGAACACTTCACTTTATTTAGATTACACGAGCTCTGTTTTGCCTCGCTAATAGAAAGCCTAAATGCATCGTGTAATCTTATTACGTCACAAATGCATAGTGGGGAGTTTGGATTTTTGTGGTTCAAGCAGATATAATAATGTTCAGTTCTCCAAAGTATGAAAAGTTTTTTGTAAAAAGAACAGAAAGGCTACAGTTACTCTGCGGCACACCTGTCATCGTCTTGCGGCACACCAGTTGCGGAGCACTGGGGTAAGGCTTAATAAAATTTTAGGAATAATATTGTTTTGTAACTAATATACCCCAATTTCATAATTGTGTAAAGAACTTCAAGTGTTAAAAGTAGAAAACATGTATCAACTTGAGTTGGCTAAATTTATGTATCGACTCCATCATAATCAATTGCCTAAAAACTTTGATCATTTTTTTCGTAGGAAAAATACTATTCATCAATATGAAAAGAGATTGATAAATCCAACCGCTTACTATTGCCCTCATAAATAAATTATTTTTCCAAAAGCTATTTTCTTAAAGAGGTTCAAAGCTGTGGGGTAACATTGAATCAGAATTAAAGAGCATGCACTGGGTTTCTTTTAAAAAAGCATGCAAACTAAAATTGTTAAAGAATATTAACTCTTGCAAAAATATTGAATTGTGTAAAAAACATTATTGTTATTGTCTTCCGTTTCTTTTTTTATTTTTTATTTATTATTGATAAAAGCTTGAACTCAGTTCTTATTTAGACAATTTACTCGAATTATAACAGTGACACTTAATGGATTTCGTTTATATCTTAATCTGCTGAAATTAGGGGGCGTCTCGACTTGATAACCGAAAGATTCTTCGATGCTCACTGGCTTTTGCTACAAGTGTTTTTTTGTGTAATGTTAATGTGATTATAGTGTCAGTGCGCAAAAGCAATATTAAATAAACTCTTTTTTTCTATGGAATAATTTGCCACCAAATATTGTTGACTGCAGTTAAATCTCAATATAAACAAAAAGTCAGTGTTTTTTTGAGCACTAACGCTGATTTGATAATTTAAAATATATCAGGATATCAGTTTCATACTTTTTCTTTTTTGTTTGTTTTCTTAGAATTAATAATAAATCATCAGTAGGCAATCAGGCGCCCAGTAACAGATGACTTTTTGGTATTTATTTATTTAACGGATATTTGGCAGATGATTTTTCGGTAATGTCTTTCAGTTTGTGATTGTTTTCAATAATGCCACCACTGACTGCTTGCTTTGTATCGCTTGTGTTTGATTACCCGCAAAAAAAAGCAAAGATACTTCGTAATGTGATATTGTAAACTGCTACAGCGCTAATATTGAAAGGATGCAGAGCCAACACCTAGTGCTATGCTGTTTAGCTTTGTATATCTATATGTATTTTCTCTGTGTAATTGTGTTAGTATTGGTTTTTTATGTGTGTGTTTCTTTATGTATGTAATCCAAGGAAAGAATTTTTGTTCTGACGTAGTTATTTTTGAAGTGGTTGTTTAGTAATTCACGTGATCTGCTATTGATGTGTCCTGTAATACTCAACGTACTGGATCAGGAATATAGAATTATTGTGACCAAATGTGCAGTTATAATGTTTGAAGGGCAAGGTGTTTGTCAGAAACAATAGCATAGTGTGATACCGCTGTAATTGATAAGCTGCGTGTTTCAAACTGTAGCAGTAACAACGCAACATAGGAAATTTCAAAGTTAATAATTGATTGACGCGCTGTCTTAATCTCATCAACCGCTGATTATTCCAATTCCAAATTTGTTAAGGGTGGTGGGAGTGAATCTAAATTTCCAGTAATTAATTTGACAATCAAAAGACAAGCGGTTATCAAAAACTATGACTCAACTTGGTCAATACGGGGTTGCAATTAGCAGTTACACACAAATAATCACTGATCAATATATCTAAAAATAAACTTCCAAGTTAATGGTTTCTTATGTCACAAGAAAAAATACTATTTCTAAACTCTTAAGACTCTCTTACAATGCAATAATTACGAGCAACTACTACTAAACACTAAATAAGTCAATCGAAAAATCCAGCACTTCCTAATTGTGAACCAACGCAAGCCTATGGCGACAGTTCTCGCAGGTTAGCGTGGCACTATAGCTAACACAATACCAAACGGTCCGGGTTTAAATCTAGAGTGAAAAATCAAAACAATATCAGAAAATAAAAAGAACTTTAGAAATTAGATTAGAAACGAACACAAAACTGTCAAAGTTTTACACAAACTCTCTAGTGTTCTATGTAATTGTGCTTGGAAAAGTCACTTCACGGCAATACCTTTGTTTGGAGCTGCGCTTGTGGTAGAAATATACTGTTCTAATAGCCATACCATTAACCCACTTTATCTAAAAAAACACAAAAAACTACATTGGCAATTAGAATTGGAAAACTCAAGTCGATTCAAGTCATAAAAAAACGAGTCAATTTGACTTGAGTTGTTTACACAAAATGACTCGACTCAAGACTTAGCTCCAACCGACTTGTACCCGACTCCACCAATAACAGCCAAAATAGTCAGTACAACTATCTTGGCGCAAAAACCAGATTTAAAATGAAAAAGGAAATCTTCAACCAAGGTCATGTATCAATCCAATGTAGGAAAGAACTTAAGCTGATTCAGTTCAACTCGTTCTTAAACTCAAGATGAGTGATTTACAATAATATGCCAAACTCGTTGTTGTAAAACTTTAGTGCACTTCAACTCCAATGAAAACTATTCGAGTTTGCAGCTTTGTTTCTTCCTACGAGTAGGTTTAAATCTATTGCGCTCGGCTCGGCCCTCATCCATTAATTCTATCCAAATAATTTTATATTTTGCCAAAACGTTTCATTAGAAAGAAAAAAAATGAGATAAAAAATCTTCAACACACGTTGAAACTAATAAGTTTACCAGTACTTCTAATTTTGAATAGTCAACTATTTCAAGTTGTGTTTCTTGGCCAAAAGGAATTGACTGGACCAACCAGCAACAAACAACGCAAACTAAGAGCAAATAAATTGTCTTTTTTGTATCACAAAAGGCGCATGAAAAAAATCATTTTTAGGTACGGAAGAGCCAAATTGCCAGTGGTGGGCACGCACTAGTGACAACCGCACGGCGCTATTGTAATCGCCAATCAGCAAAAATTTTATCGGCACTTCCGCAATCCGCTAAACACTCTCAACTTCAGCGCGATAAATGCTTGCGCTAGTCTTTTCTAAAAACTAGCAGCCGCTAATCGCTAAAGCGCTAATAGCAGTGGTCGCATGTTCGAATCTCACTCAAAATGTTGTCAGGTAAAAAGAAAATAACAATTTTTTCTCAGTCCAGCTGAGAAAATACAAGCATTTCTGTGGATGGCACTAACAAAGTAGTAGCTGTCGCAAAGCATGCGCAAAAAATATTTATCGACCACAACTTTCTAACAAAAATCAAATATCCTAATATCTTTATCGCTAACAGTGGTGATTTAGGAATTTAGTAGCCTGAGGCAAAATTTGATAACGGGCCTATTCTGTGTTTAAGGTTTACCAGCCAGCTACTCCTATAGGAAAATATTGGGTAATTTCTGGAAATATTTCTATATGACGTCAGGCAAATCCTAATACACAGCTTCATTTTCCATCTTTTCAGTTTCAGTGCCTTCAATTTTAAGCTTATAAGTTTCAGAATAACTTAAAAAATAGTCAGGATGTTCGGATATGTTCTTTTCTAAAGACTCACAAAGTTTTATGACAATTTGAAAAACCAGAAAGGGGGACTGAGACAAGTGCTTTACTTACATCACCCGAAATCAATCACTAATCGCTTTGTCCAGATTGTGTTAGCTTCAGCACATTTTTCCCCAATGAAAACAGGCGTCTTCTTTACTCTATTCCTGACAGACCGACGCGATGGTGTAGTGGTTAGAGCGTCCGCTTCACAGTCGGTAGACTTAGGGTTCATTCCCCTTGTCGAGTCATACCAAAAGACTTAAAAAAATGGTATTCACAGCTTCCCTGCTTGGCATTCAGCATTTAGTGGAGGTTGTGGAGAACAAGCCGGCAAGTTCGCTTGTTGTGTCATTGGGCAAGACACATAACGGGACGTCTCCATCTTTATGTGGAAGACAGATGGCCCAGTTTTCCCTCTGAAGAGAGGGTTGGTGGCAGGAAGGGCATCCGACCGTAAAACAAATGCCACGTCATAAAAATGCAGATATCTGCTGTGGCGACCCCTATTCGGAAATAAGCCGAAAGAAAAAGAAGAAAACAGGCGTTTCACTACTGCACTGAAAGTTAGTTCGGCGTTGTATTGCACCAATAACTCTCCTTATTGTTATATCAAAGAACAACGTAGCAATTGCTTTGCTTCGGAATTCCTGACCCTCTTTGAGAAAATCGCCTAATAGCTTCTTACCGCTGCTGTCTTTACGTGACTTTTCCACAAACGCTCTTTTAAAAATTTTACCTTTAAAAGATGCACTCTGGCAGCCGGCGATTTTTGGAACGTGTTGCACTTTTGAGACGATATTTTTGTTTTAACAAGGAGCGTACTTAGCGCTAGCGGCAACTACTTTCGAAAAACTAGCGCTTCTTCCGCTAGCGCTATTGTACAAAAAAGTAACGCCCGCTACTGTTGCCATTAGCTCACGGCGACAGTAGCGGCAGTAAAGCGAAAGCTAACGCATCACCAGCCGAGCAAATAGCGATCGCTGTTCTTAGCATTGCTAGTGCCTACCGCTGTAAGATGCAATAAGCTTGCCAACTCGGTGTTTCTTTTTTTGTCATCGCTCACACGGAATCTTTTTAGTTCTTTCCGGGATTGTGACATGGTTCGCGGATGACAAGAAAAGCCGAAAGCGACTCTTCATCCCATAAGTTTACTGGCCAGTCAATCAGCAAAAAGTAGCCTACTGAAAAGACAGCTTCAAGTATATCAAAATGTTTTTTTACCAATCCGAAATTCTACCATTGAAAGACGAAGAAGCTTATTCATTTACCTAATTATTGCATCAATATCAACCTAATTTCCAATCAAAAACCTTGGCAGAACAGACATTAAAAAAGCTAAATTTTTCACAAATTCTTTGTATTTAAAAAAGATTTTGAACGATGTTTCGATATACAATTTTGAATTTTTTATGTAGAAGGTATTAAGTTGTTTGAAATGATTTTGACAGCGCCATAAAAGTGATTTTGATAGTTTACTAATAAATCAAGATAGCCTATTTTAATTTCTGTTTTGTGATGGAAACAATCCAGGAAAAATTATTAAAATTTTAATTTGAAGAGAAATGCAAAGAAAATAATATTTGCAAGTGTAATCATGGAACAACGCAAAAATTGTTTGTGGTTTTACTTGAAAAGAGCTTATAACTGAGATTGGGTCCAAGAAATTTGGGGAGAGGCATGGTTCCTTGCGCCCTGTTCTGGTTACTTCAAGGTTTTCTGCAACTTGGCATTGACATTTCGCTGAAGTTAATTTTGTGTACTTGAGAAGCTCCACGCAAACGTAAAATTCCAGAACGTTAAGCTTCCTGAGCGAAAAGCTTCAAAGCAGCCAACCTATTAGGCATAAGTCTTAGCTGAGAGACATTCTCTTTCGTTTCCATCAAAAGGTGATTTATTGCGCATTGATCGTGTAGTTGATGTACCTAGTTGTTTGTTTATCATCAAAGTCTTGACGGTGGCAAAGCTATTCTGTTTTCGACGCTTTCATGATAGGGCATGAAGAAAATAAAGTGGGCTATCTATATATCGTTTTAAACATTTTCATTTAATTACTTTTCCGACAGTTTTTCGAAAATTTTTAATAAACTGAACATGTTAACAATCGCGGATCGCACCAACTGCACGATGGAGATAAACCAGTGATAAAAGCCCTTTCTTCTTTTTTTAAGCTTGCAGTATTCTGTAGTCTTTATCAATTGGAAAGAAGCTTGGGCAAAAAGTATAGCAGAAAAATATGACATATGATCGGCTATTTTGCCTATAATTAAAAATTATTAAAAAATTGGCACCCACAAAATTTGGGGTGCTTGAGATGATTTTGGCCGTCTCCAAGACAGCAAAGTAGCTACATGACTGCTACGGATAAAATCTCACTTTGAAAAAACTCTTGGCAGTAGGCAGAAGCTATAGATTGTCTTTGTAAATTCAAAAAGACATGATATGCAGATTGCATCGTCAACATAACACACTGGTTTGAAATATTGATTTGATTGGTTTTCTTTGTCACTGCTATATTAATTTGTATGACTCAAAAAAGGAAATGCAGAGGGTCTTTCGAAATTAGAGCCCTCCCCTCTACATCATAAACTAAACTAGAAAAAGACAAAAACAAAGCTGATTTAGAACAGGTATTTACTTAAGTTTCTCATTGAGCAGCTAATACTTTGTGTGGCCTACACCTGCCCGTACTACAGCTTGCATTCTTAAGGGATATGGTTTTGATAAGTTGCTGGTGTTTGAAAAATAGAGCCCCCTCAACAGCTAATACCAAAAATTATCAAGTTCTCTGCTATAGCTACTTTTAAGTATGTTATCTCAAGTTTTTTCAAAGCAAATTAGTAGTTTACATTTTTTTATTTTCACATTAACCAGTTAGATTAAGAAATAATAATAAATAGATTGATAAGCTCTTCAAACACAGATGCTGCTTCAAAACAGTGGCATTGATTTTTTCTCTTCATGTGAATTTCCTGGTAGTTTCCTGATCTTTAATGTTTGTGAAAACATTGGCAGTATCTTGAAGGATCGTGTTGAAGAACGTAGAGCAAACTACGACGGTGTAAGAAGCCTTACCCATCTGCGAATAGTTGTGATCGAAGTGCTCGAGGATAGGGAGCACCATTTGTTAAAATCATACCCCATAAGAATGCAGGCTGCGGTACGAGCAGGTGGAAACCGCATAAAATATTAACTGCTCAATGAGAAACTTAAATAAATACCTGTTCTAAATCAGTTTTGTTTTTGTCCTTTTCTAGTTTAGTTTATGTTGTACAGGGAAGGGCTCTAATTTCGAAAGAGCCTGTATACCCAATGTCATCCAACAATAATTATTGTTTGAGCTCATACATCGTGCTCGCTTTTAGCAATAAGCATTGTTCCAGAAATGAAATAAACCACTTTTCCATTAGTCTTTACATGAATTTTGCCCTTTTAACGCTTGTAAGGGACCTTATACTTTGTTTGTTGTTTGCTTAGTAAACTGCAATTCCGAAATCAATTTAGAGATGGAACCAGTCTGGTCGCCATTTTTGTCACCCGACCCAACAGGAGGACAAAATTTTTAACCGGCGGATTAATTTTCCGGTTGGTTGCCTGGCAAAAATTCACTCTAATTTTTGGTCGTCTTACCGGGAATCGATTGATAAACCAGCTAATCAACCAGCTGGTAGCTTAATCGCTAAAAAAAGTTGTACGTTTTTATGTTCTGGCCAGCAAAATGCTTAAACAATTTCTTGAACATAAATTTTGTCGGTCTCACTTAGTCGATCCACATGAAGCTTTTGTACCATATTTTTACCAAGTCACGAAAACTATAGGTTAAAATGTGAGAGCTTTTTCAAGCTGCTGCACCAACAGTGTCTGCTTCGCAATATACCATAGCAATGTTTTGTACTGACAGCTTTTAGTTATAGGTTTGCAATTTAGTTTAAGCTACGAAATGTGATAATCAACTAAATCAAAGTTCTAATTTAGAGGGTATGCTCATAAAAGGTAGGCTAAAATTGCAACCACACGTTTCAACTTATTGCTTGCCCAAACAAAATAGACATAAAGTGGAATTAAAAACAATTATAAAGTGAAGTAAAATGGGAAAAAATTTAAAAGTGAAAAAATAATAAGTGTCATCAACAAGTGTTGCAAGGGGTCAGGAAACATTGAATTAACCAGTAAGTTTTTCAGTCAACGCCTCTTGATAAAATGCTTCCGATGAAATAGCAAAGTGAAAAAAGGGAAAAACTAAAACAACAACAACTCAAGAACATTGCTCTACGACGTATTGTTTACATAAAAAAGTGAATTAAAATAAATTTCCAAAATATCAATTTAAATAGATTTTCTATTTATTACAAGAATTCAGATAATCAATAAACATTAAAATATTTCTTTTTAAGTCTCTTATTAAATAAAGTGTGGTGGTTAGAGCGACGCGATGGTGTAGTGGTTAGAGCGTCCGCTTTGCAGTCGGTAGACTTAGGGTTCATTCCCCTTGTGGAGTCATACCAAAAGACTTTAAAAAATGGCATTCACAGCTTTCCTGCTTGGCGCTCAGCATTTAGTGGAGGTTGTGGAGAACAAGCCAGCAAGTTCGCTTGTTGTGTTATTGGGCAAGAAACTTAACAAGACGCCCCCACCTTTATATGGAAGACAGATGGCCCAGTTTTCCCTCTGAAGAGAGGGTTGGTGGCAGAAAGGGCATCCGACCGTAAAACAAATGCCATGTCATAAAAATGCAGATATCTGCTGTGGCGACCCCTAATCGGGAATAAGCCGAAAGAAAAAGAAGAAGATTAAATATAGTCGTTGTACACGGTGGGCCGTAAGTCGTGCACCAAAACATTTAAGACAATTTTGATTATATGAACGTTATTTTATTTAAAACAAGCTTATCTAAGAAACTGATGACACGTTATACACGCTGATACAATCACAAATGCTCAAAATGATCATAAATACCAACTCAACTCGCTCGTTTTTTTGTTAAAGGCATATGTGAAAACTAAAGGAAAAAAATTTTAAATGCAAATCATACCTAAAAAAAAACTTGGATCATAATTAAATTTGACAGATATAATGACTGATACATATAAACAATGGTAAATTACTATATGAAAGAACATTTGCTATACATCAAAAAAAAGAAAAGATATTCTATCCCATTAATTTTACATTGTTTCACATCATACTCCACGTAATTTCTTGGTGCGCGACTTACGGCCCACCCTGTATTTTTAAAGAATTCATCGAGTGTAGCCAATAATTCAGATCCCAAAAATGCCAATAAATTTTGTTTAATTGATATCTTGACATAGAGTAGTATGCATGTCTTTCTTATTAGTTGTTTTGTTTTATACTAGTAATGGTGTTCTACTTTACAAAAGTAATTGTCAAAGGCTGTGGGTGTGTAATTGCGCAATAATCAGTACATAAATTTATTACTTTTAATTAATGGATGTTAAGGCATATAGGCTAACTGCAATCAGTTGAATAAAATTCTACTTCCACGACCGGTTTCGTTCCTATTAGAACTCGTCAGGTGGACTCAGGCATTGAACCGACGGTCACATGAATTGCTTCATGCTGTTTATGCCACTCCGCCATCGGTCCTTTTAACTGATGCTATTAATTTTAAGCTTATATATGGTGCACGCTCAATACAATGAGCTACAATCACTACAATGACCGATGGCGAAGTGGCATAAACCGCATGAAGCAATTCATGTGACCGTCGGTTCAATGCCTGAGTCCACCTGACGAGTTCTAATAGGAACGAAACCGGTCGTGGAAGTGGTATTTTATTCAACTGATTGCAGTTAGCCTATATGCCTTAACATCCATTAATTAAAAGTAATATCTTAAACAGGCTAACACCAGCTCCTATAATTCGTACATAAATTTCGACAATTCTTACACTCTTTCACTCCATTCAGTAAATGTTGTCGCATTTTAATTTCAAATAGTTAATTAAATTGGATTATGAAGTTGTCTGTTGGAAAGTAAATAGTTGGTTGGGAAAAGTTTTAAGAAACCTATTTTTTGCTTGGAGTCCATATTTTTTTGTGATTTATTTTTACCTGGATATTGAAAGGAATGTAAATTATTGTCAGACAATTGTTAGTGCCTTTTCTCGAATTCAAATTTTTTCCCTTGTTTATTGATCAATACTTTGTGATGACTGGGGCAAAAGCTTTGGGGAAATCTAAAAATAAGCAACAGCTAAACAATTTGTTGTCATTGCTTTTGAGTAATTCTCCATACATGCTGCTGATGGCACAAATAGCTGAAAAAAATGGTGATCATTTAACAATTTGTATTGTTCAAGATAATTATATGGTCTAGAAAACGTAAGTTTTTCAAATATTTTATTGAATAGAAGATTTAGAGATATTGGTTTGTAATTGGTGGGTTGATCTGAGCTTTTATTTTTAGATATAAAGATTACTTCATGAAGTTTCAATACGGTAGGTTTGACCACAAAAAAACTTTAAAAATAAATTGCTATTGACGTATCGACCTATTGTTCTAGCTGATGGGTTCTCAGCAGGTGGGCTACAGTATTAAATTTGGATGGGCCATGGCTTCAATCTCAACTGTATATAGCAGTGGTTCCCAAAATCGGGCAAAATTAAAAAATATCGACTTCGTAAAAGTCGAACAAAAAAAGGTTCACTTTTTCAATCTGGATTAAAAACAGAAATTAAATTTTGAGAAAATAGATCTACAAAAAAAATCTTCGCCTTCAATCTGGATTAAAAATACGAAAATCAATGCACGTAGAACTGTAAAAAAAGGCCACAAAATAATTTTGATAACAAAGGAGGGCCACGGTTATAAAAATGTTGAGAACCTCTGTACTATCCTGTATGTGGTGTTGCTGTGCCGGTACGTTAGTGGTCAACAATAGTACCACAGCAACTGGGTCAAGGTTTTAACAATCAATGGTAGATTTAGGGTGAGGTAAATGATGCAGCTGCATCGGGCTTTGCTTTTTCAGAGGAAAAGAGACCCCTCTTTCTAGCATGTCTGATAAACTAGTTCAGCCCTTCAAAATTGTTGAAATTGCTGAAAATAGTTCTTACCAAGAACTTGGGCAGTTAAAGGGCTCTTCATAAATTTTTACGTCAGGTTCTTACAATTCTTAATCCACCGCTGCTAATAGTTATTTTTCAAGTGCATTTCAAATAATTGTTTTTTTCTAGGTGTATCGAATTACAATAATTTATAGTAATGGTAGCAAGCAAATTTTTAGCGAGGCAGCAATAACAAAACGAGTAATGTTATGCAAAACGCCATATTTATCAGGTTATCTCATAATTCCAAAACTACCTAAAAACAATTTATATCTTGCACTATTTTGCAATTATAATCTATTACGGCAATAAAAGTGCCTTCTGTTAAGAATTTTATCACAAAAAAGTAGAGTTTTCTCACTTTTGTTTAAAATTAATAACCCTATCAGGCATTCAAACGCTATTGCAGGCATTTGGTCAGAAATGTCAAAAGTCTGCACCACGCCTCTCAAAGAAAAGCCTGAGAATTTTTGGGCATGTGGATTGGCTAATTGTCATCATAAAAACGTATTTCAAACGAAAGAACTGCACTGCACGCTACAAAAGAAATTTGATACACCTGAAAAGAAAAATAGTCGATTATCAACCACGCCGGTGCTACCTTTTGGCTAATGTGAACGATCAATTCGGGGCTATCTTGCGACTTTGTCCTTATTTGAGCGGTTTTTGCCGGTGATGGCCGGTTTGAAAGCTGCTGTCGTGAATCTCTACCCAACCGCAGCTGGAGTAAATGACTGGATTGGCTTTCATCTTTCGATTAGTGCTTTCGATTTGAGAATATTTTTAATCCTGGAGTTTGAGTTCACAACCCTGATTACGTGCACAAATTAAAAATTAAAGACCAAGAGATTTGATAAGACTTATGATACTAATTTTATTTTGAAAAATTCTAAATATCATTAGTCAATAGCGTACGCACACGAGGATTAGGAGGTCAAAAACTCCCACAATAATTGATGGTATACAATATTTTAGTTAATAAATACATTTTTTTACCATAATAAAAATGAATGCAAGCATTAGCCTAAAACTTGGTCTAGAAAGCAAGAAAATGCTTAATTTTTATGTAATTTCTAAAAATTTTTCGGGGGGCCATGCCCCCGTACTTCTTACAATAATTGTGTGTTTGGCATTCTTAATTAGAGAAACCCATTCCATCATGAAAAATTCATGCGTAAGCCACGGATCACAATTTTGGTCAATATTTTTGTTTGCAATATTGTAAATTTTGTGATGCTTTTCTGGTTACGTCTTTGGAAAGAAGATAAGTGTGGTAATTTCTACCCTCGTAAGAGCAGCCTCAGTAAGATTATTCTGTAAGATTTATCTACAAAAAGTATTCAAGCAGTGTGCGAAAAAAGACAATCATGAAAGCAATTGAGACGATTTCTGAACAAAGTTATGTTAAAGTTATAAAAAAATTTCTTGATATTAAAGCAAACCAGCAGGTCTTTTTTCAATTTCAAAAACCTTCTTTATACGATTTGCAAAAAAAAATAAATACAGTAGGCGCCGCTTATTATGACCACCGATAATATGACCAGCCGCTTATTATGATCAATTTGGTACGGTCCGGAATTTCTCCATTTAAAATTCTCCGTTTAATATGACTACATTTCGGATAATATGACCAACATTTTCTCCATTTCTCTTATTACAGTTCAGTATTTTTTCCCGCCATGCACTTATAACTTCGCCTTTTGAACATGCGTGTTTTCTGTGCGCATGCTTTTTCTGTACTGTTTCAGTACTGTACTTTGTTTTACTGCCAACGTCACACTGTTACATCAGTTAAACGATGAATTTGACGGTGTTTGGATTTCTTGTGGCTTGCGGCATCGATTCAGGTGTGGTTATGATGGCTTCGGTTTTTATGGCCATTCGGATATTATGACCAAAATGGTCTGGTCCCAAAGTGGTCATATTAAGCGGCGTCTACTGTAGTTCGTTTGCGGTAGCTTCATTTAGCGACTACTGCATCACAGGGGGATAATGGTTTTGCTTGTAAGCATCGCGATCGTCATTGCGAGGAAACATGCACCCTCCATTCTCCTCTTGCTTTGGACCGGCTTGTTTACTTTCAAAAGAACAAGTTTAGTATTTTTCTGAAATTTACTTTTTTGACAACTGTACCTTACGATATTTCTTTTCAACGCGGTCAAAAGTGGAAACTAATTCTCCACTGCTAAGGACTTGAGCTAGCAATACCACCGTAACTGCAATTGCTACAGTTGTTGGACAATTTCTAGAAATACTGGAAGGCTTATTTTGTTATACCGGTAATGCTTATCCGCGATTGACAGCAACTCTTCAGAACGACCGATAATGCTTAAAATTACGTTCAAAGTTCAATATAGTTGGCATTACACAGATGCTTCTGATTTTTGACATTTGTATCGCCTATTCTAATCTTTTTTAAGTTTTCAGGTATATTGTAAGAGCTATTTTTATTACTATTATTCTGTAATCTCTTTTTTAATATAGAACATTTTCTTAGGAACAATGATGTAATGAGGCGTAACCTGTGGAGGCTTTGCTTACCTTGTTACCACAAAGAGCTTATGAATTCAATTAAATGACTTGCAATTAAAACCAAACCAAAACCACTCGCATGAGATGTAATTCACATCAAAGTCGTACATGCGTAATTAAGCAATATTTTTGGTGTATCTAAAGAATTGATAGATAAGTTTAGGGCAGTTTGAATTGGCCAGTGCATGACACAACCATTTAATAACACCTTATTAAAAAAAGGTCCAAAATTAAGTTTTGCGCGCCGGCTTTTTAATTACAAGCCCCTTATTAGTGCATTTTGAAAACCAGAAACAGCTCGCTAAGCCTTTAATTTAAGCCACTTGTCAAATAGATATCTAGACTCTAAGGCTTCAAAACGTTGAAGTGCCTTTTGTTAAATTTTTTAATCCAAACAAAATTGTTTAAGAGAATGGTACCGCTAGATTATAAATCAAAAACCCTTAAACCTACACAAGACATTTAGTTGTCGAGAATTTATGCGCTGACGCAAAGCATATCTGCGCCAAGCACCACAACCTGGCAAAGACAATTTTTGCAAAGTGTTTTCTCAAGATTGTAACAACGCGATACTAGAGCGGTTATTGACTGTGTTCTTCTCCATTGTAAAAACGTGCAAAACCCTGCCACACAGATAGCTGCATGGTTAACAACAAAATAACGCAACATTCAGTTTATCGTTTTATAGCGCAAGGGCATCATTTTACCACAACCGAATAAACTCCGTTTCGTTTTTAAATTTCCCTATTAACCCCGTTGTAGAGCGTCAAACAAGAGACCTAGGAAACTTGTAATTCTAAATAGCTTTTCTGAAATCACCCGACAAAGACATGAAATTGAATTTTACCGACTGCGAAGCGAACGCTATAACTAACTACAATACCATTGGAACAAGATATAAGGGCAATCTAAGGTGGTAAACCAATACAACTTTCCAATGGTGGATTTAAGGTGAGACAGGTGAAGAAGCTGCCTCGGGCCGTCATTTTAGTGGCTACGTTTTGGAGAATAAGGGGCCCTCCTTTCCAAACATATCCGACAAGTTATTTCAACCCTAAAAAATTGCGGTAAACTTGTAAAAAGTCTTTATCGAAAACTTTGGATTTGGGATCCCCTCATGAATTCTTGCCTCAGACCCCAAAAATCCACATTTCGAAAACTTTTATTCTTTTGCTTAAAGACGTAGTTAGGAGGAGGGGTACCATGGAACCCAGAGTGGCTTTAAAATTGGTGTATTCAGCCCCCACCTCACATTAAGCTACTTTTGAGTAAAATGGCGATGGTCATTAGCATTCTCAGTGCAATCGCAAGCAGGGTAGGCTACCATTTTCTAACTAAGTTTTTCAAATTTCATATTTACCTAGTTTGCCTTCATAATTGGAGCTTATCTGACTCATTAAACATGAAATTAACGGACAGTCTTCGAGCCAGTTCATTTGTGCTGCCTAGCCTAACTAAATCAAACATCTGGGTACTTTGAAAATATTCACGTTATATCCATAGTTGGTTTTATTCAATAGAGCATTTTTACTGTTGCCGACACAAAAACTAAACTTACAATAAAGGAAGTGTATGACTCATTTATGAATTTGATCACCGAGCGATGTTGATTTGTACAGTACAGTTGCACACAACACGACTTCAAGATTTGTGGAAATTACATTATCAATGATGCTTTCGCGGTGAAGTCAGATCAAAAAATAAAACAACATTGCCTGAGCTCAAAAATAAGATATCACAGGTCAAATACAGAAATTAGCTGCACTTTTTATTAGGCTACAGCTTCGTGTTACTATTGTATTGAGGCAATATTACCTTTGTGATGTGTACAATTATATTGTAGGAAAGGCGGTTTTATGTATTTTCAGAGAAGTTAGAAGGTTATATAGACCTACATGTTTACGTTATAAAGTAGTTTGTTGTAACTGATAAAAATTCAACGCAGAAATTCGTGCCTAAAATTGTACGTAAAAACCTGATCGTAGTGAAGATGTAGCCCAAATGTTAATAAACGGGTGGGTAATAATGAAGTTCGAAAGCGCCGGTCTCAAATCAACCCTAAATTCCAGTGACACCCATTTTATGGTAGGGCTACTTAGGCCTACTTTCCTACTTTCTAAGAGTTACAATTCTTACTGTTGCAATGGGCCTGGAAAAAATTTTAAGCAACCTTTTACAACTCATTGTTTGTAACATCTATTTGTATTTTGGAAAACAAATTTTCTAACCTTGCCAGTCGCAAGAGACAAAAAGCGGTTAGTCTAACTGGCTTCATCAAATTTCGTTTGGGATTGTTATCACAAACAGCATCACGGTTCAAGATAAAGGAAAGTTTTGTGGCATGTTGTCGACAAAACGACAAAATAGAATTTAATACAATTTTAGAATTTACAAAATTCATAAACAGAGTTTAAAAATAAATACTTGTGAACTTTTTTCAACTAAATAATCAGCTATTAAGAGGTTGAGTGAATATTGGTTGCAAAAACGTTACGCAAATAAATTAAATTGAGACTAATACAGATTTTAAAGAATAAATTTTCGCCTTTCTGCGTTTTAATGCCAAAATAATAAATTACAGAAATCACTTTGATGGTACCCGTATTGAATCATCTTTTCTTGCGTGTCCACAAATACTAGGCACCAACGAGCCCAAATGTGTAGCTATCAAGCTGAACAGGTAGAACACGAATTAGTACAGCAAAGAGGAATTTTTGGCACTTCTAAGTACATTTTTTAAGCGCTAGCGCTTACAGTATTTTTTATTATAACTGAGTAAATTTAATCCTATTTTTCATTCTTGATGTCGCTCATACTATGGTTTTCTAGGGCTTTGTTATGACTCGACCAGAACATTGAACCCAGGTCTACTGACTGCAAAGCGGAAGCTCTAACCACTACAATCCACCCCTCCTCGGGTTCATTGCAGATTTTAATGTTTGGTTATCAAAAAACAAATATAGGCAACGTAGTGAGTAAATTGTGCGGCTCTTACAACAAAATAATTTTCCATTATGCATTTAGGTTTGTTGGAAAGTGAATTGGTGCAAGTCCGCGAAAATGAAGTTACATTGATGTCAACTGAGCAGGAATCCACATTATAGCGCCTTTGTTAAAATTTTTAACATTTTCTTTCATTAGGATTTATAAAAAATAGTGCTAAATTGGGAAAGGCACTGGCATCAGCTAACTAAGAATTTAAGAGTGGGACTTCAACGCAAATTAAGGGAATTTTTGTGTAAATGCAAATAAATTGCTTTTTACTCTGCTATTACAGCCAAAAAGCAGGGACATGGCTCAGTGCCCTCCTACATACGCTAATGGGCATCAAGCGCAAGGTGAGCGGGCCACGTGGCACTCAAAAAAAACGATCCCAGGTGCTGACCTTGACTAACTGCTGCGAGTTAAGGCGTTATGTACCAAGCAGCGTTTGCAAGTCATTCTAAGCTGTGGTACATGACCAATTATAGTTGTTTTTCAAACTACGGCAAAGCCACTTTTCTAGTTTTGTAATAACATAGTTGTGGATTATGTGCTTTGCAGTAAAAGGAAAATTTTGTTTAAAATTTGCTGCAATGCAATTTCATAATCAAATCTATTAAACATATCAATTCTTTATCTAAGGAGCCTTATGAACAATTTTTTCGCCATTAGCAAAACAGTATAAGTATTTTTTGTAACATACGACGCAATGATATTCTATTATCAAACGTTTAGATCTCACCTAAATCTTGAAATAATGATGCTAGAAAATATCAAAACGTAATTTTGCACCGTTTTCTCTGGATAGAAATGTAGAAGTCTTTAACATTAAAAAAAGTTTTTGAAATAGTCAAAATTATATCTTATCTGATATAATTTTATATAAAGCTTTGATTGCAAACGTAAAATGCCTTCCGTAGTAGTCGCAAAAATACTCAATGACTATATGAAAGCATGGGTAACAACTAAACCTTATGACAGAACAGATAAAATTTGATGAAATTTAATATTTTTGTATCCAAAAAAATTTGACTGAAATAAGCCCACTCTTAAATGAGAGAATGTCCAATTGTTTTATTTCCCTTTGGAGTTGTCTGTATGTTGTTGATGTTCAGTTCATTCTAACACAATGTGAACGCTGTAGCCATACGTATACGCATATATTTCTTTAATCATCTTAATGGGATAGGGTAGTAGCTCTATAATAACTCCTTAGAAACCACACACTCTAGGACTGCATCTACAAACTCGACTGATAAGCTTGGAAGTTGCAGTTAAGTACTTTTGCTCAATGCACAACAATGCAGAACACATGTAGGTATTGCACTCATGGCTTTTTGATTGAGGAAAGCTTCTCAACAAGTTAAGTTCTATAAATGAGTTACCTTTTCAGCAGCATGCTCAGCAATTAAATTCTAAGTGAAAGCTATTTAAAAAAGGTCTTAGTTCCTTTTATCAACAATTAAAATTTTAGCCTAAATTTAGATATAGTCCACCGGTAAATCTATTAAATATTTTCAATAGAGTGTGGCTAGTTTTCGCATACTCTTCTGTAGTCATTGTACACATCATTATCTCTTTCATAAACAATTGTAGGCTACAACAATGAAAACAGTAATAGCTAGAGAACAACAAGCTAGCAGTATTACTTCACAAAAAAAGAAAAAAATGATTGCTACATTGCCTTAACTTTCAAACAAAGTCTTACTGAACAAATTTGTAGACCATTAAATAATATCACTACATGAAAATAACAAATAGGCTAACCGACCTTGTAATTTTAAGTTAAAAATGCTTTAGTTTACAGAAAGTTTTTTCATAAAAAATAAAAATGCCCAGATTTATTTACTTGCTTTTTATTTTACTAAATTATTTGTATGTAATTTTTGACGTGGAGTGCCTCAAGGACCAATGCTGGGTCATTGTACAGTAGTTGTTCTTAAATCAAAGAGCGCAGACGAGGCTGGGCGAGGTAATTCTCTTGAGAGTTTCTGAAATATGCATTCAACGTTTTTCAACATATCTTTAAGAAATCTGCAGCTTGCCAGTAAATTAGATTAATTTTATATACGGTGTCATTAAACATACATTTTTCAAATTAGCACGACGTTAGGCCCACGAACACAAAATAATTTTTACAAAATTGCTTTGGAATTTCCAAGGATCAACATTCCGCTTCAATAATTCTGTATTACCTGCGATACACTGAGATCATAGCTTGTTGGACTTCTCTCAAAGAGATAAATTATAAAGTAGAAAAAGAAACATTTTTGAATCTGAGCTAAACCGCGAAAAATGAAGATTAATAATAAATGCAAATATTGGCTTACGTTACAGTCAATGAAATACGATATCTCATGACTTAACATAGCTTTTCCTAAAATTGAAACAAGCAGACATCTACACCACAAAACCCAAATCCGTCTGTGTATCTGTATGTGGATTTGTCTGCTCTGGCTCTTCCAAAACTAATGAGCGTACGACTATGAAACTTCGCACGATTGATTGCCAATACAAGATGAGTGCCATAAGAGAGTTAATAATGTCGCCATGGCGTCACTATTAAAGATAGAATGTTTTAAAATTTACTATTCTTGACTGACAAAAACGGATTTTTTCCAAAATAAAAGCCAATATCTCACTTACCAATTACAAAAACTTGCATTCGTTTGGAATCAAAGGTGAAGTCATAATTAACGATTAATTGTGAAATTATTTTTGTTTTTTCAAAAAAACTGATCATGAACTCGCGGTTAAACACTTTTTGAGAGATATTAACAAGGTGCTACTGATAAAAATATTTTTCAAACAATATAAGCTTTATCTGCAATACAACAAGCGATTAAAAGCATATTTTTTTAAGCTCGTTTTTCCCTTTTTTGCTTGTACGCTTCAAAACAGCGCTGTTTGTCGTAATGTTACGCGTCACCATAATGCTCTCTCGCACCACTTTATTAAAAGCAGCAGCTGTACTTATTATTCACTATCGTTTTGAAACCAAACGTAAATTGTAAAGCCTAGCAGGCATGCTGCTTGATAAAGCACAATGATCTGTACCAGTGTAAATCTGGTAGTGTAATAATGCAATGACAAGTATGAAAATCACAATAACTAAACTGAAGTTGGATTTTACGGTAGAATATCTCTGCAGCATAGTTATGTCGCTTGCTTGAGTACTCACAGCCCCTAAGACTTTTTTATCACGTGTAGTAGCAAAAACGAAAAAATGCTGAGTTTATTGTGAAATCTTGCAGGATTTAAAACACATTATTCTCTTCTTCAGCACAAAAAGCTGGTCGATAAGTTATTCATTTGAGTCACAATCTAACTTATTGTAAGAACTGAACTGTACTGTACAGACTTGACTCAAGATTTTGTGTCACTTTGCCTTCCTCTTGCAGCGTTTATGTCGAGAGCAAGAAACATATGTACAATCGGAGGCTTAAAATTTTATAACAAGCCCTACAAATATAATAAAGCTGCAAGTTGTACGCCAATTATTTGATATCATGATTTCTGTATGAATTATAGGAGCTGTTGTTAACCTGTTTAAATATTAATTTAATGAATTGATATTAAGGTATATAGGCTAATTGCAATCAGTTGAATAAAATACCACTTCCACCACCGGTTTTGTTCCTATTGGAACTCTTCAGGTGGACTAAGATATTGAACCGACGATCACATGAATTGTTTCATGCGGTTTATACCACTCCGCCATCGATCCTGTCAACTAATTCTGTCAGTTTTAAGCTTATATATTGTGCACGCTCACTACAGTGAGCTTGATGCGATATATGCTTAAATTCCTAGCCAAGCCAGTGCCTTTCATACTTTATAATACGAATTATAGGAGCTGGTGTTAGCCTATAGGTGCGATGGCCGAATGATATAAACCGCATGAAGCAATTCATGTGATCGACGGTTCAATACCTGAGTCCATCTAAAGAGTTCTAATAGGAACAAAACCGGTCGTGGAAGTGGTATTTTATTCAACTGATTGCAGTTAGCCTGTATGTCGTAATATCAATTCATTAAATTAATATGATTCCTGTAAATACGTTTATCACGTCAACGTTCTTTCATTACTTTCACTTTATACCCTTGTGAACTTTGTCAAAGGAACCGTCAAAGTTTACAAAATTATTTGTTGTTTGTAAGTAAGCACGGTTTTAACT